>VXAY01003150.1:50830-253156 GCA_013399855.1 Oxyruncus cristatus | reverse complement strand
CGTGCCCAGGGACACCTGTGCTGGCCGATGCCTTTGGCTGTTCCCTGGAACCAGCGCTGTGCAGCCACAGCCCCGCTTTGCTTGAGCGCTCCGACCACCTGACTCTATAAAAAAAATACTCTTTAAGTATTTACAACAAAATCGTGGATTTTAGGAGCCCGCTAAGCCCTGGGTGGGTCAGGCAACGTCAGTGGGCTGAGCACCGTCCTTGAACAGTCCGTATGGACAGAACTGCCCCCGGACCTGCCTGTCTGTCCGTCCGTCTTTCAGGGGCAGCGCTGCGGGACCGGAGGAAACCGAGCAGCCCCCCTCTTTCCGCCCGAGGCTCTGACCCACCGCCGCTATCGGTACCGCTGCCAGGGCCTCGGGAAGCTCCAGGAGCGGCGGTCCCCGCAGCGCCTCCCGCTCCGGGCGCCGAACCCACGCGCGCTCCCACCCGCAGCTCAGTTTCCCGCAGATTAGCGCGGTGGTAACACTCCCCCTCCTTCACCCGTGGGTGCAGCTCCCCTCAGCCCCCTCAGCGCCCTCTCGGCACCCCCTCTGTACCCCCGGTACCCCCCTCGCCCCGTGCGGGACACAACTCCTTCTCCGGCTGCACCCCAGAATCGGGAAATCGGACCCAGACTCCCTCTGGGGTAAAACAAATCCTTGTCACCGTTAGCTTTAGTTTCCGCACAGAACCCCTGTACAAGCTCGATTAGTTAAAAATATACTTTGAATGCATCTTAAAGTTTGACTACCAATCCTGTGCATCAGGAAACACATCTGCAGAGAATCAGCTGTTTTCTCTTTAAATCATTCTACTTTTTCCCAAATTCCAATATTTGTAAAGCATAATAGTTACAAACGCACTTTTTTGCTTAAAAATACAGAGTACCTTTCACGTGGTTTAATTTCAGATCAAGATCTAGGGAGGATGCATTTTATGGCTTATAAAACTGATTTAAGAAGGTTTATTAACACAGTATTTACAATGAGGTTTCTATAGGATGCGTCTCAGATTGTTTTCCCTTGCCTTGAACTTTTCTTTTGGAGCTCCCACTGGCAGAACCTTAAAGATAACCCTGCAAAGATAGATGGTGAGTTTTTCTCTTTCCATAGAAGATAAATCTTTTAAGCGGCAGTTTGGATAATGGGAGTTAGAAAACAGTGCAGCACAGTCAATGCAACTGTTAAAACTTGTACTTCCTGACTTTAATTATCTACAAGCATTCTTGGCCTAATGAGGAGGAAGAAAACGTTTAGTTCCTTTTTTATTATTTACACAAAAATATAGGCAGTCCTCAATTAAAGCAATCTGAGTCTTCTTTTCACATCTTTGATGCATCTGACAGATCTACTACAAGTCAGAGTAAACTTTATGAGAATGGTGGAGCATCAAAATGTCTTCTTTTTTTAACTGAAGTTATTTTTGTGGCAATGCCAGAAAAGTCAGTCGTCATTAAAAATATATAAAATGCTTTGAAACCTTAAAAATGTTTCTATAATTTAATGCAATTTTAATTTGTTAAAAAAAAATGTAAAATAAACACAGACAATGTAAAAAAGGCCTGCAAATGTCATAAAATAAAATGTTTGCAATTCTACCAAATCCACTGTATTTTGGCTCCAGTATGTGGCGGGTTTTTTTAAGAAGTCCTGCCAAAATAATCACAATTTCCTTACTTTGTGTCATTTCAACGAATCGTAAAAATCCAGCTTGGTTTTAACAGATGTCATCGATACTTGGACTAAATCCTGTTCTCAGCTTCAGCCAGTAACCCCACCCTTCAACAAAGTACCTGACATCAAAATTTATTCCTTAAAATTTTGTTCCAGCTGTTGGAGCTGTTATATTTTTCTTAACTGCCTATTACCTGCGCTGCTGCCAACCTGCCAAGTTATGTTATTGTAACTCACTATCAGGAGTGATTTGTCTTTGATGGGAACTAATCATGTTGTACCATCATCAAGTTTACACCATTTAAACGGTCAATTTAATGCAGCTCGAAAAAGCACAGCCAGCGTCTCTGATATTTGTCTCAGCTCTTGTATTTGTCTCAGCTCCTCAGTGAAACTGTATTCACTTGCAGCAGACGCTGAAATAATTATGACAATGTGTTAAATGTTTGATCTTGTCTGCTGCATAGAGGTCAACCCCAGCCGAATTATTTAGAGGTCTGTTTACAGGATTCGAGTGGTACAGACAAACAGGCACTTGAACACACGAACACAGAGCTTTTGAGAAACTGTAAATCATCCTGAAACGTAAGGACTGAAACGTTGTGTTTTCCACTCACAATTTGTTTTCCTCTTATTTTAAAACACCGAGGGAATATATTACTATACAAATAATTGGGTATTGACACAACGGGATTGTCTTGGATGTATCTCTGTCATCAATATCATTTTTAACAGAGCATTTCTGAATGGGTATCAAATGTCTCTCACACACATACACTTACAGAGTTGCTCTGCGTTTTTCCCAATCACAAACACAACATTTGTAATTTAAATACATTACAGTCCCTGAAAGGGGTGTGACTTGGGATGAACGTTCAGTTATATTTTTACTTTGTCTTTTCATTCTCCATTTTTCTATGTCCACCTACTCATGCTCGTCCATCTCCCCAGAAGCTTTTTGCTGTCAGTCAAGTGACAACCTCAGTAAGAAGCTCTGTGTGTTCATGGGCCTCCTGAGGCCCAGCAGTACATTTAGATGGAGAAAAAAAAAAAAAAAGGAAAAATAAGAAAGAGGGGGGAGGAAGCACAAGTTCTTCCTTTAGTATGCAATTCCACAGCCTGCAGGAAAAATTCACCCATCTCCTCTGAAAAGCCATTTCCTACAAAAATGCAATCCTGCTTGCTCCACTCCCACACAACTTCCACACTACTTGGCTATTTGCAAAGGAGTGTAAAATAACCCCAGGAAGTTTAACACTCACACACAGAGTCTTATTGTCAAAGGGGATAATGCCCCAAAGGTGCACCTTTATCAGGCTTGGCACCAGAGAGTCACTGCCAGCTCCTTCCCAGTACAAGCGCTCAGATGTGCCCAGCCTTTCCCTCCCTGGATTTACCGATTCTTTATGGATCTGTGAGTATTAAACATTTGTCGATAAGTTACTTGACAAAATTTATTGTTAGCTATTTAAAAATAACAGGTTTTGATTTGATTTGAGTGAGATTTCATTCCTCAGGTCATGTTTGCCTTAGATGAAGTTGCAGGCTACAAAAAGCTGTAGCGGGAGAACATCTACGTGAGGGTAATATGCATTTCTATAAACATCAAGCTGGCAGAATGATTTTGTTTCAGCTGGGATTAGCAGGAGTTTTGCTGCTGACCTCAATAAGAAAAGGATCAGGTTTATAGCTCACTTGCAAATCCACTTTGCAAAAAAAGTGAGCTTTAGGCACTGTAGATTATTTACACTTCCTTTTGTTAATCGTGATCATCATCACAAGGGTTTCCTATTTATTACTGCCCTGATGCTGATTACAGGACCTGTGACAGTGCCTTTATTCAGACTAGGTACACGGCGTTACTTGACAATATCCAGACAGACAGATGCATAGATTTTTTGCCTTTTCTAGCTGGCAGGACTAAGGGAAACTAGATAAGCATAAGTGAAATGTAACAGGATTTTAATGACAATTGAAGTAGCACCTTTTATTACATTGCTCCTGACAACACAATGCAAATCTCAAAGTCAACCTAAAATGTATAATATACCATTATCAAGTCCCTGAAAGGAAATCCTGTCATCAAAACTATTTACAAAGCCAGGAGTGTTTACGATGCAGTTTATGCTTCCTCAAATAAATAAACATAAAAGGGCATTGGCAAAAGGTAAAATCTGAGAAGCAATGCGGATGGAGCAAAGAAATAAACGCACCAGGATGTCAAACCAGATATTACCTCTTTTCCCCTAATAAGCAGATCAAATGTAGCAAATAGAAGCTGCCCACGCCTGCAACGGAGATGTCAGCTTCACTCACTCACCGCAGCTCCCACCCTCAGCAGGGCCAGGGGCAAGCAGCAACCTGCAGGGTTTTTTCCTGTGAAAGTGTGACCAATAAACCAGTGCAAATAACTGTATAAGGCTGCAGGTTGTTTGCAGTGCGAGCACAGATGCTTGGCAACCCGGAGAGGAATGTGCCTGCCCACGTTTCATTGAAAGGTTATTTAGAGCTGTGGAGGTTAACAGACACCTTAATTATTACAAACTGCTTTCAAATATCGCTGGCTTTATGCTGCCTGTCCTTAGCAGCTGTGCTTCTTACTCATTCAGGATCTTTTGGGAGTAGCGTCAGCTTCCAGAAAATAAAAGTTCCCAGGATGAAGATGTAGGGCTGGCGCACGAGTGGTGGTGGTGGTGGGAGGAGAGCTGCTGGCAGGGCCAGGGCCACCAGCCAGGGGGGATCTGCACGGGCAGCCTCCTCCAAAGGGCTCCTCGGAGCCCGTGCGAGGGAGCGTGTACCATTAATAATGAAACAAATGTCGGGGAAAGAGCCTCTGCCAGAAATTGGAGGGAATCTGCCTGTAGCAATTTCAGAGGAGCCTTAGCCGAAATTGAAAGGTAAAGCTAGAAGTCTAAGCACCGAGAACTGCAAACTGCATCCAGGCTTCTTTAAAAGCACCCACCCGTTTTTTCTGCAGTTGGAGAAAACATTCAGTCAGACAGACAGGTTTCTTCTTTCAAGAACAGGGTCACAGTTTAAGATTTCTGTACTAGATTCTGGCCTCTACTAAGGTAAAGTTGAATTTTGCTAGCAGCTTAGCTACTAAGCTTTAATAGGTAGGCAGAATCGGGCCCTTCATGTGAAATAGAATAAATCTAGAATTAATATAAAAGAAAAGAATGTTTTCCAGATTTGTTTTTCATAATGGAATTTTAGGTTTCCTGCCATAATTTGCTGCAGGTATTATTTAAAAAAAATAAAAATGAAAAATGCAGGATTAGTTTTATTGCACCACTAAGAGTTCTGTATAAATAAAGGTAATTTTTTTACCAAGTCTCTGAATTGTCTTTTTTGTAAGACTGTCAAAAGAATAGAGTGTCAGACCGTTAATTCATTTTTATTCGTGTGTTCAGAGACAACGATCTTTTCAGAGATTATTTATGCAATGATGGTACCAATCAAACTGCACCAGAGACAGGTTCCCTACAGAGCACTGCAGCTTTCTGGCACTTACAATGGAGTGTAAACCCTAATTAAACTCAGATTAAACCATCCTATCCGAGATAGTCCACTCATTATTATGAACAAAATATTTCCGACCATAGAGGACTAAACTGTGTAAAGTAAGAAAAAATAGCACCACCTCCTTCTTTTTTAGTGTGTGCTATTTTTTAGTAGTAGTGTAAACTCTTTGTCTTTCTTTAGAATTAAATAAAAAGTCCTTGTTTTTTGTTCCAAGCAGTAGAAGCCTTCATGCATTTTTTTTCTATGCATTCAGGCATGACTGATACGTTCACAGGACAGGAGAAAGATTAAGATTGGGAATTCACCTCTATGAGAAGGACTCTGCTCCAATTCTGCACAGACTTTCTTGAAGAGCTACACTTTTTAAATTGGATGTAGGTGATCAGCTCAAATGCTCGCCTTAAAACAGTGACGTTAAATAAAGTCAGAGAGATCTGCAGGCATCTAGTGCCTGTTGCTCCATTCTTGCAAATAATATGGAGATGTGCAGTTCCATGTGCTAACATCTATAAGGAACTGTGGAACTTGTGGTCTAGAGGTTGGCCAGCCTTAAAGTAATAATGATGAACGTACCTCAGAATCTGAAGCACTGCCTGTGTTTTTCTGTCCTGATTTCAGAGAGTCTATAGATACAAAAGAACGGTTGTTTATTATCTAAGAAATTATTTGTCCTATTTTAGGAGAACCAGTAACTGGAGGAAGTGAGTATATGTATACGTGTGTGCTCTAGTTCAGTATTTGCACTGATTTTATAGCAGAAAGTTGCAAAATCTGTATTAACTTCATGTAAGAGAAATAGTAGGCACAGAAATGAAAACCTGCAAGGACAATGGAAAAAAACCCGTACCTCACTTTTACGTTAGAAAAGTGGCAGCCATCATTTTTCTCAGTGATGTCACTGATATTGGAAGAGTTCAGAGAATAAGGTAGTTTGTTGTGCTGGGCAATGCTGCCACTGTAGTTCCTTGTTCTCTTTTTCTTTATATCCATCTGCTGGGCCTTGTATCCTGAGATATTCTTGTAAAGCTTCTAGCACAACCAGACCTCAAATCCACTCTCGGGGATCTGAACCTTACTGCTGCATTCGAACAAAAGGTGTGCACAGGTCTGTACCTGCATCCTGCATTTCAGAGGCATGAACCTCATTTTAAGAATTTTTTAGATTTATGACACACAAATCAGCTCCTCTTTTTTTCTATACCAATGGCATCAATGAACATTTTTTACTCCAGTTGCAACCACTCTTTGTCAAGTTCCATTCCCCTCCAAGTTTTCCTTCAGCAGTAACCACCTCATCCCTTTAATGAAAGTCAGCCCCAAACCCTGAGTGTATTTTCTTTTACACAGGTACGCAATAACAGTAAAGAGCAGGGACACATCTCTCTGAATTCTACCTTAAGGCAAGGTTTCCATTACAAATGACTCATTGGTGTTGCGTTACTGAGACAGTCGATTGTAAGACTTTCCTAACACGTATGCAGTTGATATTTCCAACGATTTTTTTTTTCCCCCAAACACGTGCTCTTGCAGTATCCTGAGGTAAACAGCAAAAATACTATCCTTGGGGAGAAATCTGCAACAACCCCAGCTTTTACAGGCACAAAGATGCCAAACCTTCAGCTACCTCCCCTGCCCGCTCGCCATTACTAATCCTCATTCACACTACCGCGCTGGCCACAGCTTCTAACGCAGACTAAAATTAGTAGTGTAAAACTTGCTTGCCTTCCTTGAACAATGAGTTCAATTCCAAGGAAGAGTGTGACCAACTATTTGCCTTGACCCGTTGTGATCCCTTGTCCCCCATTTCCAGGGCTTGCACAGCATGAGGAAAACAGCAAGGAGCCTTTTGCAGTGAGTTGGAAACAAAAGGAAAGGATTACTGGTCACTTTTTTGTCCCCTCCCTTCTACACCCACAGTAAAATTTATGAGTTTTCGTCCCTTGATTACTATCTGAAACTTTCATCAAAATATATCTTTGTGCGAGATCAAGTAAAAGATAATATAGATTTGTTTGAGTTTCTTCCACCATTCCAAAATATCAAAAATGCCGGTAAGATACTCAAATAAAGAGCTGTAAAAGTAAAACAGATTCCCAGTGGTGACATCTGTTAGTGTAAGGATTATTCAAACATCTCTAGAGTTTTCCAAAGACATGCCAGGGTGGCTTCCTACCAAAAGGCAGCTCAGTCTAATATCCTCCTTGGCTAATCTACATACAAACCATGTTTCTGTATTTTGTTGGCACTAAGAAACCCACATGCTTGTCTTGACATGGAAATAAAAGGAGATTCAAAGAGAATCTGAAAACGTGTATACTGGGGAACCAGTTTAAACTGACCTTGGGATGAGAGAATTATCTTTTTGTGAAGCTGAACAGAATTGTCAGTGCATGGTTGAGTGAGAAATACATTTCTGCTGAAAGCAACTTTATCATCTGGTGCAAGACAGTTTCGTTTTAAGAGGACACCAGCATGATCTGGTGGTCTTGAAAGGAATATTTTCAGTCTATTTGGGATTAAATGGCTTGTTTTACCCATGAATGCGAACACATATGTAAACATGTACAAAACCTGAATAAACATGCTGCCAGGCACATGGATGGAAGGAAAAACAAAAAGGACCCATAAGAAACTGTGCTGTAAGCAGAAACAGAGGCTATAAAGCCACTCCAGAGTTGCCCCAGACATGGCACTATGCAGACCACCTGCACTGTCTCACGGAGAGAGCTCTGTGAGTATCCCTCCCTTTGTATCAGTTTAAGAGGCTGGCTCCCACCAGTGGAATTGCATCAGTTGTGACATGAGCTTTAACACCAGCAGCTCCACACCCCACGTGGAAACACCGTGATGGCTTCGTTCCACTGGGAATTTCCTAGAGCCCATAAACTGACGAATAAACTCTACCTAAGGATTGCAGCAATATTTACTGCATTGAGAATGAATCCATTAGATGTTTCCAAAGCCTGAGCGTAGTTTCTAAGAAACTTGATTTGGGAAGGCATTTACCAGTACACCAACGAAATTAAATATAAGAAGACAGCATTTAGCCTGATTCCAACACATGATGTTTGTGAGTGCTAATGATTTTTTCCTCCCTTAATTGAAATTCACTTTAATGTGTTCTCCAAATAAAACATTGCTTTAAGAGTCTATCACTCACACTAAGCTTTCAGAAAAAATCACCGCAACTTAAAAGGCACTATAGGATATTTAGACTGGAGTTATCTCACAACATGTTTGCTGGCTGCTCTGTTATTTGAGCTCTAAATGTTAAACACGTGAAAGCAACATAAAAGGATCTTCCCTGTAAAGCACATTTTCCAAATTCTCTCTATCTATCCATAAAGATCTGTGTGTGTCTGCCCATCTGCAGCCACATTTATTTTTGCATGTGTTTGAGTGCGTATCTCTCAGTGTCATAAGGTCTTCATAAATAAATCAACCTACTTAGATCTGCATGCTTTGAATAACAAGTCAGCCACCAAACCAGCAGATGGATACATTTTTAATTAGGTAAGCAGTCAATGCCTGTTGGTTTGAAAACTCTCTTGTTTCTCTTAAAAAGACGGAAACTAACCAAATTAAATCCAAAATTTCAGTGGGACAGCATACTGGTTTTAATCTGCATGTAGCTGCAGATCAGCTTAGAGCCCAGCCTGTGAGACAGCTTGAACAAATGCAGGATTTTATATCAAGCAAACCTCAAAGTGAAATATTTAAGGATCTTGCAAGAATACGTTGTAAACAATATGTATTTTTCAATACCACATGCGGTTACTTATGCAATCTTCTCACTTGAGCAAGACTCTCTGATCTTAATTCATTTACTGTGTTGCCTTTGCAATCTCTCAAGCAAAATATTTTTAAGCAGCAACTTTTAATTTACATAATCAGACATACTTTCCCAAATAACATGGAAGAAACTCAGAATTAACAACATCTTGTACCGCTTAAATAATCCATGAAAAGAAACTTCAGCAGTTCCAGTCAACTTCTTCCCACAAAAAAAAAAAAAAAAAGTTTTCAGTTTTGGACTTGGAACAAAATTTAAGATGACAGATACACATCTGATGCATACCAAGCTTTCCAGACTCCTCTGAATTTCCCCGGCTGCTGAAAGTCCCGGTGAAAGCTCCAGAGTACACCAGTGCAGGGGTAAGAGCTGGCCCATGCCAGAGAGTCCCAAAGGAGACCTCCATGTACCAGGGACTCCCAGGGCACCTTGCAGGCAATGGGTCCACCCAGTGCCCGCTCTCCCGCTGTCCTTGCCTCACCTATCCCTGATATATTGTCCCTAACGGCTCCTGTTAACCAAAACGAGGCCTTTTGTGTCCATTTAGCTCTTTTTTCCTTAAGAGTTTGAGATTTTTCCTGTAGTTTCCAAGTGGTCTTCCCTCACTCTTCTGAACTAGTGAAATGTATGAAACGAAACAACTCTCAGCCTGGAGCAGGCACCAGTCCTGGCAACGGGCTGTGGCTTCATGGGCTGGCAGGAGACACGGCGGCACCTCTGCCAGCCCAGGCAACACTGGCACTCCCCCTTCTCCTTTCAAGGCAGAGGAATGACCAAGAGACAATGTTATCCAACACAAAATTAAGACTGTCTCAATGTGATCAGGTAGTGCAGAAAATTGTCCTTGGAACAAAAAGGTTTCTTTGGCAGTAGCAAGCCACGGCTTTCCATGGGCAAATGACTCCATCCTGCTTGCCTAAAACCACACTGCACCATGTTTGCTGTGAACACTGACCCCAGTTTGTAGCTGTTCCCACAGCACAGCACCCAAAACTGTCAAAAGAGTTTCAGTGCCCAGTATGAGGGTCTAATGTTGGTACTGAGGGAACAAAATGAATTTTTTTTTTGATCCTTATTCAGTTTTATGCTTACAAAAAAGAATAAAATTCACAGAGTTGAGAAAATCTCCAGACATAAAATCTGATACTTAAACAAAATAACTTAAAAGTAAATGGTCCAGGTTTAATCTTTGATGTCAATTCCTTGGATTTCATGATACAACACCTGAGGTTAATTTTTTCCATTTTATTGCAACAGGCTCTTTTTTCAGCGTATGCTCATGGTAAAATAATAAGCAAGTTTCCCATATGTTAAATAGTAAAATTTAGTTCTATCATTTCTTTTCATGCCTTTAAAGTTCTCTTCAGTTGACTAAATGGAAAATACTATATCTCTAGAGCTGACTGGAAAAGAAATAAAGGTCTCGCTCTCATCCCACCTTTATGCAGTTTGTGCTGATGTAATTGTACTGATTTCAAGGAAATTGCTTCAGATTTGCACCATTAGTTCGATCAGAATCTAGGTGTCAGAGTACTCTGAAAATACCCAGCTCTGCAAAAACCTTAAAGATTACTCTCAGAGTTTTACATCCTGAAGTCTAATTGCACTGTGTAAAATAACATTTATTAAAGATCAGATACGATGAATAAAGATGGCAATTATTTGAAACTTTAGGATGTAATATTTGCCCACTGATATACACGAGCCATTATGCTTAAAAACTGTAGGAGTACAGGAAATAAAATTTCTCTTATATGTGGCATGACTTTATATTCTTATTTGAAATTAAAATACTGCAAGATGGAGAATATTAGTAGGGCAAGCTGAAACCAGCTTGCATTGTTTAGAAATTCTTTTTAGCTGATAGATCCTGCCCTGTGCTACAATTTTGCTTGTGCCTACTCTGAGATATGTGTTGTAGTTCACAACTGAGAGGGAAGGAAAACGCTGTAATTTCACAGTGGCTGATGATGAGAACTCACCACATTTATTTGAAAAAGCAGAAAATTACAGCGAGCTCTGCAGTGCCCTAGTGCTCCCATGTACAGCACCAGTGCTGAAGAACTCCAGCACAGGTCTCAGAGCTCGCTGGGCTGCAAGGCAGGTGAAGGAAGGGGGCAATGTGCCCCTTGGAGATTTGGAGGGGGTGAGGGCTGAAAAAAATGGGATGAAAATGTCCTTGCTATATTTCAGTTCTGTGTTAGCAAATTACAGCTCAATGTGGCAAGATGAAGGATAACATAGTTTGAGCCATTTGCATTGAGGTATTTTTGTACTGGGATCTGGAGCCTTGTACTCAGTTTGCCCTATAGACCATCCAAAGAGCACTGCCCTAACTCAGAGGAATAGACCCCATTAGACAACCACCACAATCATTGCTTTGCCACTTTTTAGTTTCTTGGAAGGAGCTATGCAGCAAATACTTAATGTTTTGTTTTGTAGGCAACAGTAGAAAGATGGAGCCTTTCTATTGAAACTAAGGGATTTATGATTTACATTGATCTGATGATCAATATCAGAATATGTTGAAGGAGGATTATGCTTGTTCCTTTCAACAGGAATTCCAGCCCAGTGTTTTGAACCACAAGAAGAGTTGGTGTAAATTTCAAAACAATATTTTTTGTGCTTATCCTCCAATCTTGTTCTGACCTCCTCTACTAGATCCTCTTTTAAGAAAAAGTGTGTAAGAGCCTCAGGAACACAATACTATTGCTTAATTTTGTCTGCCTTTCATTAACATTTATATGAGTTTATGCTATGCCTTTTAGTGTTTTCCAGTTGACAAATGTTTTTTTTAATATTGTGCACAGATCATTTTGCTTATAATCAAGTAAGAGAAATTAAGTTTAACATCTGAGAGCTTTAGGCAAAAATGTCAGGCGTGGTCCAGATGACCACATGAGAATTGCAGGCTCTCTTTGTGCCTGAGATTGGCTGGTATTGTTTTGATGCTGTTGCACTGGAGCAATGGCACTAATGTAATTACGAGATCAAGCAACATCTGGCGGGTTTGGGCACCCAGCTCACAAGCCATTGTTAGTTCGGGTCAAAGGATGAATGTGCCCTAAGTGCACGTTAGGGTGCGCAATCATAAAGCTTGCATTAGCCAGGAAGGGGGAACACGGCATTCTTGAGTTTCATCGCCCAACAAAATTGATGGCCCACAAAAGAGCGGTGGCACAACACACAAAAGTGGTGATGCCAGAGAGACTCGCACGCTGCGGGCGGTATTTGACATCCTCTGGCTGTGGGCTGTTGTGTGTTGTGATTTATGTCACCATAATGATTGATTACTTTCAGATCATTCCCATTCTACCATATCGCTGAGAATTTCCCTCTTCTTCAAACATCTTTTTGTTCCACGAGCCCTAGGCTGCAGATGGCATCAACCCACGCATCTGCATTGTTTGAAGCCTACAAGAGCTCCACCATTCTTTGGGGGAATGCTCGTAGCTGAGTAGCTAGTGTCCAATTAAGTCCTGAAGCTGTGGCTGCAGGCACTTTAACCTTTTTTTCCCCTTTCTCTTTTAGGAATTTCATTGCATATGACAGCTGCAACTCAATGATACCTAAAAAAGTCATCAAGAAAGATAATCAGAAGGAGACACATTTTTTCAGGTTATGGAAAAGTGCTTCAAGTGATGACTACAGCTGCATCTGTCACACCTCCATAAAGGTTCTTCTGATCATGTTTCACAAAATGAATTATCATCTCTGGCATGCAGCATTACAGCAGACTCTGTGTAAAGACAACAGGCTAAAGCTTCTGCATGCTAGGAAGCCAAAAATGCCTCTGGGATGCTTATGCAAATCATTAGTTTTCTCTGATATCTCAACCATTCTGTGTGACACATAAAATATCAGTGACTCAGTATTCATATGACAGAAAAAAAAAAAAAAACAAGAATTCAGGGCTCATATCGAGAAAACATTGAATTTTTTAAATTTTTTTTTGTGTTGGCAGATCTAATATGGCACAGTGTCAGAGGAATTAGTATAGTGAATAGTGAGTATCTTAACTTTTTCAAATCACAGCAAGCAGCGACAACAGACTTTATTAGTTTGTATTTTCTCCTTCATTAGAAAGCAACACCACTAAGAAGAAAATATTTGCTACTACTTCAGTCACTGACAAGAAGATATCCAAAAGGACTCCCAAGTTTCCACAGAAGGCTTTTCCTCTCACCATGTATGTGCAGTGCTGCTGCCCAGTGCTCTCTGGAGCTCTGTGTGCTCTCTCTTTCCCTTCTGGAAGCCCTGGAAGGTGTAAAAGGACACACCACAGCTCCCAAGAAATCCTTCCAGCTTCGTTTTCCTCAAGCAGTGTCAAACACCGTTACTCAGATTCAATACTAAGAAGTATCAGAAAACGTTTTGCTTTTTTGTCCCTCAAAGCACAGACTGATTCCTGTTTTAGGTAGGATGTAACACAGTCTGTTTGGAGTCAAACAGGTGGAGGGATCAGCTCCTGTGTAAACCTAGTAAGGATTCAAGCTGTAGGGCAGGCTGAGGCCCATAAGTGCTGTTCACACACCGCACAAAGAGATTTCAAGATGATCGGGTTCCTGTCTGACAGCACCACACTGTCACCGTACTTGCGCCGGGGCGGTGCCTACCTTCTGCCAAAAGCCAAAGAAAACTTTTAGCTGGACTCGAGGAGGCCTGGTAATACCAGACAAAATATCCAAAGTACTCATATTGTGCCAAAAGAAAAAAAAAAAAAAATTACTGGAGAAAGTGAGTAAGAGCGGTAAGTCTTCTTCTGCTGGCTGAAGTTATAACTGATTGTCCTCTTTCTTAAAAAGAAAATTATCTCAAACACTGGTATTTAGTTGTTACATGGACAGAGTTAATTTCTCATACCCAGTGATGCTCATCTCTTGCTTTGTTTAGTTTTCATACAGGTAACTAGGGATGCAAGATATCTGTCAAAGGCTCCAAGCCTGGATGTGTCCTCAGAGTGAAGATTAGAGGGGTACTGATCTGTGTTTTCCTTCCTTTTTTCCTTTTTTTTTTCCTTTTTTTTTTTTTTTAATAAGTATCTGAGGAGTTCCTGTGAAAGCATTTAATGTAACTGGGTCACAAAGAATGAAAGCTGTCCTTGGGCAGCCTTTGAACAGGCACAAATATGTTTTCCTCTTTATTTCTCTTTCAGCAGAATAGAAAGCCCTCTTCCATAAGCAGTATTTCATTTTTAACAGGCTCTGCAACTCCTGAGAACCCATAAACAGTGCTGAATGTAATTCAAATAGCCTTCGATGCACACACTCTGAGCCTGATTCCCACTTAGACTAAAGTTTGCATTATCTTTACACCCACTGTAAAAATGTTTTCATTGCTGGAATTGCAAGGAAGGGGTTTTTTTAGGGAGAAGGCAGATCGAAATATTTCATGAGGGGAGGAACATATTCGATGTTGCCAGTTCAAGCAGGAGGCCCTGTGCTGCAGAGACAGCCCTGCACCCACGAAATGAAAGGCCTAACCCAGCCTTGTACTGAAGCACTGCTGCAGTGAAACCCTGCTCTCACTAGTTTACTTTACTTAAATGGATGTGTAGAACTTCTTAGATGCAAGAAAAGACGGTAAGTGTGTTTCCCAAAGAAGGCAGATGAGCCCATGCACCCTGACATAGTGAGTAGTCACAGTCCTTGTTCCCCTTGCAGGGGTGGAACAAGCCTGCAGCGTCTCATAACGTGCTGCAGTGACCAGGCTTTTGGGGACAGTAATCTTAATCTTGCAATTTAGATACATCCAATAGAACCTGGGTTTATTGAATCAAGAAAAAAAATTAAAAAGCGATATAGAGAATTGAGAGCATATCTCCAGCTTATACTGCCTTTTAGCTGCCTTGTGATGCCCTTGTGGCTGTTCACAGTTGCCATGAGCTACAGCAACTCTCAGGTAATAATAAATTATTTGAACTGACTGAATACTTGCATAGCAGGATGAAGTGATGGGGAGGAGAGCTTCTCCTCAGTCAATATTGGCCCAGAAAACAGGTTTGACATCTCACTCTTACCAGGAAAAAAAAAAAAAAAAACAACAAAAAAAAACACAAATAACTATTTTGTCATTGGGTGAGATGATGTTTGTAAAAAATCCTGTTTACTTCATTGCTAAGCAATGAGTTGTGTTTTGAGAGACAACTCTGCACTCTTCAGCAATGCTTACAGTTAAGCATCAGAATTTTAAGGGCTCTGTAAACGGTAGAGGCTCACATGCAGTGCACACCCTTCTCTCTGCCACACAAACTACATGCTCCCCTCAGTATTGTTTTAATGAAATCACAAGAATGGCACTTATTCAGCCAAGCACTTAAGCTGAAGTATTCAGTATAAAAGCACTTCTCTTGACTTCCCCAGGATTATTCGTGTGCCTGCCTTTGGCATTTAAGCACTTAGTTAGACCGAAGTCCATAGCATTATCTAATGAAACTAACTAAATATACCAGACTAAAATAATACAAGGCTTGTGATCACCATTCCTGTGGAGCCCATTTTGTAGAATGGATCCCATTTATAGAATATAATGGGACAGAGTTTTCTGTTGCTATATCACCTGAATCAAAATGAAGAGACCAAGGACTTACAGAGAGTCACAGCCTGAATGAGGTTGGCAGGGACCTGTGAAGGTCATTTAAGCCACCCCCTTTCTCAAGCAGAGTCACCTACCACAGCCTGCCCACAACCATGGGCATAATTCTTTTTTTGAAAGTGTCTGTGAATGCTAGAAACACCTTCAGGCTAAAAAAAAAAATAAAAAAATTATTCATTTTATGAGTGAGTTTACAGATTTTTGATAGAACTGAAGTCAAAGCAAAGGCTTGCAGAAAAACAGAAATAGTAGTGGACATCACAAAATAAACTCTCCCCAGTTTCTAATCTGACAGCAATGAATGATCTTAAGATAATACATCATACATCATTTTGGTCTAAAGACTTGACAGAGGTCTTTTTGTGAAGTAATATCTCCAACAAAAGGACAAAATACTCTCTCAGTTTAATCTCTATACCTCTATTCTGTATATCTCTATTTGATAAAGATCATGGGGGCATGACTGAAGACAGAATTATGCCTTTTCTCCCAAAGGGAATAGGACAGGCTGTACATTTTTTTCTAAGTAAACTAATTATTTGCCTAATGAAAAGTGTACAGTTTAAAATTTACTGTTATGCCATAAAAATCCTACAGTACCTGCCAAACATACCACCAGCAGAATCAGCTCACCTCTTTATTATGGAAGGAGGAAATGTGCCCTGTGCAGAAATGACCCTTTGAAGGTATTATCTGGAGTAGCTCCACACCGTGACTGCTGATGGGGATTTTGCAATGGAGACAGTAAGCCCATTGTCATGGAAGAGTAGAATTTCCACCACAGGTTGTGCAGTTTGCAGATCAGTATGAGATCTGACACAGACAGCACTTGTACTTCCAGGGTTTGACTCCAAGTCAGGGACAGCAGAATCTATGGACAGCTCTTCCTGAAAACGAAGCAGTCAGAAGAATGGAGGGGAAATATTAATTTCTAGACTGCACTTGCTTGCCAGGTTCCTTACAGCAGGTTTTTCTGTACAAAGATGGACTAAGATACTGTTTTTAAAAAGTCATCTACATGCTAAACAGTTCCAGTAATGTTTCTGTGAAAATAAGCCTCAAAAGTAGGCTCAGCATGCATGCTTTCCTTTCTGACCTCTCTCCCCAGTGGAAATAAACCTGATATGAGGACCTGTGTCTGAATTTCTATTTCACGCTGACAGAGAGAGGTATTAAACCAAAAATCACTCCTAAAGCTTACTGAGTTTCTACGCTCTCATCAGGTTTGAGGTATGCACGGTAAAGGCACATCTTATGTGGAAGCATAGGAAGGATTGATCAGTGTCCAGAGTGTGGTCTTGGGAAAAGAAAAATAAAGATTTTTTTTTTCTTTTCCACTTCTACCAGAATTTATGTAGAAACTCCACTGAAAAATCAAAAAATATTCTGGTATATATGACCAGCATATAACTCATAAGATCTTCCCCTGGGAAGCATCAGCAGTTCACCATTTCAGCTCAGTCACTGTAACTTTCCGTACGCACTCTTCTAGACATCTTATTTATTTATTGCATTTCTAAGGATGTTCTTTTAGGGCCCATGGACACATGTACATAACAGCCATAAAAATCACAAATACAAGCACAACCCCTGACTGAACAGAACTAGTGAAATGATTCATGCTCTGCAGAATTCCTCCACGTGTTCAGCTTAACAGAAGCAACTGTTTTTCTTCCAACCACATTCGTAACACAATCACTACATTTGCCCTTGAAAATGTCTGCCTAAGAACTACACTCCTCTCAGGGTTAAAGAGCTGGGGCCTTGCTTCTTTGGTTGGTTTTTTTGCTCAGGTCAGAACCTTTTCGAAGTAAAATGCTCAGAGATTTCGTGTGAGCTACCTCGATGGCTGCAGCCCTGCACAGGCTCAGCCAGCAATAAGCAGCCCCGCTGTAATGGTGGGGTTTCTGCCGCTCTCCCTCCATCGCAGAATAAATGTCCTTCCGTCACTCTGTGGAGTGCTCGATTTCCCACAGAATGGTTTATCTCTGCAGAATTCTCCAGGCACACAAACCATTCTGTTCTGGTGAGCTCTGCACGTCTTATTCATGGTAATTACGTTCACATCTTTGATCTCAGATGAGATCTCTTGTGCATATTTTGTTCTATTTACGTCTTTGATCTTGTTACTTGTTTTTCCCCCTTTTTTTTTTCCAGTCGCCTGTCTTTCCATTTGAAAGATATTCATCCTGCATCACTTTAAAGACAAAAGGTGAAACAGTGGTGTATGTATCCTAAGTAACCTTGCAGAATATACTGAAGTACTGAGTGATTTTTTGAGCAGAGCACATCAGGGTTTTGTCTCTCGGTTTAAACGAGCAGTAGCACATCATGCTGCTGACACCAGGAATGCACCTAGGCAGCTGAAAACAATATGTGATACAGAGAAGAGTATATTAAAAAACAAAAAAAAAAAAAAAGGGAAAAGCACAGGTACTGTGATGACCACAGTGACAGCAGATTACCCTGGCAGAGAAGAGACATGTGGGACCCACTGGTGTGCATGACCAAATCTGCTCTCCATGGCAACAGGCAAGGGACGGGGGAGACCGTGTCAGGAGCCCCACATGGAGTGGGGACATGCTGTCCCACAGCCCCCACTGCCCCCGACAGGCTCCACAGCTGTGTCAACGCTGGAAGATTCAGTCCCAAAGCACCTTTGCCCCATAACAGGCATTTACAAATAAATCCAATTAATTTCCAAAGAGAGAAAGTGATAAATACTTGTGACTTCTCAGGTGCTTGTATTGTTAGTACTAAAATGCTGAAAACATCACAGCTGTCCCACTGGCATCCTGCACAGTGATGGCTCTGGTGCTTAGCAAGATGCTCCTCAGTGGGCACGGGACAGCTCTAGCACTTAACATCCACAGGATTTGGACTTATGGTTGACAGTAAAAATGCAATACTGTTTTGCTAAAGCTCATTCTTCATGAGGCATCAAAGCAGAACAGAGGAGTAACATTTCCAGCTCTCAGAATTACCATAGTAAGATGACCTGAATTTACTACAGCATTTCATGGGGATTAAGCTGAAAGTCTAGATAGATCTTCAGTTATTACAGATAAAGCATGGGTAGGTCAGCACTACATAAAACAACTGTCTCAAACCCCAAATTCCCCCAAAACCTCAAACTGTAAGTCAAAACTTACAAACACTTCTTTAGTATGAAACAATTGCTTTTATCATTCCCCTGCACTGCACTGGCTTGGCTAAAACTGCAGAGGGCTGACAGCAGATCTACGTGACACAGCCATGACGAGTATCCTCTGCTGTCCTTTATCGCCCCACAGACAACATCTTATATCAGCAATAAATACAGTCATCACAGGGGGCTACAGGGCTGGCTAAGGATAAATGGCAGCTTCTAGCTGAGAATTTCTACAGATTAATCATCAAGCTTGTGCTGGAATTTCTCAAGTTATGGAAAACATGTGGATGAGGGGCAGAACACTTCATTGGGAAAGTTGTTTCTAAATGCCAAAGTTTATTTACCAAATCTCAGTGGAAATCTCAAGCAGCCACATATGTTCATACTATGTTGTAGCACTGAGAAGCTCGTAAATCCCTGCTTGTCTAACACATGGAGGTTATGCTAAAGATCCTATGTTACAGTAACATAGAGCTACTAGGGCCGTAGTCACTGCTTGCAATGTATGTGTAATAAATTTCTCTGAGATCTCAATTACCTCTCTACTCATCCTGTTGTGAAAATGGAGTTATTATCTCAGCAGGGAATATAGTGTCACATTGCTTACTTTGCACAGGTTCCCCTCCACGTGACTAATCCTTCACTCATGGTTATAAAGGTGCAGGGATTGGTTGCTAAAAGCCCTGTGAAAACAGCAGGCGGAAACTGCAACTCCCAGGTCATCCTTAATCCAACAGAGATGTCACAGCAAGTACGAGTAAATGATGTTCGTCGTTCTTTTATGTGTAAACAAGAATTCATTAAAAGATTAAGATGGTGAACAAACTTTTCATAAGATAGATCCAAGAAGAGACAATAATATTAGAATATTTATATTTTGACAAAGAGAAGGCAGAACCTTCAAATAATTTAGTCTCTGTTTGCCTTAACTGCAGCAACACAGAGCAAGTGCTTCTTTGGAATTCATCCCGACCTCTTCAGAATCTGTGCTCACATTTTCTCCTGCCTTCCAAAAGCGTATCAGAAATCTCACTTCCTTATTGTGGATGACCATTTCTCAAGCTACTCATCTGTTTTTAAAGCAGAACCAACACCTCTCTGCTGGCAGCATCTGTCCCCCTGCAACTGAAGTGCCTTCTCAACCTGAGCCTCAGATTGTGCAGTGATTATGTCATTTGCTGTCTTTGATGATGTGCAGACATCCCAGGTCTTTTGCAACATAACACAATACTCTGTGGGAAAGTCCTTTGTGTAAGGTAAATGGAAAGAGACCTTCATGTACAGAATCCCATTTTAAAAGTAATTCTATGTCATGGGAGCCTGAAAATCCTTGTTTGATCTGAAATTAAAAACCAAACAGTTTTAAGACATTTTAAATCCTCCCATATGTGTTCTTCCATGATTCCAGTAATATGAGTTACACTGCTGCGTTTCAGAAACTATTTCATATTCTCAGTCATTTCTTGGTCAGACTGGTTCCCTAAATCCAACCATCTTGTGCCATTTAATCACCGAATTGTTAAAAACAAATAGGACAAATGGGATCTCAAGAGTTCCCAATCGAGCCCCCTGTCCCAAAGAAGGATACCATTCCTGACAGGCATTTGCTAACCTTTCCTCAGGAAGTTCCACATCACCCCAGTGAAGTGCTGTTCTAACATCACTGCCTTTTGCTCTTCCCTCAGTCCTGACTCCTGCTCATCCCGTGGGGCTTTCTATTCTCCACCTGGCCTCTGTCGCAAATCTCCTCTCCTGAGTAGATGGGCCAAAACCCCTCCCAGCTCCACACAAATATCTCTCATACTGGGGCTTTGATGGTAACCAGAGATGACCCCAGGCAGGTGCCCAGTTCCTGGGGTGCAGCTGCACAGGGTGCCCCAGGCTCCCCACAGGCTGAGCAGGGCAGGGGCTGCTGCTGCTGCAGGGCCCCCTTTAGCCCGGGGTGCTGAGCCTAAACCCTTCTTTTGATCTGCCTTTGGCAGTTCAATAACCAGCATTAGAGAGGTGTTTTGGACAAGGCAATCAGGCAGCAAGAACGTTTCCTGCAGTCAGTAGCATCTGAGGTGAAAAAAATGATGCAGTTTGTGTCTAGCTGTGGAAATAACACACCACTGCATCCATGCTTGGGTTGCAGGCAGGGAGAAGCCATGTCAGTGGGAATTCCCAGCATGGCATGGGGGCAGGGAATGGTGGGTGGCTTTGGGAGGGCATGGAGCTCGGAGTGTGGCAGCAGAGGAAAGAGTGACCAGGAGAGTGGAAAACTGCCAGGAACCCTCTTGACTTTGTAGCATTTCCACTGTTTGGGGACATTACATAAAAGACATTTAAATCTTTATTGTTACTCTTTTTCGTATGTAAAGAACAACGTGTTATACCAGTTGAAAGTATCTTAATTTTTAACTTTTTTTTGCCTGTCCTTAGGGAACATATAGATACTCTTATATAATAAAATATGTATTTCTGCATATATAGATTAATTCACTATCTATATCCACCTATGTATTCCATATTTGTCTATAAAAGTTAGGCTAAGACACTACCATAACTTGCGTTTCAACATCATTTTACACTTTTGCCATAATAGCATATTACCGAGAAACTGGACTCATTCAGCTGAGAGTTAAAATTGAAGTTGAGCAGCTATATTTTTTTTTTCTCCCCAGGAAGAGTTGTGGTCATTTCAGACAAGAACAAAAAGTTCAGTCTTCTCAACAAATTTTGTGAATTTTTTTTTCTTTTTTTTGCAGAAATATTCAGTCAAAACATTTTGGCTGCAACGAAAGGGGTTAACAACTGTTAATGCCTTTCAAGTGCAAAGATTTACATCATGATCATTTCTTCGCTATGTGAATTTCTTGTCTTTGAAAAGTATCTTAATTTCAGATTGAATACAATGGTTCAGCACTATAATTACACCCTCCTTTCCTTCTCTTATGGAAATAAAATTCATAATTCTTCCTGTCATTTTTACATATTATACTCGTGTCACCAGGAGTTTTAAAGTTTCTTTTTTTTAAGGTAGTTACTGGTGGCATAATAAAAGAGAGAAAATTAATTTCCTGTAGTTTGAATCAAAGTGCCCCAGTGCCTCAAGATGCGATGTTACAGTAAAACCCTAAAGTTAATGGAATATTAAAATCTGTCAGTTGAGCTTCACAGGGAAAAATCTTCATCGTCTGAAGATTGAGAGTGTGATGGTAAAAGGGGCTGTGTAATTCACCAATTAACTGCTCAAAATTAAAAGGAGAGAGGACCTGTCCTTTCTGTTTACAGAAATGAGAGCTGTATTGCAACAATTAAAAGCCCCTTCTAATTTTTAGGTAAATAACAATTACTGATTCCTTTTAAATATCATATGGCAATAACAGTGCTCCAAACACAAACAGTTTTTCTGTGCCTTTGCTGGAGTGATTAAAATGTTGAAGGCATCCCAGCAAGTCCCTGAGCTCCTTGACAGCTGTCATTGCTATTGAACACAACTATAACAGCCAGAGAGAGCCTTATTGGTAAACTGTGCTGCGTTGCCACAAAGGCAATCTCACCATTTCACACAGGCATCTGCTGCCATATTCTGGAGCTTTATTCCTTCCCCCTCAGACGGAGCCGGTGATTCGGTGCCATGTGCAATTTCTCCCTCTTTATCAATACCATTTGGTGAGGCTTGTGCCACCAGAGCTCAGAAGGTTTTGTTTCCAGGAAAATGAGCAAGGAAAATACATTTTTGCCGAGTATAATGGTCTCTTTCTGCGCTAGTCATGTGCAACAATGGAGCCGAGGGCTTTTCAATGGGGGGTGGTGTGACTTCAGTGTTTAAATATAAATGCACAGAGTTTTTATGAGAAGTGCTGTTTTCTTCCAATTTACATCTTTTTTTTATGGTAGGAAGAGGAGAAAGCTTCACCACAATGAGCTGCAGCTTCAATAAAGACAGATCAGACGGCCCCATGTCTGGCTGAGCAGAGCCACGCAGCCACGGCCCCGGCAGTGCCAGAGCCCCCTGCCAAAGGCGGCCCCTCTCCTGCCTCCTCGAGCTGTGCTGCCCCTCACATCACTGCACCCTGACAGCTTTCATCCCCACAGACGCCCTCAGGCAGAGGAAAGCACATGTGCTCTACTTTCTGTGTTTTACTGACAGCAATCTGAGGCGCAGTGAAATAAGATTACCTGATCAAGATCCCCCAGACAGCCTATGACAGGGCTGGGAGCTGAACCTCAGCTTCCCAAATCCCTTGTCTAGCAGGGGGCTATTCCTGGCCTCTCTGCTGGCCTGCCCCAGCATCTCACCTGTGCCCCAAGCAGGAAACCTGTTGGGAATCCCCCAGTGGTGGGTAATGCTGTCCTACGTAATGTACCCAGCTCTGCCACCTTCTGCAGGTCCCCACATCCCCTACATCCCTGGCGAGCACATCCCCAGTATGCAGCAGCAGCTCCCTAGACTGTTCCAGCACCTATCCTAGGTACATTTAACTCCTCTTCCTTCCTTCCCCACACCTCCTCCATGTTTAGAGTGCAGTGTAACTGCAGGGATGTACCCACAGAACGTACCTTCAGGCATCAGGAGGGACACAGTCTCCCAGGGAGCAGAGGAAGGGAGTCTGGGATGAGACCCGGGATTAAGCTGCACTGAATGTTTTGGACAGAAAAGAAGTGGTGGAGCCCACATGTGTCAAAAACCTTTGGATGTTTATGCTGTATGCTCCTGGAATGATAACCAGATTGGTAGGATACAGATTTCATCTGCTAAATACTTCTTGGCCTCCCCCACTTAGTGAAAAATGGGAAATCAGGAAAGAGTGATGTCAGTCATGAAGACAAGGGACTACTGCAATATCTAAAATACTGCAGTGTATACATCTTTGGGTGCTGAAAGCAGTTAAGGGCAACCTTTATTTATACACTTCTAATAACAAGAAGAAACCTTAAGAATAGCATGATTTGAACAGATATAAAACTAATTTTTATTCTCTCAGTCCAGATAATGCAATCCTTCAAATCCCTTTGTATAAAGCAAAAAGCAATTCTCTTTTCTGAAGAAGTCACTTCCAGAACAAATTTTTTAAGTTAGAGAATTGTGATGTCTTTCTATGTTCTGCACCTTTAAATCTGTCAGCCTACTACTATCCATTTTAGACTTATTGTGTTCATTGATGTGTGCAGACACACACATTGTGTCACGGAGACTGCAGCACATTCTTTTCTGTTTGGTGGTTTTAAATATAAGATAAAAGTTATTCAGACCACAATTACCTATTTATTGTTCATTGAAATACAGAAAGCTTTATCCAGCACTGAAATGTGTTTGTGCATAAGGTGCTTTGTGAGAGCTGCTCAGTGGCACAAAGAAGGAAGACCAGAACTAGAGCTAGTTAGAAAATACATTTTACGTCCTGCAAAACAGTCTAAGATTTCTTCTCCTTTGTTGTTGTTGCCATTCTGAGTCAGGGCAAAAAGCTGTATTTCTAAATGTTTTCACATGGTCCAGTTCTACAGGAGGGAGATTATTTTTTGTTTTATATATCAATTCTCTTCACTTTTACGTAAAACACACATTTGAGACCAAAAGCATTTTATAGCTACACATTTGCACTTCAGAAATGACAAAACCCGGTGCACTGGGATCCCCACCAAGTTCCCACTCCCTTTTTCTCTGTCCAATCCCCGTTTTGTGAAGAAGAGCCATTTTGCCAAAGTACTGTTTTCTGCATAAGATCTGATTCAAGTAAACAGAAGAGTCTCTGAGCAGTTAAAACTGCCTAACCCCACAGTTAAAATGCGAGCACGGGGCCTTAATATTCACTCTTCCCTAATTGCCGAGCGTGGCCAGCAACTTCTTACAACCTGCAAGAGGTATCTCAGCGTGTTTTTTGTGCTCCCGAGAGATCGCCCAACCCCTGCTTCCAGATCTGTTCATTTCACTGCTATGAAGTGTCATCTCAAATTTCAGACTATCTCAAAAGCCCTAGGAAATGCCACACCATTGCAAAGAATCAGCCCCACAGTGGGTTAAAAAAAAAAAAAAAAAAAGTGAACAGAAGTACTGTTGCATTAAAATAAATGGCTCGCAAGTGGTCTAAATAAAGCATTGCTATCTGATGCCTGAAAACAGATTTGACTGAAAAGGTATGCTTTCAGACCAAGAAAGCAGAAAAAACTAATTAGACAAGAAGCAACCGTGAACAAACATGTTAGCAGAATCAATAACTGGAACTGATCAGCTATTTCTTTAATTGTGCCAGCTGGGCTCTAGCGATGTGCTTAGAGGAGCATAATTACCCGTTTCGGTTGTACAGCAGAGTTCTTTTTCTTTTCCTATCCTTTTCTTTGCCCTTCTTTTTTTTCCTTTTACGTTAGGAGCTGGTCATATGCCATTAGAGAAAGAAAAACAGCGTTGAGAAATTAGTGGAAAATGGGCCATCCTCATACATAAGACAATATTATATGAATAATTAGAAGTAGCCCTAAACAGTTGTACCAAATGTAACCTAATAAGAAAGTGAGTCATCAAGGAAACGTAACTTGTTTCTTAACGTGAAAGGACATTGTGTGTGCTGTGTGCAAAGCAGCACTGTAAAATAAAATAAAATAAAATGAAATAGGGACCTTTCTCTTTCCTATTTTGACATGCGTACCAGGGATTGTTCTAATTTGTAAGGCTGTGACTGATCCAGGCACAGAGTTCTACTACTAAAGCACTGAAGTCCACGCTGTACAGCTGCCTGCTACTATTAGAAGAGAAACCAGGACAGACATAAAATAAAGCACAGAAAGGAGAGGGAAAGCATAGAGGAAAAAGAGAAGGGGCTCGCTGATTAATTACCAAGCCAAAAAAACTAACCCACCCTTCCTTGACTGATGTTTACCCATCTTTAATTGACAGCCAAACAAAGGATTTAATAACTTCAAGGCTCTTATGGGCAGCTCCATGGAAAATCCATAGTGGTGCAGAGCAGGCTTGGATTTTTTGATCTATAGCAATGGCTAAATGGGTCTCCATTAGAGCGATGGCTACCCCGAAAAGTGAAAATTAAAAAGTGAAATATACATTTAATCAGCAACAGGCTAATATATCAAAAGAGTCAGCCTATCCCAAAAAGGGGCCTGATCCAAAACACACTGACGTGAGTAGAAAAATTATTCATGCCCCACAAAAGCTTGAGCTCAGAAACTTGTCCAAAGCTGATCTAAACCCTTTACACAGCTGAAAGCCTCAGAAAACCAAGACCGGTCCTATTTTCTGGTTTCATGCAGGTCACCTCCCTGCCACAGGAGCAGTCCTAATTGGTGATATGACCTGGGGAAGCCCAGTGCTGTGCCAGGGGGGAATGGGTGGCTCAGCTGCCCCCACCGCTGGCAGGGTTCCAGCACCAGCCACCTCTGCCCCCTTTGAACACCAACCACATCTGCTTTCTGCCGCCCCCCTGAACCTGTAAATTGCCCACCTAAAAAGAAAGGCCCTTCTGGAACGAGGTGGGAAGGTGAACAGAGGTAGATGGAAGTAGAAGTGAGATTTTTTGAGACTGAGATGTAAGAACCCCAGCAGCAGCCAGCAGCCTTTACCCACACCCTTCTTAGGCCAGAGAACAACTCAGGACTATTTTCTCAGCAAAGCCATGGAAGGATGCTGCTGACAGGGGTCCCTGCAGCTGGAGTCCATCCTCAAAAGCAAGAAGAATGCATTCAAGAGCCAACAGTCCAGGCTGGCTTGTGCATGCCACGGAGGCTTGCGTAGGTTGGTATTCCATCTGAGACAGTATTTCTATGCTTAATTTCACTTCTATAGCTGAAGTGATTTAGCTTTATTGTGAGGTACATACGTCTCTTGATATGAAAAAGAAACTTTTGTGAGGCAATATTCGAAGGGATCTGCATTTATGTGGGCAGTTACTTCTGGCAGATGTCAATTCTTTACAGAGAGGAGCAGCAGCAGGATTTACAGCTAATTAGGGAAATTATAAAACAAAAAGGTATTCTCTAACAATAAAAGACTCTTCAGTCAGAATAAGTCAATCATCCTGACTAGAAAAATAATGTAAGATTACTTTCAGAGAGAATAAAATTGCATTACATGGGGTTAAGCTGCAACAATGTTCATATTCTCTTTTAACATAAGCAACAGTATCTGTATGATACTGTTAGCACTGTATCATACACATAGAATATTGTAACAGAAGATCTCAGTTTCATCTTTCAGCCTTTCAAAAAGTATCTGAGTTCCTGATCATTTAAATCTTTGCTGATTATTCATCACTACCACATTTTCAGAAAGGAGATGCTAAATTAGCTGCTTACTATGGATGATATTCACTATGCTGTTGAGTGCAGTCACAGAGCAATCCTCACAGAAGCAGTGGATGATAATGCTTTCTGTGCTCATCCTAGGTATGATGAGCTCCATTTCAGCACCAAACAGCCTGGCACAAAAGATGTTCACGGGGCCAGACTGAGGAAGAATGAAAGTATTGGTCTTTACCAACGCCTATCAGCCTTAATGCAGGTGACACAGAGCAAGGGCTTAATCTTCAAACAGCCTGATTTTGCCAAAACAAACTCATAAGGGAGAAATCTGCCCCAAATTGAGTCAAAGCATTGATTAGATTTCACCAGAACCCATTTTTTACATTGACAGCGCTCCTGGTTTGGCCGTCCATCCCTGGGCCCAGTTAAGGCTCATTTCCACAAATATTTTGAGACATGACAAGACAGCAGAGCTCTGCCCAGGATTGCCTTAGCTCCAGGAAGAACCCATGCTTCCACTGATAGCCCATGCCTGTGCCCTGGTGAGATGTCCCAGGCAAAAGAGGCCTTTGACAAGCTCAGAGCAGCCTGGAGGAGGATGCTTGGGAAAAAGGAGGAGAAAGGTAAAGGGTTTCTCACTCCTCCCTCTCAGCAGAGACTCCCCTTCACTCCTGTCCGGTGGAGGTGGCCTTCACAGGCAGAGAGGAGATGTCTTAAAGGCTCAGGCAGAGAGGAGTCCCTGGGAAGCCTCTCAGGAGGTGACAGGCAGGCAGGACACCAGCCCGTGTCCACAGCTCAGGAGAGCAGGCTGGCTGGCTGCTGCCACCACACTGCTGGTGAAAAGCAAAGCTGAAGGCAACGGATTCTCACTTTGTCTTCATACAAGTCAAAAATTCCTCTTTGCTGTTTGTATTGCTGTTGTCCTCAGAAGCTCCTGCTGGAGTTGGGTCCCCCCTGTGCCAGGCACTGCTCAAGCATCTGGTTACAGAACCCCCTCCCCAAGGGTTTGCAGCCTAACGGGACCAGACAGACCACATTAACATCAGCCTTGCTTTTCCAAGCAGGAAGCCGTTACATAGAGGGATTTCAGTAGGAGCTGGGAAATGTTTCTGAAGTACGGCTTTCAAGCTTTCTGGGTCTCAGAAGCAGAATAAAACTCTACCTTCTCCTCCTATAAAAATACAGCCTGACTTTGGAGTGACTTCAGAGCTTGAGATACAAAGGGAGCATTTGGCCTCATCCAGAGCATGAAACCCAGCCCCGGTCACACAGTCTGCTGTAACAACCTGACAGGCTTTTACATCTCTAAATGCCAAGGTGAGCATTTACTGTGAAAGGGAAAATGTTTTAAAAACCAAAACTGCTCCGAGAACTGTTAAGCAAAGCTGTCATTGGTAAATTATTCCTTTCTGCTGTTATATTTTTTTTCCCCTCCTGTAGTATGATCGGAGAGCTAAGTGCAGCAGTCAATACGTAGTAATCAGGCTAATGATTGTCTAATAGCTAAATTAGAAGAGTGACTCTTAATCATGCAATTGATGCCAGTAGTCTAGCACTGAAATCCAGACATGAAGCAAAAGTCTTTGATTACACTTCACTTTTTTAAAGACCTAATTAACTTTTATAAGACTTCTTGATTTTTAAAATAACTTAAGCAAACAGTGTAACATAAAAACTCTACAGAAAGTGGCAAATGTGTTTCCTTGACATATTGCTTGCTAGGTCTACAAAGATGGTAGACCTTCATACAAAACTGTTAAAATTGAGGAGCCCAGAAACATATATAATGTTGCAAATCTTTTGATATTTGTATTAATTTTCTATAAACCTAACCTCCCTAATAAATGTAATTTCAATGGTCTTGCAGAAATACAATCCATTAAGCACTATGTAATCTACTCCTGGACCATCTTTCAATGGACCCAAAGTGAATTTGCCCAGTTGAAGTTCAGAAAAAAAAAGGTAAAGGTAAAATGGAAAAAAAAAATTGTATAATATAGGCAATATAAAACACGGACAAAAAAGATAAATGAGCCTGTGCAATCTCCCTTCTGTGCACTAATATATTTGATTAGTCATGTACTGGCTCTATCATTTGTATTAGAAAGAGCTTCCATTAAATTAGAGTGATTTCAAACCCTTTATCAGAAATCTGCAATTCTTCTAATGAAATAGGAATACAGAGATCCCAATTTTAAAAACCAAAACCTCACAATCTACTTTGCTGAAATTACTGATGATGGAGCAGGGGAACTGTCTGGCCTCAAATGACATTATAGTTCCTGTTGCCACACCCTCTGCTCCCAAACTGTCCTAAACAAAACCAAAACAAAACAGCAATAGCAAAACCAACCAACCAAACCCAAACCCCAACCAATCCCAAAACAAACAAACAAAAAACACCAAAAAAAAACCCCAACCAGGAAAACCCTCTATAAGCATCCACCAGAGAATCACTTCCAGTCTGGATGATCTTGCAGACTTCCTGCCAGAAAAGCACCTCAGAAGCCAGGAGGAGTTTACCATAGTAAAGAAGAAATAAGCCAGAAAGCCTGCACCTAATGCTCACTGAAATCAGTGGGCAGCCTTTTGGACAAATGGAGGAAAAGTGAGTGCAATTAATGCAGCCAGAGACCACTCTTCTTACTCAGAAAAATATTTCTGCTGGCTTCAAGCAAACCAGCTACGTGGCCACAGCAAGCAGGGTTTGGCCCATCAGCGCTGGAGAGACTCAGGGAACACCATGTCAGCTAAGAAAACTGCTTCAAGGGAAGGGACAGGGAAGAGATTTAACATGCTTTCCCCCTACCTACACACTGAACCGGCCGGAGTTTTGACACTCTCTTCTATCACATCCAGTATGCTTTCTGCCACGGGGAGGCTGCAATGCACCCTCTCATTTCAGATGAACTTTGGATCATTCTCCATCTGCCTAGATAATGAAAACAAGATCCTCAGGTACTACAGCATTTCAGAAATCAGATAATGAACTGGAATCATATGTTTCATGGATTAGTGTCTGTGAATCAATTTATATTGGGTATTTTGTTGGAAAACTGACCCAGATTCCATACATTTTTTTAATTACTGGAAAATCACTTCAGCCAATTCTCCCATTATGGATGACATATTTCATCGTTGTTCAATATTAAATCATAAAGGGAAGAAAAATTAATGGTGAGGCGTAGGAGTTAGCGTTTCACTTCCCTGCACTGACTGCAGAATTTTGTATGTGATTAGTCTGATGGGTCACTGAATTACCTTCAGATTACTAGGTCCCCAATTTAAAAGCATTTCTTCTATTATTATTACTTTAAAATTCAGTCTCCTGTTTTTTTAACAAAGGTGCAAGTCAAAATAGAGTTTTATAATATGTTATAATATGTTTTCCCTGGCCCCCTGCCTGCAGTTGTTTGGATAGCTGGCAGAGCGTGGTATCTGACAGTACAGGAACAGTGTGGATAGTTTGCCATTCCTATGGGGATCTATCTTTGGCAATAAATTTGGACTGGATGTCTGTTAGTAGAATGTGTCAAAACTGTGCCAAAAGCACTTTTGGACATATAATAATAATAAATGAGTGTTGCACCGCATTAGTAGAGGAATTCTAATACAAGTTGTCCATCATTTCACAGTAAGTTCTTTACCATGTTAGTGAATTTATGTCTCATAATAAATTAACCGTATCAAGTACTTCATCCCGCGGGTTCAGTAAAGTAAACACATATAAGTCTGGGTAACTTCCATGCCAACAGAACAGTGCCCACATCCCTGCACATTCCTTCAGCATGCAACTCAAACAAACACAAGCCTCAAAGCCAAATCCATGGCTGGAGCAGGAGGGCACATTAGAGCACAACCTGCAGAGCTGGGCGCACTCACACCCGCCAGCAGCAAGCCTGGAGTTCTGCAGAAATCCTCAATTGATGGCCTGTATAAAAGTCCGTTCCACATTCCACTCTACTGAGTCTGTAACAGCCAATCTAAAAGGGCTTATCTTTATATAGTTTTCCACTCTGATGCAGAAATGTAGACAATAAATCTCAGTAGGAAAAATATGACTTAATTGCTATGAGAGTCATGCCAATCCTTTACAGTATAGCAGTCAGTGTTTATAAAATAGCTACCTATTCAAAGCAAACAAACACATAAGAATGTTGTGTATTTATTGAAAAACCTCATAAATATAAAAAGAGGTAAATACCCAAAAGGATTTTGGCTTCTACAAATTCTGAGAGCGTTTGTGAAAACAGATGTGTATGTATGATAGGAATCTGAAGATGCTGAGGTTTGGCACACATGATGGTACCACCAAATGATCACTGCACACAAGGAGACACACATGGCAGCCCAAACAGTGTTACAGTCGTAGAAAATTTACACCATGATCTACAGGTGAAAGAGATAGAAAGGACTAAATTTGGACAATGGAAGTCACCAAAATCCAAACTTTACAAAGGAAAATACATTTAAGTTTTGGTTTCTTTTTTTTAAGCATACTTAAACAATTTGCTCTTTTAGAAGGCAGGACAGTTATACAGAGGCTCCCTGAATAAAGCAATACATGGTTAGAAGTCTATGACTCAGCTTTCACCCCATAGCTTTCCTATTACATGGTCTACAGGCATGAGAAACATTTTACAACGTTAGGTTCAAAATGCCGGCCAAAAGAGTCAAAGACTAGTCCAACTTTAAGGAACATCAAGAACTCATCCTTTCAAAGCCAACAGAAGCTACAGGTAAGCCTACTTGCCAAAAAAGTTTTTTAAATCTGCTTAAATATGGATTGAAAAATGCTCATGTTTGAGCAGTGATTTGCATGCACTGACTCCCTGGGGATGGCCTGAGGGTTGCATGCAGGGATGCAAATTGGCTGAATCAGAAACACAGCATGTGCTGCCTTCTGCCAAGAGGTGTGTCTTTGGAGGTACCAAACAGCCAGGAGCAGCATGAGATGGCGGGTTTGAGATGGCATAATTAGCAATGCATACTGCACAGCAACAGAGCCTCTGGACTGCAGAGTTTCCCAGAATTTATGCAATGCTGTGTACAGAGAAACATTTTTCCCAAACTGAAGCACCCCAGGAGGGAGTTCCTTTCCACTTTCAAAAACTCTCTATGTGGCTTCTTAGGAAGACTCTACAACAGCTCCACATGGTGTATGAGACGGGCTGGAACTCTCCTCCACCCAGGTAAGTGCAGAAACCTTCTGAGAGAGACAGCAGACCGCAGCTCTCTGAATGGAGCAGCAGGCAGGCAGCGAGCCAGGGTGCGGCTGGGATTGATGTGCACTTTGTGTCTCACTCTGTGATATTTCTAAAGGAAATTCTTCGGAGGAGTGACTGGCACATCAGTTGTGCAGTTTCCATCACCAACAACTGGAGCTGCACAGCTCAGCCCTCCCAGAGCCACTGAAAGGCACGGCACAGAGCACAGGGACCCTCAGCCACACGCCTCCCTCTGGATGTGGGCTTGGGTCAGCAAATGATATATTGAGGAATAACAGCTCAGCACCACATAATTTTTATTTGTATAGGTGGTTTTCCCTGTTAATTTATAGTACCAAGGAGGTGATGGTGAGGATTGTACTGTGGCAAATGGCACAAATGTCAGCCAGAAAGGCAGAGTTGGGACCTCACTCTACAGCTTATGCAGCAAAGGATCTCACACGGCAAGTCCAAGGGGGCTGACACAGAACAGAGGGAAACTACATCTGCCATTAATGGCCATCCAGTAGCAACAAGCAGCAGGAACCCACCTGTTAAAACACCACTGCCACTCAGTGATGAAAATGGTCACAATTTTCACATAACCCTGATTTTACTCCAGGAGCATGCATCTCCTAAGTCTGCTCTTGGGGCAGCGTAGCAGTGTGCTGCCTCCTACTACAGCAAGATGGGAAAAACTTAGTTCAACTCTACACTGGCAGTATTTGTATTTCTCATAATGGCCGAGGAAGAAAAAGTCAAAATGCTATACTGTGAAAGCGCTCTCATTACCTTTTCTCTATAAATACTGTCATTTTAATTGAGATACAACTTCCTTCGGAAAAAGCTTTGCATTTCTGAAATATGTGGGGTTTTTTTAATGATGAAGAACAAACAGCAGACATCTGAGCAAAAGGGACATTATTTCCACCTTTTCACCTGAACAAGTATACTGGTTTATTGTCCTCTATGAAGAACAGAGTGCTGTGGCTCAGATATTCCTGAGGACTCTATTTTATTACAAAGCTATGGGTAATAGTGAAGGACTGGTCTCAGAGCAGTCCACCTCAGTTCCAAGGTTATTACTATTTTTCCATGGTCACTATATGACCAATTCCTTTCTGTAACATTTGTATTCTGACACTGATTTAAAGGGCCTCCGCTCATACCAACATCCAAACCAAGTGCAAGTTCTGGGGAAACCTGTACCCTGCGATAGGAATACAGGTATGGCAAAATAAGATTCCCTCAGCAAATACTGGACGAGTCACTTCAGGAAAGCACAAAGTACCTAACTCTACACTAGGGCTTTTCCTAGTGAGAGTCTGAGCTCAGAGCTCTGCTGACCCCTCTATCTGCGTTGATAGAGGTCAACAGCAGAGACGCAGCCTAGGCTCCACCTTCTCTCTCTCCAAAAGAGCTGGGGGAAAATAAGTCTCCAAAAATGAAAATAGGCCAAATCAACTACACATTTTATGGAGGAATAAGGTTGGAGGGTTTTCCACAGCCCCTCCAGGGCTGATGCAGGACAAGCCCTCCTACTGCTGCCAGTGCTCTGTCTCCTACCGAGGCCAAAGCTGAATTTGCCCTTGCAACCAACTGCTTGCTTTGGGTGCAGAAACATCCCCTAAACAGGACAGCTGCAGATCTAAACACCTCAATGGCAAGTGTCTGTAGCAAATTCTGGATACACGAGCATAAGCACTTTTTCATTCAAGCCTCTGCTAGTTCATTTTTTCAGATGTGTGCTGAACTCTGTTCTTGTGCTCACGTATTTTTTGGTCTCTCTCTCCATTCCAGCTCTCAGTGTGTGCACACGCCCACTGACAATTGGAAACGAGAAAGCCTAAGCCCTGCTTCATTAATTTAAAGCCTGTAAAGGCCACCTAATGGCATTATAAATTTCTTAACGCAATTTAATTTGTGTACATGCAACTCTTAAAAACTCTGATTTTCCCGACAAAGAGAGCTGATGTGTTTTTATTCTGCTGTTGTTGTGTACACATAATAATATATACAGAGCAATTAATTTATGTAGTAAAAGCCTTTCTTCCTTTCTAAAAGCTGCTTAATGTAAACTGTAAACACAATGAACACTCTCATTCAGACTGATTCAAAGTTCTTAGCTGGGTTCGAGAGGCACAAGATGAAATGTCTGTGAATGCTGATGGATGGCTTTGGGCAGGGGCTGCTCAGATTTGCACTGGAACCACTCCTAGCACCTTACTCGAGTAGACCAAGCTGAAAACCATCAGCAATCCTTTCAGATAGGTTATAATGCCTTGAAAGAACACAGTTTTTCCTAGGTGCAGCATCTGGTGTTGACAGGAATAGTAAAAATCACCTCTTCCCAAAGCCACTATCCTTTGCATCATTTATTCATTCAGAATAACCCTTAACAATTCTTGCTATTGTTCATCAAGCATGACAGCATCTAGTGTCACAATGCCTGTAATCATGGTCAAACTTGCCCCATTTTAAGGAATATTCAAAGGAACAAATATCGTGAACATAAGGGGGTTTTCCCACATGTCAGAGATGTTTTCCAGAGATACTCACTAAGCTTGACCAATTTATTCTCAGATCAGCAAGGTACATAAGAACATGTATAACTTCAAGCATAGATGTTTTACCTCTGGTTACAAGTGGGCAAGCCATATATTTAAGTACATACTTAGAGGTTTTATGGAAACATGAATTTAATACATGAGAGTTTGAAGATGGGGTTTGTTTGAATTCTTTTTACTTCTCCTGTTTGGACTGGTTTCTTCAGCACTTCTATCATTTTTGACTGATTATTACCCAATTTATGTTTAGTTTAACTTCATACATGCCATATTTCCTTTTGGACAGAATGCTTACTTTCTCTTTAGTAGATTTCTGTCTTGAAATACTGACCTATTTACCACTGGAAAGAAGTAAAATATAGGCTCTGGTATAACGGCTACTGAAATCGGTCTTGAACAGGTGCGGGATCTGACACACATAGAAGCCAGTAAAATGCAAATGGTATTTAGTTATTGAGGCAAATGGCAAGCTTTAAAGCACCACCTGTGTATATTTTGCAACATATCATGAGAGTGGTGAGAACCCTCCTCATTTATTCATGCATTAACTTGTGACATTTGGCTCAGAACAAAAAGTTGTAGAAAAGGGTAAGTTATGAGATGTCAAGGAAAAATGATATGTCAAGCTGTAAGATGGTGCACTTTATATTTTACTGTTCATTTCAGTGTTATTCTCAGCCCTGTAGGAAGGAAAGAGTCTGCTGCAAGTGGTGGAGAAGGACAGGTCGTTTTCCTTGCACACTGAAAAAGAGTCCAGAGTTATGGTTATCCCAGTACCATTGCCAGTCTGACTTTCCCCTCCCCTACAAAACCAACTACATTTTCCTCCTCTTATTTCTGCAATACAGGCTTTTCCATCTCCCATCTCCCCCAGAAAAATTGGCAAGAGAGAAATCCACCCCCCCCAGAGGTCAGTATAAGGCAAATGGCACCCAAAATCCAGAGGTCTGTGAGCCAGCAAGGCATTATGTACCCCCATTGGTGCATAATGGGACAGAGGACAATTAATCCCAGAACCACTGGTGGAGTGTCCCAACCTCATGCTTCTGTTAATGCCACAAACTGCTGGGGAGACAAACAAATCATGTCCCATGTCAGCATTTTATATAAAGTTGAGTTTTATTTATTTATTATGTATTTAGACTGTTTTAATAGCTACAGAACCCTATTAACATAAGAAATTGCAATGCTGCTTCTCTGTTTACTTCAATATATTTACTAGTAAAATCTGACAGCTGACAGCTTGTGAATGTGATGGTAATGTAATCATTACATTTACACTGGATAGAACACAACTTTCTGAAATTGTGTGACAATATTTTCAGACTTAAATAATGGTTTAGGAATAAAGACATAAGTATTTGTTTATAAGTAATCTATCTTGAATGTGTTCATTAGCAATATTCCTGAAGGCTTCCAATAAAAGTTAGTTGAGATTAATTAGAACAGAAACCGCTAATTTGTCTGCCTGAGTGGTTATCACATAAACCCCAACTTGACATAGCACCTAAATAAAACAAATATAAACCTGCCACAAAGATGTGAACATGCTGTCCCAAAAGGCACAACCACTTAACTTGTGTAATTGTCAGTACAGTCAAGAAAAGCTGTTCTAAGATCTGCTTTTCAACACTGGATTAAACAGCATGTCCAAACAGAGCAAATTAAATTAAGCTGCGTCTAAATTAGACTTCTTCCAATGGCAAGATTACTTTACATCAACAGAAACATTGATCTGCCTTAGCAGCGTCTACTAAAGATGACAGCAGAGCCAAGACAAGAATTTAGAAAGCCACTCTTAGACCTGATCCAATTTCCCCCACCCTTAAAATAAGACCACACAAAATTCCCTCTGATGGAGTTCAAAGCAAACCGACAAACCCTATTGTTCTTTTAATACCCCAATGTTTTCATGAAAAAGTTGCCTATTATAGTCTATTCTGTTTGGCTCATCTCTTCTTGACATAAGCCAAATCTCTCTATTACTGCATTTATTTACTGAGCACTTGAGCAGAACTTTATCACTTAAAAACGTCTCCAGCATCGCAGCATAATAAACCCTAACGTGAGGAGATCAGTGTCAGTTTATACACTTCTCATTAAAGCATTCGAACAAAAAGAAAAGCCTTTAAAGGTCTCTGCTGTTGACCTTATTTTAGGATATAAAAAGATGACCCAGAAGGCTTAAGTTTGAAGATTTCCCTGCTCCATCTTTTCAAGACCTCTTTGTACACGACGTAGAAGTGGTAGGGGCAGGGGAGAGAGAAGGGAAAGGATTTTTCCCTGAGGGACCCTCTAAGTCTCTTTCAAGGATGTGCTTCTGAAAGTTCCATCTGCAGCTACCATTGAATTCAGCAGGAATTTGAGGCTGACAGCCACGCAGACAGTCTGAGGTGGATCTTGTATAGAAACCAAGGTCTGACTGGGGTAGGTGGGACTTTTCTGAAGTTATTGTTTGGTTTTTTTTTTTTCTCTTTGAGAATGTCGGAAACTTGCAGCATATGCTAAAATCCAGGCTGCCAGTTATCAATCAGTTCTGCTCAATGACTCTGCAATAGTATTGCAATAGTATTGCAGATAAAACCAAATTTCTAAAATGAGGGCAGAGTGAAGGATGAGGGAGGCTTGGGGAATGCAAATCACCCTGACTGGGGGTTTCCCTATTCTCAGTTCTGCCAAAATTATGAGGTGCACGCAGCAGGCAGATGGCTGTGACCTACCCTGCTGGGTGTAGTTAACAGAATCATGGCAAATATCCAGGAGCTCCTGAGCTATATACTTTTTCATGTCTTTTCAATAATTAAGGAGCAGGGGGCTTGCATGTTTTTACTGAAGTATGGATTCTATATGCTTTGTTTTGGAGGGGAAAAAGCATTATTGCTGCCTTTTCAGAAATAATGTCATGAAATAGAACCACGATAACCATTTCTTCAATCTCCACATTATCTAAATAGATTGAACCTTTCATCACAAATGCACATTTTACAGTCACAGAAAAAAACTGACAGAAATGGTACCAACCACAGTAACAGACTGGGACTGAAACATATTTCCGAAATTTGCTCTACTCTGGAGGAAATCACAATATGCTAAGTATTAAACTATGAATGTCATGAAACTATTCTTACTTTTCTATTTAAAAAGGCATGGACTGAGACAAGAATAAAATATAGGACAGTCAATCACAGCTGTTAATGAAACAGGTAGCTGTGTCCAGACTGGAGACCTGAAAAGGCTTCTAACTCTCCACACTAATTTTTATCAAGGATTGTTACCTTCATGGGGGGAAAATGCTCCTGAATTTGCTTTTGTTTTGAATTAAACAACCCACCATCATCCCAAAAAGTCACTGAGATGTTAACTGCTGCCAATGGACAGACTGAATCTTGATCTCTCTTTTCCCTCTGCACTTTCTCCTCTGACAGCACAAACCCCCACTCAGAGTATTTATAGGGGTTTTATAGGAGATGTTTTCTCAAGGATGGCTTTACTGTACCTGAACTCACTAAGCAAGCCACAATCAATGACAGTACATTTTTTTCTGGGTTAATGGATGCTGTACACAAAACAAGTCTTGTTCTGATTTTCTGGAAAGGTGTTGGAGGTGAACTGCATTGCATGGACTTATGCCTCACCTGCCCTGATACAAAAGCAAGATATAAGTGGCAAATGCATCACAGGAATAAGGGGTTTTTTGGTTGATTTAAGCTTCATCTAACATCCTCTGTCTTGTATCTATCTTTCCTAAAAAATACAGGTAACACAAGGTCACTGCTCACAGTTGCTTAAACAGCTAGCTGATTGCTAAGTATTATTTAAACTGTGCTAATGCCTAAATGATCTTGCAGTGTTATTCCTCGTACCATCAAGTCCCTAGGAAAGGTAGATCCCTCCCTAAGAAAAGTAAATGCCTCCCCAACAGCCACAGGTGAATGTGAACAAAGCAACCTGGGAGCTAGATGACAAAGCACTCAGGAGACCACATTTTGCATGGATAAGAAAGGCACAAATGTATTGGCTACCAAATATTAGAGAATATACACAAGGGATCAGCAGATTGGTGTAAGCAGGAAAAAAAAAAGAAAAAAAAAAGGAGTTTGCAGTAAATGGTTTGCACCTCTCCCACCAGAAAAAAAGTCTGCTTTTCGTTAAGTACAGAGCTTCATCACGGATCTAGGCAATTGCCTGGATAAATCTGGAACAGGCAGAAAAGTTAAGAACCATTGGAAAGTTAATTTGAACATTCAGAGATGGCTCAGAAGCGCTTTCTTCAGTTTTGAAGCAGAGATCTTTCCTAGCAGGCAAAAATCCCTCTTCCTCCAAGAACAGGTTAAAAATCATGCAGGAGAAGTGCAGACGAACAAAAGGTCAATCTTCCCTCAGTTCTGTCCCCCTTGTTTTATATCATTAAGAAAGAGGTGGCATAACATGTGAAAAGAGAAAAGGCATCAGAAAGCTTTAAGGGAAGGGTAAGAGGGCCTTTGCCAAAGAGCAGCCTGGAAAGGCAGAGGGTCCCCACAGCCAGAGTCAGGCACGGGACAGGGACACCCCAGACCACAGGCATCACACACCCCCGTGTTCTCTCCCCAGCTTTGATATTGCCAGTGACAAATAACAATCATTTGCCAGTGTTTAACCAACCCTTGTGGGAAAATAACACTGTATGACTATGAGGCTTGTGTACAAGAGCATTTAAAGTATTATTATACATCATAAAAAAGTTTTCATTATATTATTAATGAGACAATGGATTAACTTCTTAACATAGAAAGGTGACGAGGAAGTGAAAAGGAGCAGGTTGTTACCAATAATTAATTGTGCATATTTGTGGAGTTGTTTATGAAAGAATCAGGGAGAGAGGAAGAAGACAACAATCTAATTACAAAACTATGATCAGAAAGCAAAAACAACACTGGCTTTTAAATAATGCAAGAAAAACAAATCAAATATTGTAAAAGATATTTAAAATGAATAAAAATATATGTGGTCTCAAGAACTAACTGAAACTGACTGAATTCTTAGCAGATTTCCAGTACTCCCTGACTTAGAGGACAGTATTTGAAAGGATAATTAAAGCAGCTCACGATGAGAAGTACAGTATAAATATAAAGACATGGGACTGATAAATAATGTGTGCATTGAAATGTTGTTTTTTATTTTCTGAGGAACCTATAAAATCTCCACTCATTTGTCATCTCAGCTTTTTCAAGGACTTATGTTTGTAATAATAATTTTATTAAGCACATTCAGAAAAAACTTCTCTGCACAGGAACAATGAATCATACTGCATCTCACGGGCTACAGAAAAATTATTTTCAGGCACAAAAATATATCCTTTGAAACATTTCCCCATCAAGTTATTAGAATAAGTACACTGGAAAGGGGAAAAAAATGTGAGCTGAAACACGGATCAGAAAAGAACTGAAGCACTGCCTTCGCTGTGTTTATGAATTGGGACCTTAAGATTAACTTTTTGGTGAAGGACTTGCATGTTGTTGTGGGACCTGTGTAGAGCACGCAAAGATTCAGTCTGGATTTAAGATCACTGTTACATCTGCAGACCTAAATACAACGCTTTACGGGTGATAAATCTCTCAGTGATTTAAGTTAGCTACTCTGCAACCGTGCAATGTCTCTTACTCCAAAGAAATATTAGGAGATCCTTGAGGCCACGGTTACTGCTGGTCAGAGCAGGCTTTAGCAGAGCAATGCTGGGTCCTGATTCAGAAACTGTGCAAATGGTGCTGAGGCGAGTCAGTCAGTAAGAAAGTGAGAGAGAACAGCTTGTCCCCCATTCTGAAACCAGCACAGGAGTCAGAGTTCCCAAATGCCTTATGCAAAGGGAGGATTTGCAAAAGCCCATTAAGGAAGGCAGCCTGGGAAACTGCAAAAGAAGAAAGGGAGTGCATAAAAGATGAAGAAATTGGCCCAGAGCTCTTTGACAGAACATATACCATTTTCTCCAGCCCTGCCGGAAGGAATATTCTCCCCTTGGTTTAAAATTAGGCTTCAAAGCCTTGATATTTGTAACACATACCCCCATTTAGATCACTTAACTGTCACTCACAGAGATCACTCCTGCTGTAATCTCTGCATATTCACATGGGCTTTTTGACTGCTTTCCCAAAAGGGCTGAGTACCAGATGCACAGGCTGGCAGGCAGAGGCCAGCTCCATCAGGGATCACCCCTGAATTACGACTGGACGCTGTGAAGGCAGAGCTTTAGCTGCTAACTCACATTGTGGGGCTGGGCACTGCCCAGCCACTGACACACACTGAGTAATCTCCCCGAGGACCTTCCCTTGTCGTTAGCCTGTGCGCCCCTATCAGCGCTCACTGTTCTTCTGGCCACCCAAGTATCTAATGGCACTTCATCGAGCTATGCCTGCAATCTGAAAATACACAGATGTTTTTTTAAACAAAACTGTGCTTTAATTCCTTTTAACTCTACAGACAGCACACAGCTGTTTTGAGCTAATGGATGTTACTTCTGTTGTAAGATTCCTTGAAAATATAACAGATCATATAATGGCAAACGAACAAGTACATTTTTATCAACCTCTGAAATGAGTCATTTATCTTCTGGGCTATGTACTGAATCATGACACCAAATGATAAGTTTTATCTCTTTTACTGTCAAACTCAATCTCAGTCAAGCCCCAAATTGCTGAGAACACAAGTGAAGAGTGAGCTTTACTCCCGATTGAAAATGTAAGAAAGGCTGGCTATCTGGCCTTTCCCTAAGTGGCTTTAATCTTTTGTGGGGCTTGGCTTAAATGAAAACGTATGGCAGTGTCATCCCCCAACACCCAAGCACAAGACCATGGCACAAGTCCACTGGCTGGGAAGGTTATCAGCAAGCAGAGGGCCTGTCTGCCCTCTCTCCCTTCACCTCCTTACTTTTCCTCGAAAAAGCATTAAGTGTTCTCTAGTCACCCAACCCCACTCTGCTCTTCAGTTAAACACATAAATTTCTTTTTATTACCTCTTTTAAACAAATCCAACATTCCATCATACTGTACAATTAAAACTTAATTTTGTGTTAATCCTTGATAAATGATACATAATATAAAGGTTGACCCTTTGGAACAGGCTAACATTTAAGGCTTTGATGAAAACCAAGCACTTACAATATATAAAGCAACAGCTGTAATATCTTCATTTAACTCTTGGATAGCTGACTCATTTAAAAGCCATTGTACTATAAAACTCCATGATTTCCTTCTGAATTACTTCAGAAAGACCATGAAAATTTGATAGTGACAAAGGTACCCCATACAGACATCCTAAAAGTGTCTATTCACACCAAAATGTAAGGCAGCAAACATCCTTTTTGGGTGCAGGATGCAACCCTTGGTGCTGCCCATCCCAGGAAAGGTTCTTCAGTAATGCAAAGTTGAATTTACGTTCTTGTGATTATCAGCTTAAGATCTACAAAAATTCATGTAAGGCTATTGTAAAATAAATATACTTTAAAAAGTTTAAGACCATGGACATGGAAGCAAGAGCCTGTGGCAGAAAAGGAAGTGAAAGAAGATTTATGGTACGCTAATTTCATTTGAAATAACCTGTTTTCAGCCAGCCGAAGAAAACAGAACCCAAAGGAAATTTAGAGGAAATAACCTTCAGGTCAATTTGATATCTGTTTCACCGTGTGTGAAGAAACATCCTTCACAAAACCTGGACCCGCTAGTCATAGGAGAGCTGATAATCAAAAGTAATGTGGAAGAGAAATCGTTATCATCAACAACACTGGACAGCCACTGCTATCACATAAAACCTGCAGGCACAGCTCTCCTGGAGCAGCCACTGCACACGGTCTGCAGGGAAAGCACGAGGGTGGGAAGTGCCCTGGGGCCATGAAGCTCAGGGAGGTCACTGTGCAAATACAGCTCTCCCACCCAGCCTTGCATCCCAACGCACCTCCTCACCCGGGGCTTGCTGTGCCTTTCCCCACTCCGTCTTTTCCCAGTCCAGAAAAGCCCATTCCAGCCCTTGCCTGAGGGACAGGGATGCTGTAACACACCAGCTCAGACTGATTATCCCTAAAAATCCAGAGGTCTGGTACTGCATGAGGCTGACTGGCAGATGGGGTGGGGGATTAGCTTTTAAGGGACAGGATCTCTGACTTTTTCATCTTTGATCAGCACTAAATCCCACATATAAACTTGGGTTTGGATGGATGAGGGCTCCTTAAAGATTCTGCTCAGCACAGGATGCATGGGAGAATCCAGGCATGAATGTGGGGTTCTTTTAATAAGTCACAATTTTAAATTGACAATATTGCTGCTTGTTTTCATCCTAAGGATTATAGGAGTGCTTGGACGTGATCTAGGGTCCAAAATATTTTCTGATGACATTTTCTCTGTGCTCCTTTATTTGTAAGACAAGAGCTAAATAACTTATCTGATCCTTCTGCCAACAGCACCAGAAAAGATACATTCTTCTGTTAACTTGGTTTTATCTGCCTGTGGTTTCTACAGAAACCAATGTCACCTGTGATCTATCTCTGTTATAAGCTCTTGTGGCAGTCTGTTTTGCATTTTTTTACAATACCCTTCCTTACAAAATAGATCTGTCATGGATAATAGAAGTGCCACCACATTATGTATCTCTATTTCATTACATGTGATTCAGTATCAAGAATCTTGGTCTTTTTAAAAGAATCCATATCATCTTAAAATGACAAACCCTTTAAAATATTTCCCACCTGGATTTTGAGGGCTGCATAAGTCATTGAAAAACTTCTGATTAAGTAAATGGACAAGAAATGGGGATCCACATCAGTGGGGAAGTGTCAGAACACACAAAAAATTGTCTCAACAAGTCTCTGCAGGAAACACCAAGAAACAGGTAACATTAAGGAAAACTTCTAGTGAGAAACACCCAGCAGTCATGCACTTGGGCTGAGATTACATAAAGTAGCTCTAATTACTGATCTCGGTTACACACCATGTAATTTTCAATTTTACCTGCTTTGTAAGTACTGCTTCAGAAAGAGGAAGTAGAGTGTAAGCTATTTTAAATCTAACTATTTGAGGAGGAAAGAGGGAGAGGATGAACATCTGAAGTCAGGTGCCAGGTTCTGCATGCTTAAAAATAACTGTGAGCCAAATTCTCCACTAGGCACATGCAGCAGAACATTCCTCCTAAAGATCCAATTTCAGTTACAAGACACATCAACTCTGCACCAACCACGATCCAGTTACTGAACAAAGGACTTTGTGTTCAAGTACCAAAATTCTGTTTTAGGTGATGCCAGAATTTCTATCCTGAAACCCTGTGTTCAAATAAATATAATTTCACCTTGATGGTAGTTACTTTGAGAACAGATGTGGATAAGAAGTGCTTCTTCCACAGCCTTCCTCAACTGCCTATCTTCTTTTGCGTGAGGCTAGTCCAAGCTGTACCTTCCTTCTGCTGGGAAATTCTCTGGGAAATTCCTAACCCTGTGTAAATGTCCTTTTCCCAGGGCCACTTCTGGAAGTATCCCAAACACATATGATTGAGATAGGAAAGGCAAGTGCTCACCCTTCCCTATAAAAATGAATTTAGGAGAAAAAATATATGGAGGAGTTCACTGAATCAAAGTCACTGGGAAAATCCAGAGAGCAGGGATGCCACTTCACATAATCCACACCAGTTCACAGCTGCAGTCCCTTGTCTAGCCTGTCTCCCTGGTCCCAATAACCTCCATTTCTTTTCTTCATGATATCACACATTTCTCCACAACTGTCTACAGAGTATCCTTCCAGAAGATGTGCAGCTGAATTTATACTGGCAGAAGAAGGACTTGATCATGGTTAGTCTGTTAAACCACTGAAGAATGAGCAGCATCACGAGTAGCATGGTAGGAGATGAATATTCAGCTTAAAATGAAAAGATTTTCTTCTACTCTGTCTGGAATTTCCTTTTATAGCATCAACAACCCTACTCCAAATCAAGCACAAGAATTACTTCTCCTGTCTGCTACAGAAGCAGCTGGACCGTGTTTCTTGCATGAGCTCTCACTGCCTCTAGACCTCTAACCCTTTCTGCCCATTTCCCTTCTCCTGCATCAAGCAGAGGAGGATGGATTTTAGCAGTTTTCTTTCTCCACCCCAGCACTTGCTTCCTGCCTTCTCTCACCGCACAGGCAGCATCCACCATCCCAGTGTTTCCACACATGGCTGGAACCTGATTTCACCATCCACTTACCACACCCGTTCTTCCAGGTCAGGCATGGAAAAACGACCAACCTCCCTCCCCGTGGCAGGCTTCCAGCCAGTGCTGTGTTCAGTCCTAGGAACTGCGTGTGGGAATAAAGCGTACCGATGGGCATATATCTTGGCACAGCAGTTTAAAAAGTCAAAGAAAGCATGTAGAGCCTAAGGTCATTGCTGTTGTACAGCCAGCTTCAAAGATACCCATCACAAGTCACAGAATAAACAGCAATGGGACTTGTCCTGCCTAAAGAAAAATGAAAGAACAATGATTAATATGTTGTAATGGACCTTTTCATCCTTATCGCTTCCAGACTGTGGAATGTTATTTCTGGCACAGAGATTCTTGGTCAAGTATGAAGAGTCATCGATTGGATAAAGTGCTTGATTTAGCCCATTTTTATTCTATTACGGAATGACAGAAAGAGATTTTAGACAGGAATAAAATCAATAGAGGGGAAAAGTAGAACTTAGCAAAATAGCTATAGCTTGAAATGAAAATGATGTATTTGTAATGTTGAATTTTAGACTAAGGATTAATTTAAAAGAGGGCTAGAAATCTACTGTCAGGCATCAAGTAAGTACAAGTAATAATATTTTGTTTTTAAAAAGTGCCCTTTATCCTTATCCTCCCTCCCCCTAAAAATAAACTTGTCTCCTGGTGCAACCAGCTTCTTTGACTTGAGCTGTTACAAAAGGATTCCTCCATGGAAGTGGCAAAGCAGAAGGCAGCATCTCTGCTGCTCACCCTGTTCTGTTCTCATTATGAGACTTGGGTCCCATGAGACCCAGGAGGCTGTCAGGTCTACACTGCACTCCTCCCTTCCCAAACTGTGGGATAGGGTACATGCTGCCCACAGATGATCCATGGAGAGGAGATTATCTTGACCACAGGACTGGTACAGAAGAGGGGTGAGGGGTTAGTTTCCCTTTATGTGTGCAAAATCACAGTAACATCAAACTTTTGGTCATACATCTGAGGCTGAGAATGTTCTCTGAAGGTTATTAATGGTTATTTATGTGAAATAATATTGCAACGTCCAGGTTGAAATTATACACTCCACATACATTCATCAGGCACTTTCAGTGCCTGGAAATGTTCAAAATGTACTTTTTAAGGAAATTAAATTAGGGTAGTGGTAAGGAAGTGCAACGTTAGCAGTTACAATACTCCAGGACACTTTTCACTATCATTTATTAAACAAAAACTCTCTGTGAAACATGTTCCATCCTAAGTGCCACCAATCTACACAGAGCTGATGACCTGAACTCTTGTGCATGGCAAATAACAGAGGTTTCTTAATTTAAAGAGGGAGATGATTCAGACTTCTCAGATCACCCAAAGAACATTCCTTTTGGTATGGCAATAATATGCCAATATTAGATTGGCAAGAAGCAAGCTAACTGGATATTCCTCACACTGAAATACATGGAGGGGGGAATATGATTTCACCTGGAGCATCAGAAAGCAATCTGGCTCTAGAGAAAAACAAGAAAGATAAAAGTAACATATTTCAATTACCAAAAGTACCACAGCCTGTGGTGGCTGTGGTTGGTAGCTATGGTGGCTAAGTTGGCACGGTCCCTGTGACAGGCAGGGTTCACTGCCTTTGCAACAATCCTACTTTGCCTGTGTAACTTCTCCCAGTTAAATGTGGGCAGCAAAAGCGCACTGTGACCTCTGCAGGTTTTTCTCCCAGCACTCCCTGATGGGGGCTTTCTTCTACTTGTCTCCCCCCTCCCTTGCACAGCAAGCCGGGCCCGTAATGCTTTGGCACAGAACCAGCAAGGCAAACACTCTGCCAAACGTCAAGATCCTCAGCAAGAGTAAACACAAGCTTATTCTTCCTTCAGTTCTCTGATCAAAACTTCCACAGGGAGATTGATAAGAGAAGCAGGCTGTTTTTGTTAAATACAGCAAGTACACATGGGGTAGATTAATCTCCACTTTACTCCAGGGTAACTGATAGCCTGAGTCAAGTTAGAGAGATAGGGAAATGAATTTCTTTCTTTGCTTAATATTACATTAAGTTTCTTGTTCACCAGAACGGGAATGCAGCTCATAGGAGAAAAAACTACTTATTCACGACTTAAAGAAGGGGATGTATGACAAGTGGTAAAGTCACAGGAAAGGGTGGAGAACACAAGTATCCCATTATTGAAGAGAGGAAGGTTTCTAGTGAATGCACAGAAAACTGCTCGTAACTGGAACCACTCTGAAGCAGCGACATATTTGAAGGTCAGAAGGGACTGCTTTTGTCCTTCTAGACTGCCCCTTGAAGCACTGAGAACATTTCCTTTTCCTCCATAGCTCCAGCTTCATTGACTGAATTTCTCCATATGCACAGTCTGCTGTCTGAGAGCTCACTGGCCAGTCTTGGGACCTTTAGCCACAGACTCTTCCCTTTGCGAAAGAGGAAAGCTCAGAAGAGCCCTGGAGGTCCTCATGCTCACAGGAGAGCAGCGCCCAGGCCCAGCTCTTGGTGTGGTAAAGCCTTTGCCCTGGGATGCCATGGCTTTGTCTCTTTCTAAAGCATTTGCTGGCCATTTTCTGCCATCATCCTCCTCTCTATACTTCTCCTTCCACCCTTTTCCAGCCCCTGTCCTTCAGTTATCCTTTACTGGACGCCAGGGAGACTTGAAGGGGTGACACTGTGCCCTGCCCCAGCACAGGTAAACATCACCAGTCTTTCCTCAGAGCATATAAGAGTCTGTATTATGGGCCCTTTTCATTGTGCACCAAGGCCAGGGCCAAGGACAAACTTCTTTGTAAAATGGAGATCCAGGGGAGGGGGAGGACAGGGTAAGTCAAGCACTTATTGAAGTCATTGAGCAGGATCAAACCTCTAATCTGGGTAAACAAAATACAGAAAACGACATTGATTGCAGATTGACTTTAACAATGAATAATTGTGCCTTAATGTGGACATAAATGTGATAAAAATCAAAGCAATATATTCAAAACAAAATAAAAGAAAAAAACACAAAGGGATATTTTACAACTAGGCTCCATTACCGTCTATCGTAACGAGATTAAGAAGTAATTGCTGTGTCAAGAAAAAATATAGTGGGCTCAGTGAATGAACGATTGTGATAGGATCCCGTTGTATTACAGGCTCAGGTCTAGTTGGAGAGCAGTGACGGGATTTTTCCAGCAATGCACAACCAATTCTTTTTATTTTCTTTTTTTTTTTTTTTTTTTTTTTTTTTTTTTTTTTTTTTTTTAGTATCAAAGGCCCTTCCCTGGAATTGCAATAAAAGCATTCCTCTTTAACCATACTTGTAAGCCCTGCTGAAGCGAGCAGCAGGTTTTTCATTCTTCCACTTTAACACAAAAGTATCTTGAAATCAGTACTGTTTTTAAGCAAGCTTTTCTGGTCTGTTTTCTTACTGAGGATGCAAGGCCTGGTTTGTTGTGGAGTTTTTGGTATTGCACTTGATCATCTTAAAGTGCAAACTTCGGTACCATCTAACATTGATGAATAGTGGATAAATATAGTAGTTTGCTAAAGTTACTTGAACTTGCATTGCCCTGAATGTAACGCAGGTTTGTTTAGGCTCATGGGCTTTCTAGAGTCTTCAAGAACTAGACACTAGAATTCAACAAAATTCTAGTATCACACTAGAATTCAACAAAAATTAATCAATTACATTTTTGAGGTATCTTTAACAGTTTCTGCCTTAATACTTCTTTGGACCTACACACAGAATATGAGATGAACAAAGGACAACAGTTTAATTGACACATTTTCTATAGAAGGAGAATGCTGGATTTCCTTGGCACAACATTAAACTGCACTAAGATAAAAACAGCAAGTCTAGAATAAAGTAGCAGGTAGAAGAAATTCACATTTCCTCCTTGGTCTCTGCATTACTGAAATCCTTTAGGCAGGTAAGAAAATAAATCTGAACTTTCTGAGGCACATCCATGTAGAATAATCTATACCACAGAAGGCTTGGTGCTAATACTAATGACTTGAGACATTACTCACATCAGTAAATGTAATTTGACTGTAATGGAATGATCTCTGTGGAAGATGGTGATAGACACCAGTTGCAAAGCTCAATTTTAAGCCATAAGCTATCAGCCCATTTGTTGGAATCCTGCATGCTGATACAGTGTCAGTGCACTGTAAATGGAACATGTTTCCACAGGTAGTTGGCTTTGGGCTGCAGAAGAGTTTGGAACAGAAAGGCCTGAGGAAAACAAAGAGAGTTGAGCTGGTGCAAAAGATGAAAATGGAATTAAGGTTTGGTTTTCCTTATTTGAGGGACCAAGACAAGTGAGCTTCAGTGACAAAATAAAATAGAAAAGGAGCAGAGCCTGTTTCTTTTGTTCTATTAACTCAGCTGGCACTGATAAACTCACTCTGTCCCATTTTCCTGCTGGCTGCTTCTAAACAACTGTACTCGACAAATTATGTCACCAAGTCCAATCTCATGCCTGGTGCATGAAGCTCCATTATTTGATCCAGTACAGCTGCTGCAGGTTTTGTTCCCATCTGCTCCTTGCTAAGGTCTGTAAGACAACAGCCTCTCCGCTGGCACGAGCAGCAGCGTCTGCCAAGAGCCACCACACTGCGTGGTGGTGAAAGCCAACACTTCTGGGCCATGAAATGCTATATGGCAGAAAAACAGCCTCCTAATTTCTCCCTTTCTTATCATGTGACCATGTCTGGTTGTGGGACCCACCTGTGGGATATCACCCCTGGGAAAAATAGGAATGAGTCTCCTCTGGGGGAATCTGCCTCACTGTATCAACGTCCCTTTCGGGAGGTGCTGCATTCGCTGTCCTCACTCATACCTTTAAAAAACAAGAGTTACAAACTGCTGAAGTCACTCCTCACATACTTACAGGAACAGTGACGGGCAAGCTAAATACTCAGATTATAGCATTTTTTTCAGAGCAGTTTAATATACCACAAATCGAAACACCTTTTTGCTTATTTGTTTTAAGCTATCAAAATACCACAGAGAGACTAAAGAGCCAACACACCTCCAGTTAGTAGTATGGCACCAAGTGGGTGAAACATAGCTCACTGACACAGCTGACCCAAGAACTGTAAAACTGGAAATAAAAACCAAACAAAAACTCCCTAAGGATTCAGGGTCACGACAGCAACTATAACAAAATAATACACGTTTTGGTTATCCTAAATATTCACAGTTGCTCAAATACTTTTCCATAAGACATTTACATGTCTTTCTATTTTTATGCACTGGTAATTGAAGTTTATGATTTACATATTACAGTGCAGTAGAATCCAATTATAGCAAATCTACAGAGAGACTGTATTTATTTCGGGAGGAAGATACTGAGGAACCATGTCAACACGTAGCAACATAATGACTTGCTCACTTTCTGGCTTTCATGCAAAACATTGTAATGATTAGGTTTCAGACACTGCATGAGGATACTTGAGGATGAGCTATAAAACCATTCCACATCTGTGCTTGTTTTATTAGCAGAACCATTTCTGGGAAAAACAGGAAGGCAAATACTGCTTCTGCTGCTAATTCTGGATAACTCCTTTATGTCACTAACCTCTTTACCAAACACTCCTACTTGTAATCCTTTCTCCTTCTCCTCCTTTCTCCATTAAGTATAAATTTCTTGTCATTTCCCCCATCAGCGCTGAAGCATAATTATAACTAATGTTAATTGCAGAGGTTTTACATTCCGTATAAACTCAGTTTATGGAGCTAGTTTGTCTATGGTAGATTGACAGATGAAAAATAAAAAGAGAACAAATAAAAAATGGAGAGTTCCTGCACATTCTGGAAACAGGCCAGGTTGGAAGAGTAAAAGATTTTTTTTTTTTTCTTTTGCAGATAACCATTCAGGTTATTGCTAAAATGATCACAAGTGACAAACACCTCAATCTGACTGGAGCTGTTCAAGTGAAACTGCTGCTCAAGACACAGCCATTGCTATTGCTCATCAAATCCCAGACTCCAAAGTTCTGTTCCTCACTGGATCAGCAACTGCAAGTCACCCTGCATGCATAATTGTATGCAGGTAAATTCAATGTGACTATTAAGCCTGCTCTGAATTAAGATATGCTTAGCTGATTTTCTGATAGACTTTTCATGAACTGAGATTACCAAAACTGCTGAGAAAACATGGGGATCCAACACCCCTATTCATTTTGAAAACTTCAGGCTAATGACCCGAACATTTCAAATCTTTCCTTCCCTGTGAATCTGCTGTCTTCAGGAAAATATTTTCATATGCTACTGTTACGTTTTTACATTTCTCTCATCTCTCCTCCACAAAATAATAATTAAAAAAAAAAGGGCTGACATGATTGTTCTTGAGTCATTCTTCAGTCATTGTAAACGAGCTTGTGCTTGATTAATTAATAACACCAGTTCAGGGTAATCAGAGAAGTATGCTGCTCCCCCTCCCCTCCTGGAAAACCGCAGCTCAGAGCCGGCTGGCTGCAAATCCAGCTCGAACAATGACACTTTGAAGTCTATAACTCCCTGTGCTCTATTCCAGGGTAGCAAAATTAATCATGTTACTCCTAAAAGCTCTGTTGTATCTTTAAAGTCTCAGAAAACATACAGTATTATGAGAAAACCAAGTGCTGTTTCTCTGTCTCTGCCAGTAGCTTCCCTTTCAGTGCCTTGATAAAATGAAGGTCCTGTCACAAAGAAGGGAAGGGAGCATCTGTGGCAGGATTTGCCAGCATCGTGAACAGCTGTGTGCACTCCATACTTTTCCCACTAAAACTGTGCATAACTGGAAGTGATGCAAATAACAATAAAGCTTGCATTCAAGAAGACTGTAATGTCTTTGTAGACAGATATATTTTTCTCCCTGAGACTGATGAGAAATGACTATAAAATACAAACCTACTTCATTTCTATTACAAAAAAAATCAAAACCAATGCTGCCAGCTAACCATTAACTGGAAAATAATGAGGGCTAATGAAATAGCGAGAGTCCAGATCTTTCAGTGCTCAGACAGGTCTCTTAAGGGAGCTGAAAATGAATTAGCCTGAGTTTGACAGCAGAAAAAAAGGCACCCAAGACACTAGAAGGTGGGGACGAGCTGTCAGACAAGGAGTAAAGAACAGATTGACAGACAGCCTTATATGAAAAAGAGTAATTTAAGGGTTAGAGAATAACTCAGAAAAATGTTATAATAGTTAGAAATCATTACAGAAAAGTAGTGCTAAGCAGACTCTTATTCCAGCATTAGGACTATTCAATGGCCCTGTATCATCATGAAGAGGGTCAGAACAGACAATTGTAATGGTCCCTTCTGGCTTCAAAATCTATGACTTCATTAAAACCATCCCGACTATATGCTGCTGCAATTCTGTGTTCCCATGTAACTCAGTAAGAACTCTTCCTTTTCTGTGTTACATTAAGCTCATCCTACAGAGCTGTTTATTCCCTACTCCACCCCTTTGCTAGTACACAGGTAACATGATGGTCCCGACAGCCGGGCTTGAAAAGATCCGGCAAAGAGTCTGGAAGCTGATTCTATGATCTGTGGGCTATAAGCACTTAACCTCAGGACCCTCTGGTGTTAGTCCTGCTTTGTGCAGGGGACTGGACAAGATGAGCCCTAGAGGTCCCTTCCACCCGCATTTTTCTAAATATCTCGACAAACATCTCAGCAGAGGAGCAGGTAAATGTAGTAGATAATTCTTTATTTCACCTGAAAGTGATATCACTCTCTGCATTTATTCAAAACTGACCCAACCCGAATAGTTAAGAACCTGCTGCTGGATAAACCCTGGTAAACATCTGAAGGCAGGCAGAGCAGCATACCAGTCCTTTAGAAGGTGCCCCTTCCACTACTCACATTTGGAACAGATCTAAGGAATGAATCTTTTACAAAATGTATCTGTAATGCCTTTGTTTTTTTAAACGTCAAGAGACGTAGCATCGCTGTCACCTGCAGTTTAACAGAGCAGGTGAGTAGTTAGAAGACTTGCTGGACTCAAACATTAAGCCAAGATCTCATGTTTCATAGGAGAGCAGTACAATCCCTGATTGACAGGCTGAGAAAGCTTTGTTCCCACCACAGAGACTGTGGCACTGCGCAGAAGGAGATGGTGCAGTTCCAGATGTTAGAGGACATGCAGGATGGGGTAGGGTCCTGCTATCAGGGCCCTCAAGCACTTGGGGCAGAATCACATGTTTTATGCTTGGACCTGATCAATTGGTGCAAAGAGGAAACAGGAGCTGGGGCCAGGGCACGTGGAAAAACAACCCTGGTTGTTTTGGATGCCCAGTGGGACATTAACAAATCTACGTCACAGAAGTCTGTCATGTCTAAGGTATCTGTCTCAGGCCAGGGCAGCAAGAGTCCAAAAACCAGAAATGTATGACTCTGAGTCTATGTCATATTAAAACACTAGGCAGCACCAGGTGTTCTGAGTAGAGGAGGCTGTTTTGGATGGAGGTGCATCAAAGAAGACAAACATGTTCGAATTAACAGATCCTCACTAGCACAGAGTAGCTGTTTGAGAGCAGACTGAGGCCCTGGAAGGATCAGACAACACCTTCCAAGAAAAATAAATGGAGTACCAAACAAGGTAGTGCATGCACATTTCTTGGATAAGACCAGAGAAGGCTAAGAAAGGCACTGCACTAAGAAAGGCAGGTCCTTCAGCTTAACCTCATCTTGTACTTTTAATTACAGAAGAAGTTTACAGTGATGGCTAATAATACATATCTCTGTCACTAACAGAGCTCATTCACTGATTGTCTAGTGCCTACAAAGCACTGCTTTTCAATGATGTGTACAGTATGTACCCATAAAATGCCTTACAGTCAGCTTGATTAGGAAAAGATACAGATACACAGGGCTATTCCTCGTTTATGACACATCTCAGTCCAAGCCTACCTGCATCTGAGTTCCTTGGGAACAGCTGGGATCATTAACCAAAGCTCATAAACCCTCTTGCAGCACATAGAGAGGAAAAAAGAAAACTGAGTAGGCGTAACCTTCTTTCAGAATTACTGCCCCACATTATGGCTATTTCAGTGACTCCTCTACCCACAGCAGTTTCATGCTTGTTAGAAAGGTCACACCAATAAGCTCAGCACCTTTTCTTCTGATTCATAGGTCAAGACGTCTCAGCTAATTGAGAGCTCGCCTGGATAATCTGCTCGAGTACTTCATTATGATTTTGTATAAAGCTATCAGATGTTGCTCCTGAAGGAGATTATTGCATTAAAAAACCCCTGAAATAAATCCCTTAGTATTCTGTTTAAGCACTTAGACGCATGTATGAGATTGTTATTTCCAACATTTCTTGGAATTAGCTGTCACTGCCATATCCTCTACTTAGAAGGTTCCAGTGAAGAGCTAGTGGGTATCCTATCTTGGCATACACAGTGTTTCCGAGGTCCAAATGCACAAGTGGAGACAGTTCTCACTCCTGCCATGTGTTCCAACAAACGAGCAGGGTGATTTCAGTCTTTGGTCCCCTCTCAACACAAAACCCCCAAGGATTTTTATAGAAGAAAAAGAGCAGAAGACTGGACACACAACTTGTCCTGTCTGCCCTGCATTTGCAAGAAAGGTGCAGAAGGACAGTGAAAGCATTACAGTGATCCACATGTGGTGCTGTGAGAACCAGCACGTTTTCTAGAAACCATTATATTCCAGTTCTCTCTACAAGACTTGCAATAATTTCTGGAGCTGACATTGCTGGGTTTCATGGTGTAAAAAAATAAAATTAAAAAAAAATAAAAAAAAAAACAGGGAAAAAATGGAAGGTAAGATGGAAAAGGCTTAGTCTTTTCTGACTTGCAGAAATGGGAGAAATTTCTATGATATCTTGCCTTTTCAATCCCTGAAATTAAGGCCTATCATCTTACCTGGCAAAGAAAAAAACACCATTACTTTTAAGAGCATAGATGTGAATGGCAGCATCTGAGAGAGTGCAACATCTCTGTGTGTCCAAAGTTCCTCTGAAAAAAGGATCTGGAATATGAGCCAACGCATGCAGATAAAATGGACTGGCTCACCCTTGAAGTACTCACTGCAGGGAATTTCTGCACACAGGGTACAGAACATGCATCCTGGAGCGATTACATCCTCCCTGTTACCCTCTTTTTGGAGCACAGCCATGCCTTGCCCTTTCCAAGAGAGTTTGCAGGATGCCAGTACAGATCCGAACAGCATTTCAGCCGGAATAGGATGTATGGTAGATTCTAAATTTACTGCCAAAAGAAGGAAAAAAATTAAAAAGCCAGGACTATTCGAAGTTATTAATTGTGCCTCATGAGTACAATTACTAATTAATCATTGGGGGAGAACAGAGTGAAAGAAAATCAATGTTTATCAGTCAGCAACACGTGGGTAGTTTCCACTGTCACAATTAGAGTACCTATGCCACTACCTGGTCTGGCATTGGGTCAGCTGATCCATTGTTTGAGGTTAAAAAAATTGTTAGCATCTCAACTGGTATAAGCAGCTTTCCTGCTCATCCTTCACCAGCCATTCCCAACCCTGCACCATTCCCTCAGCTGCCATAGCACCACAGGTTTTGGAGCCCTTTGATGTTATTTTTAATCCAGATCACTCCCTAATCAGATTTATTTGCAGCCCTGCGAATAATTGCATCAGTACAACCAAGGGGGGAAAATAAGACAGTGACTGAATTGTTATTCATGGGAGGGAAAAAAACAAACCAAACAAACAAAAGGTTACTAGGGAACAACCCTAGATTTATATGAGGGGAATTTCTGCCCAAAATTTTTATTAAATGCTTATGTTGGTGGTTTTGGATTGATACTAAAGAAGCTTGATTTTAACAATTGCAGGTCAATAAATTTGTAATGATTGCTGGGAAGCACATCCAGCATCTCCACAGCAAAAGTATCTTGAAATTAGGGAATGGTTCTGAGACACTTGTTTGCCCCTTTAAAAAGACATTTGTTCTAATAGTAAGACAAATAGTGCAGCAGAAATCTTCAGTGCAGGGAAGAATCAATGCAAAATCTCAGATAAAGTCTGCAAATTCTTGTCACATGCATCAGAGCCAAGTCCCACTTTGCTTTTACAGCAGAGCCTTATTGACTAAAGCAGAGTGTTTCCTGTGAGAAAAGGGGATTCCAGATCTTTGTTTAGAATATCTATAATTAAGTTAGTAGTGAATTATACGTAATTACAATTTTATTGTCTTTGGATGTATTTATCATTACATTTGTCCCCGGTGGACTCTAAGGGATTCCAATTTTCAGCAACCTCAGGCCCTTTCAGTGCTCCCACTGACTCTAACAATGGCAGCACTGGATGCATGTGCAATTAGAGCTAACGATGGGATGGGGCCATGCTAGAAGTGGGAGCTGCATGTTTGTTCCTTGGCCCAACTCAGCAGGGAGAACCCGACATGCACAGGGACAGAAAGCTCTTCTCTTTGGGATACCAGGTGTTGCAAATAATAAAATCTCAAGCAAACACCACAGAACAAATGCTGGCCTTCAGGTGAAGATACTATGAAATTAGGGGGCATCACGTGTGGACAGAATTAGGTTTTTACAGTGCCACAACACTGAAATCATAGCATGATTTTAACTTTAAATAGTTATGAAAAGTAAACATATGTAGGCATATATATGTATGTATGATAAAGACTTTAAATATTTCAGAGAAAAAACCTTTTCATATAATATTAATGTTTAAAATTTTCCCGTGATTGTTTCCAGTAAATAAAAATATCTGAAAAAATATCACCACCTGAAACAAATTCTGAAACATCATAAATAAAAATGCATTCATGGTGCTTAATGTTTTACCTTACTATAAAAAGCAGGGAAATGTTAATGAAGCACATTACGATATTGCTAAAATAGTCTTTCTTTCTCTCTTAAAAGTACTTGTGGCTCTGTGCTGATTCCTGCTTTCTCTATTAAAGGAACAAAAGCATGAGTATTGTTAGAATTTATTTCTAAATAGAAATGCAGGATGTTCAGCTAACCACATTTCAGAAAAGAATTCAAATCATTTTCATTTTATTGCCTTTCTTCCCCTCTTAAGTTAGCTTAGACTGCCAAAACATTTTTCAGGACAACAGTGGAATCCAAGGTGATATTTAGTTAGATCTAACTTGTCAGAGCTGGCATCTGCTTCCATTGACTCAGTAAAAGTGCTAACTAATGTACAACTTAACATACAAAGTAAGGTGCTTGCATTGCACAAGCTCTGGAACAACATATAGGGACAGTGAGGCTAATTTACAGATTGTATGAAAGTTTTTTTACCAAGTGCCAGAGAACCCAAACTGGTCTCCCCCTTACCACCCCGGGCTTTACTGGGGAGCCAGAAGCTTGAAAGCCCCAGTACCCATGGAATCACTACCCTGAAGATCTGGGCCCAGATAAGCCTGAAGTGTACTGTGCAGACCATGTTAAAATAAAGTGTCTCTGTTTCCTATGAGTGAAGCCTAAAATCCTTTGTCAATAGCGTGAAAAGGTTCTTTTTTGTGTGTGCGCTTTTGCATTGTTTAATTAACTTTCTGCAATATGCCTGACATTCCTCATGCTGAGATATATGGGAAGTAAATCAGTACAAGATGGCAGTTCTTTGTCTCTCCTGAAAGGCAAATTGCTTCCCTCAATTAAAGTTTTTCTTCCCTGTTGCACCAATACACACAATCAAGAATTAACTTACTGCAGATGTAAACACCATTGTGCAGCCCCAGTGGGTCCTTTGCCGGAGTCCCAAGATTTTGGGGTTTGTCACTACCCAGGTATGAAAGCAGAAGCCGCTGTCTCTCACTATCTAATCAAGGTAATAATTACAGGCAGTGGATCTTGAGCTAAGAAGAGGAAAAAGACTTTTCAATCACTGCCTCTGCATTTCAATCGAAGCCCCATGCTGTACAACACTGGAGAACAAGGTGTAAATCAGCTTAAGAACATAGTTCTGCATTCAATGCGTTGTGGTTTACAGCTCCCAAATGACCTTCATCTATCTTCCTTAGCTGTAGAGGTGTATAATTGAACTAAAGAGAGGCTTGAATAATGAGGTTGAGAGTGGCAGCTCCGCTGCTGTTGCTTAATAGTGTACCAGCCTCGCACTTTGTTTTCTGATATGTAACAAAATACTGTAGTGGGTCCAATTCTTCAGGGTGACACTTGGTGATAGTCCCTCTTTTAAAATAGAAAAGAGCAGGGGTTTCGCAGGAAAAAAAAAAAAAACTATAAATCTTTGGCTGCAACTAGGCTCCCAAAAAAACAATTATATGAACCATTTTCTATTCAATATCTGCCCACAAAAGCTCAGAGAGACAAATAGCAATTATCTGCTCTTCTTTCAGTCATGGAATCTATTTTTTTAACTTTTCATCTTCCTTGTGAAAGATTCCTCTCCCAGCTCAGAGGGGTACAGAGTGACATTTTGTAGCAAGACTCCTGTACCGGGACCTTGCTGGAATGAGCAGAGTTGAAGTCCCTGAGAGGAGCCTTTCAAGTAACAGGACCTTGTTTTCAGATCATGCTTTTCTTATATTTGTGTGTGCTGGAGTCATCCTTTCTCTCTGTGGTGAGGTTAACATTAGAGAGCTCCAGCCTTTTCAGCCCCTCTAACTCCTCCATACCACCGGTTCATTACTGATAACTACACTGGAATAAAGGTCTGGCAGTCCAATAGCCCAGGATCAATGCAAGATGTCTCCCCAGCCAAGCAGCTGTTAAAAACAAATGTTCCTCTTGTGGCATTTTTGTTGATTTCATGGACACTAAAAGACTTACTCATGCATTTACAGCACCAATTAAGCAGTCACTCTGCTAACTGCCTCCCTGTACACCAACAGAACCTCCAAGTCAGTAGAAGGTCTGAGAAAGCCAGAGGAACCTGGAATAGGGCTCCCAGACCTCACAGGTGCAGCCCCAGAAGCAACCAGCATCCTGCATGGATCCAGCCGGTTGGGAGCAGGGAGACAGAGGTGCCAACCCTTGAGCCAGTAAGGGAAGCCAGAGAACAAAAGGAAGGTTGGATGGAGCAGCTAACTCCTGGAGAGGCAAGTCCCTAGCTGAGGAAGAGAGTTACAACCTAATTTTTTCACCTGTACAACCTGTGGGGTGAAACGTTACTCTTCATTCCCCAAATCACCTCTGCAGGGCCCCAGGAAGCGCTTGGGCAGCGTTCCCTCCAAAATCTTAATGGGTCCACTTCACATCTCACACGGACAAAAAAAAAAAAGATGGCAAATTGTACATTGTGCTGCCTCCAGGATTTTTACTTACTAATTATTTTACTCTCCTCCCCTCCCACTTTTGTCTGTCGGTTGACAGGGCAAGTTTATGCAGGGTTGTTGGACTGGGGTGTTTCTTTTTCAGTGTTTGCATAGACCATGGGGGAGAAGTGCTACCTTCAACAGCCCCTAACTGAGCTCTAGGCAATCTGATTTCTCACAGTTTCATCAGAAGGGTGATGAAGGTGACAAGAGTGAACCAAAGAGCGTCTTGGAAAACAGCAGAACTAAGTCCTGTTGCCCAGAATAATGCCAGGAGGTAGAACTCATTATGGGTTTTTTAATGCAGCAACATTTCCTAGAGTGAAAGGCACATACACTTGAGATACACCAGGAAAATAAACCACCACCCATTTGGATATTTCACAGGAAAATCTGCCATGCAAATTTGGACTTCAAAAATATAAAATGGATTTCATATATAAATGACCCAGTCTGGCTTTGTAGAGGTCACTCTTGATTGCTAAAATACACATGCCTTACAGGGAAAAAAAAATGGACTTACCAAATTTATGTTTTTTCTGGCTCTGGTATTTTAAGTTGCCATTCTACCTTGTGCTAAATGCCTCCAAGAATATTAAACAGTCATCATGCCCACATAACTTTATTGTACCTCGTGGAAGTAAGCTAAATTGGCTTCACTTTACTCATATGTTAAATTTTTTTAAAAAATAAAATAGTTGTACCAAAGGCTGCAGGTGTATGAAATTGTACATGAAGTTATAAGTGAAATACAGTAATATAAAAATGTTTGGGAGATTAAGTAATAGTGAATTAAAACTTTGAAGGGCAGGCTGATATAAGTACTGACTTAAGAAAGTAGGTTTGCTTATTTTTAATGGATTTTTGTTTGCAAGCAAAGGGTGCCCAATCCACTCCTAAGCCTTATATGAAACACAATTCTGAGCAAAGTTCCCTCTCACCAAGATCTGGCTGAAGTAACAGTTTTGTCAAGTCTGAATTTTTTGCCTTCAGAAAGGACAGTATCTCTGTGTCAAGGTTTAAATGCATTAAAGAAAGATGAGGAAATACAGAACAGCAAGAGTTACAGTTGCCCCTTCACTCTAAGGCACGTTAACTGATGCAGCAAATGCTGGTATCTCATTTGTGACATGGGATGTGGCTTCGCCACAAATCTGAAAAATCTCATCAGAAGGAAAGTAATAAAGGTGGTAACACTGTCCTTTGGGACTCCTGGCCTTTAAATAAGTACAAGAAACCTGTCTAGAAAGAATAAGGCAGGGAAACATTTGTGACTTTTTCAATTTCACACCTCCAGTACCTGCCTACATCGGTTAAACTCAGTACTGTGCTCAGAGCCTGATGCTCTTCTTGCATTTACTCTGATGACTGACCCTCCTTTACAGGAAAGCACTACTCGATATTATTTTTCAACATGCTAACACTGACACACCAGTACATTTGCCCAGAAACAATGGAGAAACTGTCACTTTTCTGTCTAATGGCTTACATTACTGTAAAGAAGGGCAGAGGTAAACTTTACTCAGTTTCACATTCTGCGCTCAGCTCTTCCCATGGGAGTTTGCCACAAAACCCTTGACTCCAGCTCAGTGGAGTTACTTTGGATTGAGGCCAGTTTACCTGAAGCACAGGCTGTGGGCTGCTTCCCATCAGCTACAGCCTGTGGAGGACTTTTGCAAAGGGAACAGAGTAAGACTTCCCAGCCCTTCTTTCATCAGCACTACCACTTGTAATAGTGGCCACCAGGCTCAGACACTGTAAGTCTTGCAGAGCCACCGGTAAGTTTAGGTGCACAGGGGAAAGAAACACACTTGGTTTTGTGGGACTGTGCCCTGCACTCAGAAGTAAAAGACTTCACCTCTCCCTCATGCAGCAGGGCCTCAGCAGTTTCCAGAATCCCAAGCTTTGTAGATACTGAAGCATCACCTCTCTCTGACATGACTGGATTGTCACCACAACATTATTACACATTAAGTTTTCAGACAGACTCTTAAACGGTCCAGTTTACTACAGTTCCTCTGAACTCTGAACAGTTACAGAGGACATTATTCTTCCCTTTCCTGACAGAGGCAGAAGGACAGCATGCACAAAGAACCTGAATCGGGAAACAGAAAAACACTTTGAACCGGCAGAACCAAGGCAGGTATTTTATTGATCTGACTTTGGTGCTCAGGAAGTTAGTGAAGCTGGAGTGGGCTCAGAGGACGTGCTATATCCAGGGCAATAGGCTTTTCTGTTTGCAGCCTGGCAATAATGATCTTTATCCTCGATTATCAATACAGCACTCAGCGCTTCAGCTATACAGGTCACCGTGGTAGGTAAGACGGGAGGGAAGAGGGGCTTGAATTCTAGCAGGCAACAGCCACTGCCCACATATAGCGATTTTGCAGCTGTTGCAAGTCACACAGAGCTGTGAAATCTCAATCAACAGGCCCGCTCTGGCTGGTAGGTGGCTTGGTCACTGTCACAGACACACACATCTTGTTTAGCTGCACCTCGCTTGAAGATTTTTCATTGTAGAAGTGGCTACCAGAGGCTTGAGAAACCTTTGTATATACACACACTTCTTGTGTGAGGACTTAGAAGTATAGACTTACAAGAGAAGCCTAGTGGTCTATTTTGGCTGCAGTCAGAAACAGGAGGCACATCTGATCACACTGCTCTGTCAAACAGCTCACCCTGCTCTCTTCTCACCTCCCGCATTGCACTCACAGCAAGGTTCTCCTGAATGACCGAGCTGCTTCTGCTCAGACACAGCCTGACTGTGACACACAAGCAACTCCTGCCTTCTCCAGGCACGGCCTGCCAAGGAGATGATGCCCTGCAGGCATCACTGCAGCCTCTCCTCTCCCAGTTTCCTATTAAAAAGCCCACAACTACACTTCATCTCTCCCTTCACTCGGTATTTCTGCTGAGGCAAGGAAGAGAATATTACTCTTCGCGATATCTGCCCCTCAACCAGCAGAATCACCAGGATCCAAATCCAAAGCTTTCCACCCCGCTATTAGCTGAGACCACTTTCCCTTGGTGAGCAGTGGTGTCACTCTGAGAGGTGTCCTCTTCCAGGGCTGCAACCAGGCACCGAGGACTTAGTGTACACAGATGAGCTCCTCTCCTCCTTTTGAGGGTGCTCTCTCTGTCTGATAAAAACACTTCAAACCACAGCCAAGTGGATTAAAACTGTATTATAAGTATCCCATACTTCAGTCAAAACCACCAAAATCAGTTTACTGTGGAAAATCTTGTGACTTACTGCAAACCGCTACATAGGTACTAACCGCAAAGGATAATGAGGTTATTCGAAGGAACTAAAACCCCCCCTTCCCTGCAAGGTCATCTACGAACAGAGGCACTAACATGTGGTGAACTGATCAAGCTTTGCCAAATGCTGGATGCAGGCAACTTGTCAGGCGATCAGTCTGTTTGTTTTTGTGGGATGAAGACTCTGACTTGAATAAGGAAGAAAACACAGAAGAATTGTTCCACCTTTCCTTAGGAATGCTTTAAAAACAAGCGCCTTTTGGTGCCTTTTGGGCCTTTCCAAAGGCAAACAAGATGCACCTGAAAGGAAGTACCACAAACATTCTTTGACAAGAGTGTTTCAGCTGGCTGCAGAGGCAGCACAAACTCCACCAAAGGCAAAGGATGCCAAGCTCCCTCCATCCCCTCTGCACACCCACCCTAGAAATAACCAGTGGGTATCCAGAGGCCAAAGGGACACAGTTTCCCCCTTCACTGCAGCACAGCCACCTGACAGGCAGAGTCAGAACATGCCATGGATTCACTACTTACACAGGAGTAACGTGCACATGAGTGGCATCTGAACATCCCAGGCCGGTGGAAAATTAGGGAGCAGGCAGATGATTGCCTGACTCTGTTAAAACCATACTCTGCTGCTTACAACAGTAGATCTTGCAAGTCTTGTTAAATTGTTGTATGGAGACTTACTGCAAAATTATTTATTGGGAGATTACAAAAGCAAACCATAAAAGAAAAGCAGCTAGAATGGTGCTACATTGGGAAAGTCTGGCTACCAAGTCAACTCCTGAATTGCTGCTAAGTTCAGAAACTGACAGAATCTCTACAGTTTTTCTTAAAATCCTTACCTTTCTTGAAAACCCCATAGAAATAGAAAGGTCCTGAGTGCAAATTTCTCAGAGTTTCTTAACTTCTAAATAATACTTGATTAACAGATCACCTTCCCATCTCCACAATATGCTTTCAAATCAAAACCAAGTCCATCTGGTCCTCTTGGGAAGCACTACCCTGTAAGCTAAAGCTGCTCTCAGCACTTGGCAGTCTCTTGAGCTGCACACTATAATTATAGAAGAGGGGGGAAAATGACTTTGCATAATGCAGGTGAGAGAGTCAGATAGCTCTGTATTTCATTCTAATTACAGAAAGATGAGAGATCTGCAGAGCTTAAGTGTGGACAACAGGGTCCTAATTGTGTTACTTGGCCATTAGGCTGGACTAACCCCATGCTAAATTGACTTTCTTAAGTCCCTGTTCTTCAGCCACCCTCCCTCTTTCCTCTTCCTGTAATTTGAGGACCTAAGTTATAACTGTGGAGAATCCATATAGAGTTAAATATATATTTTTACAGAGAGAAAGAACAGAGAAGGTATTTAAATAATTATTGAGCCCAACTCTTCATTACATCTTTAAGAGACACTGATCAGTGTACTATTTTTTGAATGTATAGTTACAGTTCAATGGTCAAGGCTTACAGAGCTCTCATAAGCATAATGCTAAAATCACCCAAACATCCATAATCTTAAAATATTTTATTTTCTTTAATGCAGTTTTTCTGCCATCAGTAAATCTTCTGTTAAGCTCAGCAATGCACTAACAGGCCCTGCTAATGATAATTTCCTCAGAACCAGTTTTAGGAAAGACGGTTCTCAGAAGGCAACAGTGACCTGTCCGAGCTCAGTGTAGATTAAGAGCAAGTCCACCAGAACTGCTGGCATAAACTTCTAATTTACACACTGGTATAAATTAGAAGAGTAAAGGTCAAAGATTATGAAAAGGTGAAAGTTATCAATTAACTCTCAGTGAGTGATTATTTGTGTTACAGTAGACCTGAGAGACCAATGGAGCATTCCTTGTGATAAAAATCACACATTAAGAGAACTGCTGATTTGGAGAGCTTAAATGAATTTACCACCATCAAGACTATCCTCTCTGCACTTCTAGAAAATGAAAAGTGCAGGAATTGTGTACTTCATTTATATTTCCTGAATATTTTCTCTATTTTGAAAAAATACAGACAGTTGCCACATAAGTTCTAGCATGTCCGTGCTCCACCACACCCAGGCTCCCAGCAGCAAGCAAACTAGTGCAGACCCCTAAACAAAGCCATTTTGCCACAGTTATTTAAGAGCTTTCCAGCTCACCTGGTGTTCACCCTGACATAGGCAGCTGCTATGACACAGTGGAAATCCGTTTGCACCGTTGATTTTTCTAAGAAATATTAACAATCAGATAGCAATGTCATACTGTTATGAAAAACAGCATAAAATATTAGCAGCATTATGGGAATCCAAAGAGGAACGCTCCTAACAAAGAAAGAACACGGCCTTTGTAGGCTGTTACCCAGATTTTTGATTCTTATCCACGACTCTGGTTAGACATCAGCAACACTTCTGAGGCGGTGTGCAGTGTCCAATACAGGGATTGAGAGTAACTGATCTGAACTGATTGTTCTCTGGGGACTAAGCAAACAACTCCATGGACTGGGCTTTCAATACCAATGATAAAAAGTGCAAACATTTTATTCAGCAGACAAGTGCATGAAGAGGCTGCCACATACATTTGTCAGCTGTTAAAAATTTCTCACTTAAGAGTTCTGCCTCTCTCAGGTTAATATTTTTCCAGAGCAGAGACTGAAAGAATTTAATGATCACAGCGTCCTTTAGATCTTCTGAGCAAACCAAAATTCCTGCCAGGTAATTGGCATCAGCCCCTGTTTACCAACTGCTCTTCAGCCTATAACCAATAAATGATTAACAAGGAACTTCTCAAGCCACTTTCCAGATGTTGTTTATTGAGACATCCTTGCGCTGCAATGACAAATGGGGCAGAAATGAGCAATGCACAGCTTGGCAAGATCCTGCCACTCAGCAGAATATCCCCAAGGCTGAATAATTTGGGTGAACACCACGGTACAAAGGTTAAAGCTCCTTTCCTTCATATAAACAGAGATGTGTCCCAGCTGGTACTTGTTAGGTTTGAAGAACCGAACGCTGGCATTTTCTCAAAACAGGTAGGAACAACTCGCCTTTAACGTAAGAGCAAAGGGTAACACTTCAGGGTAATACTGTTTGATGTGCCTAATGCTTTATTCTCTTCGTGCTGAGGAGGAAATCTTAAGACAGCCACAAAGTTTGCAAGAATGAGCTGTGAAAAGTTACACTAATAACAAAGAGGGGGAGGGAGGCTATTTTTTTTCATTCTTTTGCACCTCATTATACTTCTAAAAATAATAGTGTTGCTATAACGATAATTCCAATTCGAAGCCATTTGCATGGGACAAAGCTGCACACATACTGCACTGACGTAAGGATGACTCTCTACTACCAGGATTTGGAGGGACCCAAGTGACCACTAAAACCAACAATATTTGGTACAGTTAAAATGTCAAAACTCATGGCAAGGGCCGCACTGGATTAGCACGTACGGTGCACGTCTGTAACTGTTCATTGAGAACGCAGGGTGACAGAGCTCTACTCTCTCCACTACTGTGATGAAAATCTTGAAATCCATAAACAACTTTTTTCCCAGACTATCAAATAGGATGGGGTGAAAAAAAAATACTCCATATGTAGAGATAAAATAAATTTCAGACCTGGAGTAATAAAACTATAATTGGAACTGTTCTAGGGGGAAAAAAAAAAAGGTACATTTCAGTGACCAGATCTGTTGTAGCATTGCAATGAGATAAGATGTTGCAATCTTCTAGCTGGTTTTGCAAAATTTAAATCTTAGAAGCCTGAAATCCTACAGAAATTTGCATATTTTTCAGTGCCTTATGTTAAAATCTATAATGATTCAGGCACATTTGAATAAGAGACAAAAAGAAGGATAATAGGACCTGTCTGATTTGGGATTCAATCAAAACGTGGGACCCTCCCTTCGATTTGGTTGTGATTCACTACTCTGCATCAGACAAATAACAGTAACAGCTCCTGAGATAATGGGTGTTTCGGCAGCCAGAAAACAGGAGAGAACAGCAACATAGCACAGCGAAAAAAGAGCCCCTTCCTTTCCCTCTCCCACACCTCAGTACTAATGTTTCTGTATAACAGGAGACCCTTTCCAGCCACTACCTGCGGTGATGTTCTCACAACCCTTACTTCATGATTTTGTCCCATTTCAAATCCCTGTGGCCCTGTAATAACAAGTAAGACTTGGGGACAGAAGAGGCTGGAGTAGATGCACCACTATTTGACTTCTACTCACTGTGGTTTCAGCCATATACTGGCAGTTCCCCACCAATTTCCCTGGCATTGTCTATTCCCAGAGGATTTAGGATTTAGCTCTGCTAATCTCTGGATCCCATATAACATTAGATATTTAGGCTGTGATCTCAGGCAAAGGTTTGTCCCTGGAGTCATGTTAGATTACTAAGCTGCTGGGAAACCAAATAATTAAGGAAATGCATAATGAGGGGTATTAGCTAGAGATGTATTTCATGCCACACAAAAAACAACTGAAAAGCACGGTTTAAAAGGAAAAAGAATTTCCTTCAAAGTGGAAAAATGGCCACCTCAGTCTGCAGCATCATCTGGAGGCAGCTGGACAAAGATCTGGACAGCAAGACCACCACTGGTGTCGGGTGGACTGCACAGCTCAGTCAGAGCCTGGTTTTCTGGGCTCCATGGGGACATGCTGCTAAATCCTTTGCTGCCCACATTACAACTGGTTAAACTTTATTTACCTGCATTCATTGCCAGCTACACCACTCTGTTGCTGTACCAGCACTATCAGCTTGCACATAGACAGTGAACTTGAGGAGGCATCACCCTCTTCAAGTTTAGGTCATTCAAACACCTGTCCAGCTCCTGCCCTTCCACACCAAAACAAGTTAAACATCGCTCCCACGGCTGCTCTACCACCAGCTGTAAATTTCTTCTCATTCCCGCTGGTCTGAAGAGGCGCACACAGGGATCCTGTACTGAGGATTGGCGCTCCTTTCTCGTTTCACTCCTGCACACACACCCAGCCGTAGCCAAGCAGGTTATTTATCTGGTGACCTCTAGATGCTGGAGTTTGATAGGTGACGATTTCACTACAAAGCAGTTAATCAATAAATAGGTTCAGTTTCTTTCCAAATCAGGTACTGACACAACAACACACTTTAGAAGGGCCTGAAAGAGCTGTGTGATAATGTATTGATTATAAACAACCCAAGAGCCATTGTCAAAAGCAGCAGGCATTGTTCTTTCCAACAATCAAATCTATACTTTAACGATCTGTTTTCCCTCATTAAACACTTGAAAAGCTTTCTTAGCAGCACTTTTTACTACACAGATGTCCTATTTCATTTTGACACGTATGACTTGCTCCCATCATTCTGTTCATTGTACAGTAGCTTGTTTTGTTTATTGTAAGAATGAGATGTTATGTCATATCTTCTCCTTTGTAACGTTCATTTACAAATAGAAAAATCCATGTACACTTTTGTCTCATCTGTCTTTAGCAATGAAATGAACCAAACAAAACCTCTGAGTAGGAAAAGAAAACTCATACCAGAAAGAAACTGGGGAAAACAGCAGAATTTGGTTGAAGAGTCTTTGGAATATTCTCTTCTGATTTTCCTTTGAGGTTCATATGACTTACATCATCGATGGAAAGGTAGTGACGGCAGACAAACATGCAAGCAGATGTGATACAAGCAGATCACCTTGCTTTGATGTATTCTCTTAGGCTTATTTTCAGCAATCTCACAAGAAATGATGCTTCAGAAATGTTGATAAAGCAGGTTTCATTTTTTGCCTCACCTGGGACTACACATTTCACCCCTGAATAGCCTCATGACCTTCTATGGGGACTTCAGTTTTACTTACTAATGCTTTGACTCTACAACAAAAAGCTATTTTCTCAGCAGAATCAGATCAGCAGGAATAAGGTTCTGGGTTCTGCCTCAGAGGATTCGGCATTAACAAAACATTCATCCCAGTATCAGACAGGACATTTTGCTTTTTCACCTACAACCGTTTAGTGCTGAAATTCAGGAATTATCAAAAGCGGGAAAAATCCTTTCTCCCCGGGAGGAGCCCAAGTCATGCTGGGCTGCAGAAGACACAGCTGGATGCGTCTCAGCCCTCCCAAACACTTGTGATTTCCATAAGAACCATGGCTGACTTCAGTGAAAACCTGGACTGTGAAGGGCTAAGACAGCTTCAGTAGCCAACACGGACAAGAGAATTTGGTTGATACAGCTGCAGGATGTTTAATATAAACTTGAGCTGCTGCCACCTAATTACCCCTTGTGTATTTCTTGCTTAATGCTCTTAGGATCAAGAGCTATTCCCCAGAGCTCCTGCTGAGATGCAGCCTCCCAAACGTTTTTGAAGTATGCACATGTTGAAACTCAGTACCCACAACCTTACAGATGAAACAGGCGGAAAAAGTACTTTGTCAGCAGATGATGATATTGACCCTTATATCATGTTATTTTATGTGAAACAAAAAAAATATGCTAATTGGGAAATGTGTGTAGTGCAGTCAACAGAGTTACAATAGAGTTACATCAGTATAACCAAGATCATGGTCTGGTCTATTATTATTAATTATTTCCAGAGAGATTGGTTTCTGTGCATGAATACATTACCAAACACAGCTTTCTCTTTGCCCTGACGTTCTGTGCAGTGCACATCATTAGATCTGGCAGTGAACACAGATACAAACAGAAAGGCTGAATGAGAGCCTGGGAGCTTCTGGCTCTGCTACCCCTTCATCACAGAGCCACATGGAAATAGCATATCAGTCTTTGTTTATGGATTCAAAGGCTTTTCCTCCCCATATATGAGAAGCACAAAGACTGAATTATTTTCAGTCACTCCCACAGCTGTTTCAGAAGGGAATTAGGTAATGGTTGTAAGGATCTCTGAAAACAAAGCCCTGCATATGTGCTAAGTGCTATCTTTATTAGTTTCACAGGCAGGTCTACAGTAGAAAAGCTCTAGTAATTTTATTGTGCATTCCTGCACATTAACTCTTCACTCCTGGTTTTCCCCCACGGTAACAGAGCTCTTCGCGCTGCCCTTGTATGCGCTGACTTCCCTCAAATAGCTGAACAAACAAAGTGGCAGTGTTTGCCAGAGCCCTGAACCCCTCGGGTTTACAACCTCCGAGTGGGCTGGCAACGCTGCCTTGAAACGACTCGCTTTCCACAAGCACCCCAGAGAACAGATTAAGTCGGAAGAAAGGAAAACTGAAAACCAACATCCGTTAGTACCTTTTTTTTTTATTATTATTATTTCAAAAGTGTTTGAGAGAATGAGTGGAAGGAAGGAGTCTAAAGCTCCCAAACTACACTTTAAAGTATTTTACATAAGTGTCAAGGACCAAAGCCCAAATGTCAGCTCTTTAGGGCTTTTTTCATGAATCACTGCAAATAGAGCCTGAGACAAGAAGGGGAAGACAGTTAAAAGATGTTAGGAAAATTCTCATGAGGTTCCCTCGCTTTTCTCTCTTTTCAAGATTTATAGACATACTAGAGCATGCTTTTAAAACAGTTCTGATTTGGTGCACTATTTGCAATACTGTTCTGCCTATTATTATATTTTAGCAGTAAACGATTCTTTTAGAATTTGCCTCAACTTTCCTGTGTTAGGAGTTAGCTACATGGATATTTCCTAATAGCTTGTGGCTGACAGCTGGAAAGTGCTCTACCTGATGAGCTTCCCAATAGCCTTTGTGTTAAACAATTATTGTTGGATTCATTTTACCCTCATACACACCAAAACCTGGAAGCACTCAGTCCTGCTGCCATTCTGATGTTAAGCAGTACTCCACCCAGGAAACAGGTCCGTTCAAATCAACATAAAAATGAAGTAAATCAGCACTGCTGCTGGGATTTAGCTTTCTGGGTCAAGAGAATAGAAAGCTATGCCAGGGATGAAGTCCTGCTAACAACGGAGAATTCAAGTCTCTTCACCCCAGGGAACATGGACAGCTCCTTCAGGTCTTCCAAAATGCTTCTGCAGCCTAAAATACCAAGGACAGAGAGACTTTCAGCATTCTGTCCATGGTACAGAGTGATCAGTTCAGGTGGGAGTATAGTCCAGTGTTGCCAGCTCCTGCTCTCACCACTACCTGGGGACACAGTTACTCAGACAGAACTTGCTACCACAAAAACAGGAGTTGATTATCCTCCAGAGCCCATCCTCAAACACTTCCAGAAGGTAAGGCAAACTTCAGCGTTTGCCCACATACCATAAAATGTGTAAAGATTTTATGCATTTAAAAAGTTGTCTTTCATCATGTTACTATTTAGAGAGGAAACTGAAAGAGAGGGAGTTGGAGAGGGCGAAAGGAAATACCACAATTCAGAAATGAGGATTCCCACATCAAATTGTAAAAGGCTGGCATAAGAAGACCAAGAAAAAAATCAAAACATGATACATTATGAAAAAAAAGCTAATCAAATTCCTGACACTGGGCTTGAGCTGGCTTGTAACAAGTTACAAAGGCTTCTCCTATTCAGTTAAAAAAGAAAATGTCTGTTACTATTTCACTTTGTATCTGCCTTATTTTGGCACATGTTGCTGGAAACTCAAACAGAACTCTGTAACCTAGATAGTAAATAATCTCCAGACTTTCCTCAGGTCATGCAAATAATCTGTGTGCAACAGAAGTCAAAGGTACTTTTGTGAGAAGAGCACTTGAAAAGATTTATTCAAACTGCACTTCCAGTTTCACATTCCTTTAAATTCTTCAAGTTCAGTATTGTTTCAGTAATACCAGTTAGAATTTCACTGCTTCTTGTGATGTTATGCAGTATTATTAGCATTTAGAGAGAATGAGGAATTCTTGTTCAATATTCATTACTGGACAATTATCAGTCACATCATGTGTTCATTTTAATAATCCATCTGTAGAGTACCTATAGGCACAAACACAACACTGAACACAATTGTAATAGGCTCCCTCCTCTCCTCCCCATCCTCCTTATGGTTTCCTGAGTGGAAACCCAGTGATGACTTTGCTGTGGCATCACCTTCAGCTGTTCAAGTGTCAGACTGAGTTCACACTCGAGGAGTTTTCTTCAAGCTTTTCTAGCTCGTTTGCCAATGTCATCAACCACAGAGCATAGGCACCCACTTCAGGGTTGAGTCTCTCCTTAAAGACCTCTAACACTGCATAAGGGAAATGACTTGCTGTAGTCTCTGGGACAGGGCTCTGCTCCGTGACTGACTGCACAGCAGGGGAAACATCCAAGATCCTGACTAGGGCATTTCACTGCTACCAAGAAATGCCAATCATGGTGATACTTCTGATACTGAAAAATCAGTAGAATTGAAGTTCTTTTGATAAAACAGCTTGTATATAAATTCTGAAGTATACTTTCATAACTATAAACTACCCTCAATCTGCCAATCCTAGCCTGTGCTGAGAAAACTGTGTTGCTGTTAACTTCAAAGACAGCAAGTTCAGAGAGTGAACACAAGTGTTAGGGGAGGCAGTGGGTGTGGAACGTGTAAGGGGCTGTTCTGGCCACACTCTGCCATCCCCCTGTTCGGCTCCAGACCAGCCTATTTGGGTAGCCCTTGGGACAACCTCTGCCAGGGACTGGAAGCAGAAAAGAGGTGGCCCGGAATTCCTTGGAAGTACAGGCTCCGCACACATAGAGTATGCAGTACAGAGCTTTGAAAGGGAGACGAAAAGAGAGCAGGGCTGCAGCTCTAAACTGCTTCAGCAATCCAGTGAAGCTGAACAATCAAAGAGAGCAGAAAATAGTACCAGCTAATGCACAGGAGCATGGTCTTCGTCACAGCAAGAAGCCTAAGGGGAGGCTGCACTACTCAGAACCCAACTCTTCCTCTGCCTTTACTGAGCATAATATAGCTGTGAATGACTGCACCAGAATCTGTGGCTGAATTCCTGGCTCTCAGTGGGACCTGCATCAGCACAGACACAGAGCTTTCATTCCCTCACTTGGACTTTTCCAGACTATCTCATCCCAGCAAAATTAGATTGCATAGCAAACAAAAGCCAGTAAAAACATTAAACACAGTAATTAGTCAATAGAACCAAGGGTAGGAAACCATTTATTATGAGAATTAAGGGAATGATTCACAATGAATAATTTATCTAGCAAATTTAGTTTGGGGTTTTGCTTTTTTTCCCTGCTGGGAGAGAATTCAGTAAGAGTTTTGGTAGCTGCCTGAACACTGTGGTGTGGTCCCCAGTAGTCATCTGTTTAAACTAGCTGTGACTGGGCAAGAAGCCTAGCTTATGCAATGGGACAGATTAAACTAAAATAAAGGTTCTTATGCACCTGAATTTAACCATTTACATTTGTTTTGTAACACTTGCTTAGCACAGGTTTTATTTTCTTAAGGCCACATTAAGCATGACATGCCAGCACTCCTCCCTTCCCCTTCTTTCATTCAGAAAATGAGTGCGAAGCTCAGCAACCTTCACGCCAAATGAAAGACTGGAACCAAAGAAGAGTCATTATGATCTGCAATATTGAACACAAGGCACAAATAACTCCCACATAATAACACTATAGATTCCAACCCTTCCTTCATATTTCACTGCTCAAATGACAAATAAATGAACCTGTCGGAGTTCCTCAGATGTATCATAAAGTGGAAATATTGCAGATAGAATAAATAAAACATTTTTCTTGTAGTTAATAGCACCAGAGTGGATAGAGTTACATTTTAATAAAAGTCTCTATTACTTGAATCAGTAATAGACTCACTATGAGTAGTCCCACCTTTCTTTTCTACAGATAGAGGAGCTTGATCTCTCATTCCTCATCTGAGGAGGCTGCAGCAGCTTTGTCTTACACTCATCTTAAGGAGGACAAGACAAAAGCTCCTGCAGCATATAGCAGAGTTTCCCAAGCTGTAGGACCTGAACTACACTCCATATTCAGGGCATTCCATCGTAGTCTGCATGCCACCAGAGCCCAGTGCAAGTCTCATAACCGGAGGTGAGAACTGCCACCACTGCTGCTCCTGTCATAGGGCCTGGCATTCCCTGCTGACAGTGGCACGTGGTACAAAAGCTGTATGACCAGCCATACAGTGACCACAGAATTTACCCTACTAAACACATGATTGTCCTAAGAGATGAGATCACAGTGAAAGGCAGAAAACGATGAAGATTCCCTTTGCAGGTACTGACAACTCCCTTGTCACTGTACACAAAAAAACCCCTTACATATACAAATTTTGTAATAATCACGGCTGCTCTTTAGTAAGCACTCCCTTTTGACTGGCATGTCTGAAAGGCACATCAGCTTTCATAAATGCTAAGCAGTCCTTATCCTGATTAGACCTTTTTTCTTTTTCTATTCATAGATCAGATAACATTGAAAATACCTGCACACAAACTGAAAAGGTGTTCGAAGGTTTAGCCCTGCTCGACCTCCTCCAAAGGTGATAAACTGTAATACAGCATTTCATTAGCAGGCTCAGTACATGTCTTCCCATATCAACAAAACATTTCTGAAGTAGTAGAAGTGTTCAGCTTTTATACATTCTCACCTTATTTCTACAGAGATTTACCTCAGGTCAAAGCACGCCTACTCTGAAGTCCTCGACCCACGGTGTATAATTTGCAACAGTGTCTGTATGTCAATGCTCCAATGCCACAGGGCACAAATGTATGGTTTGGCCAGAAAAACTCAGCAAAATAAATTATTCCCCAGCAATGCTTACAAAGGCAAACATAGAGCAGCAAGCACTGGAGTCTCCCCCAGCAGAAGGTCAGGCTAGAGTGTCCTCTGCGCACATGAGGCTTGACGAGCTTTAAATAACAGATAGAGACAGTAATTCTGCAGTTACAGGTCTGATGCATGTGGCTTCTAAGTTTTTTTTTTTTTTCCTTTCGGACTACAGGGACCTCTTTTTGATTACCAGGAATCAAAAATGGCTAAAATGCAACAAAACACAGCTACACATGAGTGCAGCAGTGTAGGTCAGACCTGTGGGAAAGAATGCCATTTTCTACTTAGAATGAAGTTTGAGATAAAATATTGCTTTTGATTTGCTCAGAAACAGAGCATCTTTTACCTTTTGAAATGGCACATGTGGACTTTGGACCTTTCTCTGAAGTGAATGTTGTTAAAGGCAGAGCAGAATTGTTGTCAGACCCTGTATCCATCATGAGATGTGACAAAGAAGGATTACAAAAGACACCCCCTAACTTTGTCTGAGCTTATAAAATCTGCTTGGAAAATGCTGGGAGAAGAGCTAAAGGGAAAGAGAGCTGTAGACACTCTTTTCAAAGAAACCAGTCACTGCAGGTTCAGTGGGAGCACAAGGATCATTGTTTGGAGAGCAGAGAAAGGGTGACCACTGCAGAAGAAGGGAGATTTGCACTGCACTGATTCAGTTAGAGAGGGAGCCTGAGATCACAGGGAGCCGAGCTGTGAGGCACTGAGCACTGTCTCCACACACGTGCCTGGCAAGCTGCTTCTAACTGCAGCGTGCCCAGTGCTCCACATCAGCTGGATAAATCAGAGGAAAAAAAGTGTACCAACAATGCCCTTTGATTGACTGGTCTACTGACATGCCAGGCATGGTTTATGCCAGATGAACATCAATGCCTTTACTACAGTGGTAGAACATTTTCAGCCAAAGATGATTAATTTACTTTTTTTTTGTATAGCATGATGGAGACATGCTCTTTTGTGGAGACAAAGCAAAATAGTGAGGTGATATCACCCGCACCCTGCTCTTTATGCTGAAGTGACAGAGCCTTGTTTTCGCCTGGGTTTTAGCAGGAAGATTGTCAACACATGCTGGTTATCCAACAACAAAATAGAGCAAGCAAGGCCTCTGTCATAACAATAATACTGTTACTTGGAACAAGAAAGCTGATTATTTAATTTCCAATGCTTGCCTTCAAAGCACTGAATGATTAATAAAAATCGTTTAGAGTCAATGCAAGAAAATGATACTTATGAGACCTGGGATTTTTTCCTCCTGTTCTGTGACAGGACTCCCTTATAGCTTTGGGAAAGAGAAGCTTCTTATTCCCTTTGTGCCTCCAATTCTTGTAAAATATAAGTCAACCCTTGGCACAACCCTCAACACAATTATCATTAGATACAAAAATAAAAAATGCTAATGCTTTAAGGCAGTTCTTCAGCACGTTAATCATGGCTATTTCCCCCACTGCTTTCTAGAGACAAACTTAGAGTTTATCAGTGCCTTGAGAATTAGATTTGTGCCCATGCTAACAGCAGCACAATCGCTGCCCTGCATTTGAGCTGTCTGCCAAATCATAGCCACTTTCTATTCTTCTATCTTGTTTTATTGTCGTGGCTGGGGTTTTTTTTTTTTTTTTTTTTTTTTTTTTTTTTTTTTTTTTTTTTTTTTTTTTTGCTGTNATTGTCGCGGCTGGGTTTTTTTTTTTTTTTTTTTGGTTTGGGCTTTGTTGCCGCGCCGTGTTTGCTGATCACACACCAGCTTGCTGTCTGGGAGCGCATTGTTTGATTTAAGCATCTGTTGCTATTCAGAAGGGGGCCGAGGAACAACACATGGCTGACAGGGTTCCTCCTCCAGGTAGCGGCTCCCCAGGAGCCCAGCGTGCATGTGTCAGATGAGGGAGGAGCACAGGAGGCAGCCACTGCCCCAGGGGCTGAGACCCACCGGATGGACACAGGGAGAGAGGAGGGGGGATGAAGAACCTGGAGTGCGGGTGTCTGTTCCTGGCCTCACCGGCGGGATGCTGGGAGACAAAGGGATTCTTTCCACCAGATTAAATTTGCAGATTTCCTACCTTGCCCGGCTGGCATTGTAATTCAAACTCTGCGCCACCGAAAGTTAATGATTTACCCGCTCCTCACAACCCACACAAACTGACACCAGAGATTTGTGAGCAATTAATTGATAGCGCATTACAATCTGAGATAAGTAACAAGCACTTTTACTCACAAAGCTGCCAGCATGCATTGCACAGCTTCCTGATTTGGCCCAATCAGTGAAATATGCACCGAACTGCATCTGTAATAGCGTTATTCACCATCCAATTATCATTATTTGCATTTATGATAGGTTAAATGCAGTGAATGGGATCAGACACACAGGAAGCACTCAGCACTGGGGATACAGAAATAGCAGAAGAGAGATCTCCCTTTTGGAATGTGACACTGCCAAACAGAACAGGTCCAAATTTGGCCTTAAATACAGACAACAAGGCCAGAAAACAAAGCAATAAACCAAAGAATTCAATTCATTGGGGTGTTATTATGCCTCTGGGTTGAATCAAGAGGTACAGATGGGAAAAAACCAAAAAGCAAGCAAGCAAATGGAGCAACAGCCTAGATCCTAACATGCCACCCTTGCCAGCAGCATCAGCTCAAGGAGTTCCCACCCACACTCACCCAGTACAAAACTTTGCTCTCTGGTCCCTGTGCAGTTCTCCCGTAAAACTTCAGGAACAAGTACTACAAACTCCATAAACCAGCACACTCATCATAAAACTAAAGCCCTTCCTATTAGAGCAGTTAGAAAATTATAAAATATGCGGATTTGGGAATCCCCTCTCTAGGCCTGAAGGCTTGGCTGAGCAGTAGACGAACAATGAAGAGCCTAATGTTAGAGCAAGGAAGAGATTGTCAAAAGTGTTCCAATCATTCCATGTATCCTATATCAAGCAATTTTAAAGAAAATACATAGAAAGTTCATGAAGCAGGGACCAGCATACCCCCTGCCAAAGGAAAATCACAAACCACTAGAGCATAGAGCAATTGCCATCCTTTGCCCAACCCTGTGCTTCACAAATTGTCTGCTGCACACTTGAGTTCAGGGCACGCAGGCTGAGGCTGCAGACAAGGTGGGCTTCCAGGGCTCCTGGCCCCCCATAATCCACATCAGGAAACCTGCTGAAATGCACCTCAGCTGCCTCACTGCACACAGGACACGTGAATGGATGGATTTCATCCCCAGGGATGGATTTCATCTCCACATAAGGCCCGCGAGGAGCAGGACTGTGAGGGACAGACCTATGAGGAGCACGACTGAGGCACAACACAGAGCCATCCACAAGTACAGCCCTGTTGCCCTGGACCAGTAAAACACACACAAACCCCTGAAAGTGAAACATGAGATTTTGACTTTCCCTACCAAAAAGAGAGTAACATTCGTTTTCCTCATCCTAGATTTCTAGCCACTCAGCTGTTGGGCTTAAGGTTCATTGTACCAACATGAGTCTTCGAGAAAAACAAGGAGTGAGCCTGAGAAATTTCTGCAAGAAATGGCAATTTCCTTCAGGGGCCATAAATCCCAAGTAGAGAGAGGCACCTCCTGGCAGCACTGAGAAAAGCACCTGTGTGTCCTGCCTCTCAAGAGCCCAACACACCCTCTCCCGGATATTTATTTGGGGTTAGCAATCACTTTGACCCCATGAAATCCATCCTAAAATATCCAGAGCTTCCCCCTTACTTCCCAGGACCTGACTCAGAGCTGTCAAATCCATCACTAGGCTGGGCTGCCTAATAGTGGCTCCCATTCTGGTGGGTCTGAAATCTAACCTCTCTGCTTCAGTTTCCAAGCAGAAAATAGGAGTGTGCCCATTGCCATCTCCGAGAGACTTGGCGACACAGATATCTATTCAAAGACTATTGGCCATGCAGATACAGTACCAAGGGTAGTTGGTGACACATTTTCACAGAACACAGGAAGATTTCTGCCCCAAACCTGCAGAAAGCCCAGCAAATTGGCAGTTGCATCAACAGGCTGAAATCGTTATGGAAAGTTCAAGTTTCCACAGGAGATGTCAAATAGGCAAGTAAGCAATTTTACACTACCCAGTAAGGATGCAAGAGCATCACCCAGCAGCACTGAGACAAACAAGCCAGTCCATGGGGCTGCCCCCAGTGCATAGGAAGCAAGTCCCTGGAACAAACTGCCTTTCTGATCATCTCACATTTACAAGTTTACTGAATCAAGAAGGGTTACTAGGACAGGGCCACAACACCTGAAAACAGACTGCTCATCATTTCCAGCTAGAGTCACAGCAATCTTCATGGTGCTGATGCATCAATTATGCAGTTTCATACTAATTTGCTTTGCAGGAATTCTACACCAATCTGTGTGTGCAAGCTGAGAAAAATAAATGCCTTTAAATATCCTCTCACCACAGATTCTGCTTTGGTGGTCAAACCTGCCGTGGAGTTGTGAAGAAACCAGTGGTAAATACTACAACAGTACAAATTCATCCAGGGTACAGACTTGAGCCTCTTTCAGCTCCAGCCAGTGATTACAGCCAATGATTTTGCTCTGGCAACATCAAGCCATGTTTTTCAATTGATAATCACATTCAAGGAGTTTTCCTGTGGATTTGGAGGCCAGGAAGCTGGACTACACCTGGCAATCAGGGAAGAAAGTATCATTACATGTTTTCAGAGAGCAAAGTTTACCAGTTATCATTAAAGAACACATATTAACTAATTTTGCATTTTTACTTACAAATTCAGTAAGAAAAAAATCCAAAACCTGAACCAAAATGCTTAATTTATTCCACTCTAGATAGTATAGACTCTTTCAAACATATAATCAGTTGGTAAATTCTCTTTCAATCTTCACACCAAATTCCATTCCTCTCAATAGCAGATAGCAGGAAAAAATACAGAGAGGGTTTTCAGTAACCTACCAGGCCCCTAAAGAGATCATAAAAAGAGGACAGTTTCAGTTCACAGAATTAGCCACACACGTGCTAGTGGCAGTGTCTCGTGGTGATGGACATCCTTCCTGTGCCAAGGTTCAAACACTTCTATTGCACAGGCTGGGACATATCAGCAAACAGAATTTATGTCAAATCTGCAAGTTTTTGCTACCTGCAGGACCTCCTTTAATTTAGATATTTCTCTCTCACAGCTAATGATGATGTGACTTTATAAATCCGAGGTTGCCCATGCATCCAAATGTTTCCCCTTTGACTGTACTGCACCATACTGGTACGTCTGTGAAGTGCTGTTCCCACCAGAGAGATGCAGCTGCTGTCCCTCGGCGTGTTTACAACACGCTCAGTTCGTGGAATTAGTGGGCCAGCTTCTGAAGCAGGAAAACCCAAGCTCAATGAACTCTGTCATGGTTTTCAGCGTGTTAATTATTACACTTTCTGAGATAATCATGCACGCATTGCAGTGTGCTTCTGTGCCAAAGCAGACACTCACTCTCACATGAAAATAGGCTATAGATATGCTCAGTGGGCATCTCTGCTTATCTTTTGGAAGGAAATTTATGATCCTCCAGTGTCGACGTTCCCCTTGCCTTCCATGAAATCCCTGTCTATCAAGAAGCCAAAGGGAAAAAGAAAGAAATACCGTAATTCTTTTTTTTTTTGTTATACAAGAAGCCAGCGCTCCAGGATTACAGACTAGCTTTCAGCTGTATAATGAATTATTTATCCTAGAAAAACAAAAATGCTTTATTTAAGATGACAGAGAGCCTGTAAATTTGCTTCTTATATATGCATTGACTAATTAGATTAATTAAGCATGCATACAGTTCTGAACAATCAGGCAGGTGGCAAATCACATTTAAGATGACTTATAATACTCATTCTATCATCCTCACACTTGACAAATGACAGCCATTCCATCAAGAAACCGGGGCAGAAAATAGCCTATTATTTGCAATGTACAGTACCATTATTTTCACATTTTATTTACTTCTTTAAAGAAACTGCAAGAGAAATAAACAGCTTCCAGCAGCTAATCCTCTTTCATATGCGACCCCAGAAATATAATTCACTGTACTACGTTAAAACAACAAAACCTGGTAAAGCTATTAACACCATGACTGAAACTGAAATCTGTGAGATAAAGGAACTCTGATACAAGGCTGGAAAACTGTGTGGAAGCTCTTGGACAAAGTTGTGTGAAAGTTCGCTATTTCAGCCTGTGGAGATTCACACAACCTCTCATTTTCTCTTCAAGCAGTAAAACAAAGGACGGGAATAGCTGGAGATTTCTTTACCGGATCTACAGCTTTGCTGCTTTAGACAGCTGTGGGCACACTCAGAGGCCCCCAGGACACTGCAGCCTGGAGTGGCAGCCAGCCTGGAGAAGATAAATTGCAGGCCACTGCACCAGCACTGAACTCTGTGCTGTGATTCAAGCCCTGGGAGATGTGAGCCCCGTGCCAAGAAGGGATGGGTGGGGCAGTGGCTGCACGGCCAGCAGCAGCTCTCAGCTGGCGGTGCTGCCCCGGGATCCTCCTTGTCTGCCCTCGGGCACTGCCACCCACGGCCAAGTCTCAGAGATATTCCAGGCCCCCACGCGCACAAGCCATCAGCCAAGTGACAACACTCATCTCCACCTTCAGCCAGCCTGAACCCTGAACCATGTCACCAACGACAGGGCCCGTGCCAGAAAGCAGAGCAGTGGTACCAGAGCACAAAGGTAGCATAAGCTCAGCAAGAACAGGAGTATAATCGACACTTCAGCCGGTTATTTCCACAAAACCAAGGCAGGCGCCTAAAAAAAACCCCAAAAACAGCCAAATCTGAATGGAAAGGATTTAACAGAGTCTTTCCTCATCTTTATCAAGTTAAATGCTGAGGTATTCACTATGAGTTAATGACTGGTTTGCAGTACTCCTTTCTTTGTGCACGCTGTCACTAATCAGGAGCAGCGAGCTACCTCAAAGCCTCATTACTAGCCAACAAAAAAAGCCAATGAATCCTCAAACAGAAGTTTTGCTGCTGTGGCATATTGCCATTTAGCTGGAGGGAGGCAGGAGAAAGCAAGTCAGCAGTGACATATTCTGTGCATCCAGCTGGGAGAAGAAGAAAACCCAAGTATAATACCGCATCTTATCGGAAGTAGTTAATCTGACATAACTTACTTAACAAAAATTACAGTCTATTAAAAAGGCATGTAAGCAATGCAGCTGAAAACAAGTCTACACGGGAATCAGCTCGCATAATTACGGCTGGCTAAAAAAAATAGCAGAGACTGAAGAAAACTGTGCATAATTTACCAGCTGACAAATGTTAGTGACAAATAGAAGAAAACAGGTCCTCGACAAAGAAGAAATAATAGCTGCTCACTTTGTAGTTTCACTTCAGAACTCAAATATTTTTACTGGGGGAAAAGAAATCAATTAAAAAAAAAAACAACCATCTTGCATCTCTGTGAAACTGACAGGTCAGCACAAAATGGGGTCCCCGTGTGAGGGGTTAGAACTGGCTCTGGTTTGGTGCTGGTTACACACAGGTTGCGTGTGAAGAAAATACATTTGCGTCTGCAATCTTGCAAGATTAGTATTTCTCTCCCCCTGCTAACAAGATAATCGCATGCGTTGTGTAACATTAAGCATATGAGCCGTCCTTCTGGAGCCACACTTTAAATTCAGGACACACTGAGCTACTTTGCTGAGCTGGAGCCACAGGGATTGTTCTGTATGTTTTCTGCAGACAGATAAGAGGACTGTGAGGATATAAGCACCATATCCTGCTACCCCCAAACATCTCCTGTTACAGTGTGGAAAAAAAAGAGTCATTGTTGTTTTCAGGTGTTACATTTCTGTTGCTTAGTTTTAGGCTAATTTCTTATATTGGAATCACAACAGGGCAATTCTCACACAGCAGCCTTAGGCAAGCAGTTCTAGGATGGCCTGCATGGAGGTCGGAGGTCCCGTGCTCCTTATTAAACTCTCTTTTTTTCCCCTCCTCACATTAAATGTAGGCAACATTATTCACTGTAATGATGTAGCTGCCACATGCAAATTAATCCTGGATGGGGATCAAGGCCATCCACGTGCAAAAGGAAAAGCTGTACTGCAGCAGAAGACACTTGGGCACAAGGAATGGTACCAGACTAGGGCTGGCATACGGGCACCAAAGCAAGAGAGCAACTGATTTTATGGTATTGAAAACAGGCAGAGTTACTTTGGGAAGGAAACATCCTAAATTCCAGTCTCAGGCCAGGGCTGAATAGCAGCTTGAGTTTTAAAGGTATAGTGGTGCCTAATAAGCAGCCTGGTAGGATTTCTTGCATCATTAGGTCTCCAAATAGCATGGCCTGAGGAAGCAAATAGGCCGATTATGCTCTTGAATGTTGTCCATGTGCTCCACTCTGGAATGCCTCCACGACCTGACTGTCACCTAGATGAACACATGCTTAGGGTAAATTTCCATTATGTTTTCATCTGGTGGATGCAAGTGATTTGATTATACATTTTTTTTAAAAAAGAGGGGGTTGGGGGAGGAACTACACCATTGTCTAGATGTCAGTAATTAAGGTCTAATTACTAGAACTTAATTTGTTATCTGAAAAAAAGAAGGTAATGACAAGTAATTATTTTACACACTCACATATTCACATGGTCTTTCAGGAGGCCAATTTTCCATAGCAGAAGATGATTGTTAACAATATTCAAACCTGTTACACATCATTAGGATTTTTTTTTGAAAGTGCCTTATTTGGCATCTAAATGCACAGTTCTGTTTATAGGAGACATATTTTCGGGTAACAGAAATACCAATTGGAAAAGGAAGGGGCAAAGGAAATAGGACTAAAAGCAATATGAAATAAGCAGAAAGTCTGGAATTAGTAGTAATCAGAACAGTCTTTTATGATGTGTAATTTTTAAGAGAACCCAAATCTATCAATGAAATTTTATAACCAGAAGGGGGGGAAATAAAAATAGGTGAAAAATGGTCCAGATTAGGTACAAAGGGCAGCACTCCAGAGAGAGAGGCAACGGCTGAATGCATGGTGGACAACACCCAACCCAGGATCCAAGTACAGTTGTGTCTACTCAAGCCCCCAGAATGGTAAATCAGCCCATACCCTGCTGTGTGCGCTCAGCCTTCCACCTCACGTAGCAGGGCTGTGATGGTGTGGGTTAAATCACTCAGCCCCATTCTTCAGAAAATTCACACCATTTCACTCTACTAAATCAGAGGTTACAGAGAGCTCTGTGGATTCCCAGGGGTACTTCAGGCATCAGGAAAGAGCTACATTGTCCAGCATGATTTTACGGCATGATTCCTGTCTACCATGGCTGAAGAGCTGACCCTTTGCTTTATATTTTCAAGAACACATAACACTGTATTATTTACCACCAAAAGGTATTGTGGACCAATTAAATAACTGGTGACCACAAGATTTTTCTTGAAGAAATGCTCCTCGTGCACTGATTTGCCAAGCAAAGAATGGGAGAAGTGAGCATGGGAGGAGGAAGCCCTAGATAGCTGTAGCCATCTGTCTTGCCTTACTATTCTCATCTTGCATCTTCATCATCTTTACCAAATACTGTTAAGTGTGTTTTGACAACTCTGATAAACATAAGGAACGAAATACAAGCATTACAAATATATGTCACCGTAACATGTGAAACAACATGTATGTAATAACCTTAGCAATTTTGTGTCCTCTAGCTTTCAAATGTTGTTTCTCTGACTTCCCTGACTCCAGCATAAGCACTGCAGGTTTCACTGGTTAAGGTTTTTTTTTTTAATTCCTCTCCCGCTCTCCTTTAGAGGTCAGTCTCAAGTAATAGCTTCTGCATTTTAGCTGTCAGCAATATTTCCTCTTCTTTTCTCCTGCTGCTCAGGTCAATCATCTTTTCCCACTGAGGCTGGAAAACCTGCCTGCTCCTTTGCTTTCTAATTATAATCTCCAATTCATCTTCCTTCACTTTCATTCAATTCTTGAACCACGTTTTTCTTTTTTGTTCTCTCTCTGCACCTGAATATACTTTTTCCTTTGTTTCAAGATTTTTTTACAGTTAACCATGGTGCAAATATAACCAGTAACTAGCATTTAGTTCAATTCACTAGATCCTTGTCCCTTCCTCAGTGTCACCCTGCAGTTTAAGCACACACAGATGCCCATTTATTATATGGAGAGAGCTGCTAGAAATTTCAGCCTGTAGCATAGGACCACACGTGTTGTGCCTTCCAAAGCTCACCCCTTCTTTTCTAGCCTCCTAAAGCAACCACAGGCCCCACTTCCAAGACCTCACTCGTGCCCATATTGAGTGTCCAGAGCAGAGCTTGCCTCTCCTGTCAGGAATGCTATCTGCCTCCACTGAGGAGCTGCCAAAAAAAGCCCAGACCAGAAGCCAGAGAAACCATGTGAAGGTGCACCCAGAGGGCTATACTGGGTCCTACAAGCCCAGGAAACATCATACCTTTTGATCACTGAAAGTGTTGTAAGCAGTCTTGCCAAGTGAGGTTTAAAAAGAAAGAAGATTCAAGAAACATCAGTACACTGCAGCTATCCATGCCAGCAGATTTAATGGTCTGATTTTTTAATAACTTTATCACTGTAGATGTGTATTAAAGCTTTTCTGGGTATATACATTTCCATCTCACGAAGCAAATTAGCCCTGGGAATTGCAAATAGACAAATAATTCTTTTTAATCCCTGTCTTTTCAAGTTCTCATTAGTTTTTATAAATAGCACAACCAAAACATTGGTGTTATTTAAGGGAATTTAATCTCTGAGTAGTTCTCAAAGATGTCTTACATTTAATTGACTTGACGCATCGCATTCAGAGCTTTCCAGTATTATCAGCAGTCTGGCCAGAGAGCATTCACTAGAAAGACCCTCTCAGACCCACCCCTTTGGATGTCAGGTCAAGATGAATGACAGGTTTTCTCGGACTGTCACAAAATGCTTCAAAATCTTGTCAGCAGTCAGTTTTCAAGTATCTGGGTCAATTCAGACAGTGTGTGAAGGAGCTGTATTTTTAACATGAAAAGCCTGTTTCTGAGGGCTTTGTGTGAAGGAAGATGGCTTTCAGGATCATAGATCTAGCCTGGGCACCCATCATGACACAAAGCAGAAATTTCCATCACTCCCCTTTACCACCCCCCCACAGTACCCACCACAGGACATGCATCTTCTCCAGAGCACTAGCAAGGAACAGCCTCTCTGTACAATGGTGCTGCTGCTCTTCCTGATCAGCCTGAACAACTTGGTCGCACCCAGCCTAGGAGGAAAGGGGAGTGACAGCTCTTGCTTGAGAGGACAGTCAAGAAACACCAAGTCTCTCTATTCAGAACTCTTACTAGAACTGTACCAAGCCAGAATTCACTCTTCAGTCTGTTAGGGCTGTTTTTTCCCCTCCTGACCATTATAGTTAAAATAAACAACTCTTATTAGACCTTTGGAGCCAACACGTCCAGTGGTCTCAGTCTCACGACTGAAGACGCATTAGTGTGTCCACATGGATTTAAAGCAAAGAGGTCTCGTGACTATCAAGAATCAGGAAACCCAGCCACAAGGGTTTCTTTAACCCTTTTTATTAAAACCCAAATTCTTTCCATGCTGAATTTTTCCAGTAAGCAGAATACTGCCACAAAACGTGGCCATCAAACAGAAGAGAGTGAAAACAAATGACACTTCTCTTGTGGGTTCCCTTTCTGGGCTACACTTTTGCACAAAGTCAAGTTCTCATTAACACTCAAAAATATTTTCAGTAACACCAGCTCACACTGAGTGAGGAGAAAGCAGAATTCATTCAGACCACTGTATTCAAGAAATACGTGTAACTAGACCCACAAATAAACAGGGAGTAGAAACTTGCAACAAAGAACAATATTCCTTGGGTAAGGCCTGGAAAGAAAAAAAAAGTAGGGGATGCGAGAGATCGGAAACTCTAGAGAAAGCCATGGAACACACATTTAGGTGAAAACTGGTGCACTGTATGGGGACAGTGAAATGAAACATCACGCAAAGATAATGATCCTAGTCCCAGTTAAGCCAGTAGAATCACAAAATGGTTTTGGCTGAAAGAGACCTTAAAGATCACCTAATTCCAAGCTCCCTGCCATGGGCTGGGACACCTTTCACAAGACCAGGTTGCTCAGAGCTCCATCCAGCCTGGCCTGTATCCCTGATTATTTCAGTGGGAATATGTTTCCACCCAAATTCTAATGGTTTCACACATGCTACAAAGGAATATACATGTAAATCTAAAGAGTGTATTTTTGTCTGCCATCTTTCAGTTGTACCTTAATTAATCAAAAACTTGCAACAGTTTCCTCTTCATAGAACAGAAAAATTAGTATCAGAATACACAATAAACTGGTCATCACAAGTCACAGAAAAGAAGCAAAAGACAAAGTCCAAGTCAGTGTCCAGAAGATCTGATCACATAGCAAAGAAAATGGAGAAATCCACGTGAAATCTCTGCTGAGTTTTTCTAGTAGGGTAATTCTGAATGATAATAGAGTTTCAAAATTAGGCTATGCAGGCAGGTGTAATCATTACGAAGACTGATAGACTGTAATGCACCAGTGTTCAAATCTTAATTTAAATCTCTGGTAGAATTCATATTAAGAGACATATTAGCTGGTTTCTGTTAGACTGCTGTGAACTTTCCATTATATAAAGTAGTCTATAAAATATTTTCCAGTAGACTGTTTGCTGTCTTAATTATACAGTGTGATATATAATCTATATAATTTGTAGTTCATTCTCGCATTGGCAATTTTCCAGCAGTAAAATATTAAACCTCTTGTATGTTTTCAAGTCAATAAATAGCTCAAAAATAAAATTAAAAAAAAAAAAAAGATCTTTTACTTTAAAGACCTATTTCTCCTCTTTTGTGTTTCTTAAAAAGGAAGCTTTTTAGTCTTACAGATATTAAATAAGAACCCAAATCAACAGTTTTAAATCTACCAAACCTAGAAGAAAATGTTCTCACAGATTATAAAATATGGGTTTGGGGGTTTGTGCTTAAAGTTTAAATTGTTTGGGTTCAAAGGACAGTGAATTCATTAAAGAAGCTACTAATAAAAGTCATTGAGGCCTTTTATTTAGTTTTTAATATAAAAATTATTTGACATTTGCATTACAAGCTCTGCCCTCCCTGAGGGAACAGTCATTTCTCCGTACATAGAGTGTGCTCTCCAGAACACAGAAAGGTTACTGTAAGGTAATCAATCATTCCAACCACCCAGCAGCCTTGTAAACAGCGAGAAAAACTGCTCACTCCAGGTTCCCTTGCAGCTGCTTTTCGATTTGTGCAGTGTATAAATACATATGTATAATCAATATTGAAATTAAATTCCCACCCTCTAATACTACTGTAATTCCTGGCAGATTAATTCCTAAAGTACTGCACCTGGAAAGAGTACAAGATGATATCGACGGCTCTGTACTTTTTAGGGCCATCAGAAAACCCTCTCTCTATCAGACTGCTCGTGCCACAGTGATGTCTAGTTAGTGGCTCCATTACAGCTGCCAGGAGTTTACAGTCAGTTTTATTTCGCAGAAGTGTGAGGGCTGATCAGAATAAAATTTCAGCAGTAATAGTATTAATAATGGCAGTGAAACAGGAAACATCCCCCTGTCCCAAGCCATATGACTCCCCCACCCACGCTGCTGCTGCAGCCCCGCTCGCCGGTAATTCCGGGGGCCGTGAAGGAGGGAGAGGGAGGGAAGGCAGAGGCCAGGTGCTCCGTGCCATATGAAAAGCTTGCAGGAATTGCAGTTCACCCTGATTTTCAGGCAGTTTCTCAGTTGATAGTTCATGGTCCTGGCTCTGCTTGGCTTCAGCAGGGCTCTGTCAGGACATGCCTCTCAGAAATGTCAGGCTGCCTGCCAGTGCCAGGTTTTGCAGAAGCGAGCACAATTTGCTATCACGCTACCACTGCAAGGACAGAAAAGCCTCCTCCTTCCAATAACGTTTTTGTGAGCATGAGTGTGTACACAGAACAGAACCACTTGAGAAAAAAAATATTTGTGATACTATTCTGGGGTGTCAGACTAAAGAACAGTAAAATTGAGAAGCATTTTTTTCATCGTGGAAGCAGTGGGTTTTGTTTAAGGAAAAGCTTATTTTAAAACCCCAGGAAGAAAATTCCTCAAAGGCTCTTCAATCACAGATCTCAAAGTACCTAATAAAAAGAAAAATCACAGTTACTCCTTTTAGAGGTAAGTCAAGAGGTGTAATGGACTTATCAAGATTAAACACAGAAATGGAGGAGAGCTGGGAATAGAGAACTCATTTCCCACGTTTAGCAAAATGGTTTCCCAAAACACACCACTCTCAGAATTAGGATCTATCTATCCACCTATCTATACACACAGAAAACTGTTAGGCCTGTGTAAGGCTATACAAATTCCATGCCTTCTCACGTCTTTCAGAGCCTATCCAGAAGTGATAACATTTATGGGCCAACCTCAGCAGGTGAAACACACATGCTGAACCCAGCCATTTCTGACAGCTTTAGGAACGGCATTCCAATTTCACAGGCTGTGAACTATTTGAAAGAACTGGGGATTCTCCTCATGTTACGTGAATTATTTACCACAGTAGGGCCACAGACTCAGAGAAACTCCAACTTCTTTAGATCACTGTCCTTAAATTACTTTCCAAAAAAAGAAAAAAAAAAAAAAAGGAAAAAAAATCCCACCAAACCAAAACCACTCACAACAAGCAACAGAAACACCAGAAAACTTAGACTATTTATACAAGTTTATTTCACTAAAACTCCAAATAATGTCAATGGGGCCATTGTGAAAATGCTGCAGGTTTTCCAAAAAGTTGCACAGATCATTGGACTCAATCCAGCTGTAGGATGCACCTGCATCCCTGGGCATTGGTAGGGCAATAAAGCCCACAAGTTACTAAAGAAACACAATATATTGGAGCAGAAAAAGTATGCAGTGGTTCAGAGCTCCACAAACAGAATTTCCTCTATCCCTCCTTCCTACACTGAGCTCACTTCTCTCATTCAACTCACAGGCTGCCTCCTCAGCTGAAGAAATCAAAGAGCAGCACAACCGTGGGTAATCTCCACTGGGAGATTCAGAAAAGCAACCTGTGAGACAGAAAAACCTGTGTCTGTACTCTCTGCTCCTTTTTGTACAACTACCCCTTCCCACACACATACACAGATATTTTTGACCTAGTGTTACCCCAAGCACTATTTTGGGAAGTGCCTTTGAACTGAACCATGCCATACATCTAGACAACAGAACTGAGGGAAATGAGTGCCCAAAGATGCAGGAGCTCTGTGTCCTTGTGGCGTCCTCTGTATTGCACTGCAAGTGTCACAGTAAAGGTTACAGGTGGCTGGTACCCAGTTTTGGCACACACTGGCACACGCTGCACAGCACTGTCAAGGCTGGCAGAGTCAGCTTCTCTTTCCTGCGTTCCAGGAAATTCCTTTTTATGAAGTGTCTTAGATGATTCACAATGCTCATGTGGCCATTAGTAACAGACCTCCTCACTGGTCAAAAGCAAGACTGGACAAAACCCACAGAATACCTCATATGGGCAATCAACGTGTTAAAATAACTTCATATTATCTCAGTAGTTTTTCTCAGTTGGCTGGAAGGAAACCAACCCACGAGTACTACCAGGAGAGAAACAAGAAGGTTCGTAAAATGAAGGGCTGTCACCAATTTTTTTTCACATTCAGGTTCTAACTGTACTAAATCATCAGGGATCAGTATTCTCCAAAAGCAACCTGCTCTGTAGAAACAGATCTATCTTCTGCCATCTTTATTCGTTATCAGGGAGATCATGTTTCTCCCAATAAAATCGAGATGAGACTCATTCACACTCACTAACAAAAGAGTAGATTCTTCTAAAGGCATCCAAAAGAGCAAAGGAACAGAGCGAACCCACCTTCCATTACAGATGAGGCAAATAAAACACATTCCCATCTGTACTAACATCCTAACTCTCATCTCACCTGTGGCAATTGCACCTCAGAATAACTCAATTCCCCTCAGAGAAGTTGCTATAACACATGTCAAAATAAATGAGATCAGAAATAGTGTGACATTGAACAGCAAAACAGGCTGGTGCCAACAACCACTTGGAATTAATTTTTTTTATTTACTTCTTGGACTATTGTTTTGCATCTTATATAATAATTAGTGTTTTACATATTCTTTATATTTTTAAAGACTGTTCTATAGCTTTATATAAAAGAAAAAGCAAACGAGAAGGAAGGAAATCTAGACTGAAAAATGCCTCTGGAACTACTTTGAAAAGTCATCTTTTTATCTTTTCTCTATCACAAAAAGATACTTGATTTTAAAGGGAGTGCATTCAGGTGATGAATCACAGCCTCAGCAGAGATTTTACAGTCTGTGATTGAGTCATAAAGGAGAATAAAGCTGAGAACTGAGTCAGGGTAGCTGGCAGTTGAGAGGACCAGGACACAGGTAGCAGGCTATGGGTGAAAACATACCAACACTGCACAAAGGATAAAAGAACAATTATCAAGGCCAAATAGAGGCATTCAACTCTTGCAGCCCAACCCCATGAGACTGAATATAAACTTTTCTCTTTTTTAATGTTTTGTTCTAATCTGATATTGACAAAGATTTTCGTGTCTTCTGATGTTTCCCCTGGAAAAGCCTAATGCTCTTTCAAAACTAATGTTTCATGTCACATATCTCTCTATTTTTCAAGAAACACATAAATTTTACTTTTCAAAAGCTTCACACTGGTTTTGTATTGGCCCAGATTTCAACTTTCCCATCACTTGAGCAAAGATCATGTATAACAGACTTACCTTGTTTGATTAAGTGATGTTTTAAGAATTGTAAGTCTGCCACCTTCTTTGGGGATTGGGGGAGGTGTAAATTTTATATTTATGTCTTCTCAGCCCTAGGCCTTCGCATTGACCAATTTATTTTTCCACTTACTTCAAGCCATCAACCTATCTCTGCCATTAGCTCTGATTTATAATGCCTAGGAACATAATCCAATCATGAATCTTCCTTGGGAATGCTGGAGTGGCATGAGAAAAGAACCCCATTTACTACTCTTCCTAGGGTAGAAAACATGAAGTTTCCAGAGCTACCAAAAACATGAGAGGCTCTTTTGTCTGATATTCCCATTCCAATCCTCACAACGTATCTGCTCAGCAGAGAGCAAGCCCATCAGGAACTCACAGGTAGGGAGGAAAGGGATTTCCCGTCTCACAAAACTACAATTTCAGAACACGCCCTCCCCACAAACGGATTTAACAGAGACCTTTCAAACTTTTTCCCCCACAGAAAAGAGAAAAAAACAGTTTACAAAATTAACCAAAAGCTAGGATGAGGGAGATCCAGAGTTCAAATTCCCAGACTGAACTGGGCAGAGAAGTCTCAGCTCTATATGCCAGGCAAGGCGAGCAACTCACTTGGGTCATTCGGAGGTCTCTGTGCAGCTCTCCTCTCTCAAATTTCCAGTTTCACATTAAGCAATCTTATAATTTCCTACCTCTTACTGAAAGCAAATTATTTTAACAAATCCCGATTTTTTTCCACCTAAACACCCCTTATTAAAAATTCCTCATCTTGTTTGCTGTCAGTTCGTGCTTTTGTCACATATTTCACAGGATTCTTACGGGGTGGGATATTCCATTTTTTATTTTAAAACAATGCAGGGAAAGGCTGGAAAGCATTGCCACACTAGACCTCAAAGCTTGCAAAATCAGGATGGCAAACAAAGAGAGCAGGATTTATTTATTCAGCCAGTTTCACGATCTCCCTGATGTTATTGCTTACTTTTCCCTGTCTTTATCGGTTGGCCACTTCTGCTGTAAATCCTCTACACAGAGTGGAGGAGGGCTGTAAAATGATCTCAGGATTTATTACACTGCTTTTGCAGGATAAGGTTCTGTGATGGAGAACACAGAAGATTGCTATGGAAACATGAGCCCTCTTTGGTCATTTTGATCTTTTCAGCTAAAACTTTCTGAAGTCACACAGGTGACATAGCAGCCTAACCCCTGAGCTTTCAGTGCAACTTCTACCTCACTGGTAATGCCACTTTTGAAAACGGAGTTTAGAATAAAGATATAGTCAATGTTACATAAAAATGTCAAATGCAGTTCACTTAGAAGTTGTTAGAAGAGTTTTGCAATGTGGTTTTATAGCCAGGAGTCACTATTTCAGTCTGAACTACCTGGTATTTTCATATAGGAAGTGCCCTCTATTCCCGTGCAGTATCACATTACGTTCTCCTGAATACCAGTGAAGGTTCATCTTGGACACTGCAGCGCAATGAACAGCAAATTAATATCTATGCCACTTGTCATAAAAAGTCTTGCCAACAGTTCTCACACGTCTCTTCTCTATTGTTTTGGCCAATCAATAAAGACTTATCACTGACTTTTACATGAAAATGGAAGAGAGTGAGCGCTTACCCATCTTGTAAAGCATTGTGCTCTTCTGAGAAATGTTTGGCAGATACTGCTTCTTACAGTAACACTTTGCTTTAATGGCACTTTAATGCTGAATTGACAGTGGAAGTCCCATAGAAATGTTCAAGGCATCCACAGTAATGCTAAATAAAAATCATTATGATTTTAGAGATATGTCAGGACAGGAATATCTAATCTGGCAGACTCCCTGTGAGCATGAGTGGGAGCTGCTTGCTAACCTTTCGAGACAGCTGCCAGCCTCCAGATGCAGCAATCTCCTGCACGTACACAGCCCTTTCCTCACTAAAGCACCCAACTCTCCTTACAGGCTTCTTCACATTTACTATTAAAATCAAAGTTGCTCTCAGGTCACTCCTGGGGTGAAGGAGCAGCAGACAGGCAGGCAACAGGAACATGATACCGAGACAGCACTGGCAGTAACAGAGACATTTTGCCAAGGATGAGCTCTGTGGAGGCTCCTGCAGTAGCTTGGAGCAGACAGAAGAGATCTTGCTGTTGCAAACTAATGGTTTATCTTAAATGTGCAGGAGAGAAATACAGCATAAAATTTGCTGAGATTTGGGTTGAGATTCAAACTTAGTGATTTAAATCATTCATGGTTTGAATCCCATACCAGAACACAGAAACCCTGAGTCAGTCCCTGGATTTATTCCCTGCTCCTGGCTTGACTCTGCCTCTGGCTCACAATGAGTGAGGAGGTAGTCCTTGAGATTCCCTTATTCTGGCCACTGCTCTGGAGAGGGGACACATATCTTCCCCAAATACATACAGAAAGAGAGGCATTAACACACTGGTATGCTTACTATAGCTGGAAAAAAATAAAGAGACCATTTTTCAGATGGTGAATGAAGCTACAAAGACCAAGACCAGAGCCACTAGCAGTTGGTATTTTTTGCTTACACGCATTTTACCTTCCCTTCCTTCCACACAACCTGCACAAAGAAGAAAATGGCATCAGAAAGGAAGAGACAAGACAAGCAGATGATTCCTATTTTCTTCTGCCAAAGTCAAATGCAGATTTTCAAGAACAGGGAGTATAAACCAGGCAAAAGTGAGCCCACACAGCTACTCAGGGGAGTCCCACCTTTGGCACAAAGATTAGGTTGGACCCTGAAGCAGGAAAGTTAATTTTCCTTCCAAAACTTGTCCTTTGAATGCTAAATATGGTTAACCCTGACACCCATATTTATATCCAATTGCACCCTTAATCTTTCTCATCTCCAACTCTTTACTTAAACTGCTTTGTCTTAAGCCAACCCTTAACAAGCCATCAGTTTTCTAAGTAAGTCATGTAAAAATTACCAGTTGAAAGCTGAAACACTCCAGCTGCTTGAAGCAGATCAGCCTCATGTTTCAGCATGACTTCATGGGCAGAGAGTAGCCTGGTGTGCAGTTTCCCGTGGTTTGCCTGGCCCACAAATTTTCTCCACTGAGGCTGCTGGATGTTTAGAGCACAGAAAAAACTGAAAAATTAATCTTTACATTTCTTCCGGGCAAATGTCTGTGCTGAGAAAGAAAATTACTCAGAAAAGGCTGACATACACAGCCCTCACTGCAGTACTATTTCTGATCGCTGGCTACTATGATACTGGTTGAAAACACTGCAAAGTTTGAAAATTTGAGCAGCATAATTAAACAACTTTCATTTCAAATAATAAAGATCAAAATTAATTAATAAAAAGGATGCAGCAATCTCTGCAATAATATTTCATATTTACTGTTGCAGAAATAACCCCTTAAAAAGGTCAAATGGGCTCCGAAGGTGCAATAGAAAAGAATAAATTCTCATGCAAGTTCAAATTCAGTTACAGGCTACAGAGCAGGTTCCAGGCAACGTCTGTATGGCGAGACAGCTTCCCTGTTTGCAGTAACTACAGAGACAGTTCCTCCATCTACAAAACAGATAATGGTGTTGACCTTCTTTGTGCATTCCTGTGACATCTACTGATGAAAAAGATGCCATAATAAATACATTTTATTCTTAGACTATAATCCTGTGAAGTTTCTGTGCAACAAAGCAATAGTTATGTCATCTTCGTCTGTTCCAGAATACAGAGACTGTCCTTGAGAACAAGGCAAGGACTAAAGAGAAGAAAACATCATTCCAAGGAATATAGATATTCTTTGTTAAACAACAACTAGCAACCAAGCAATGGGGCTGCCCTCTCCATTTCCCTGAACAAGCCTGTAAGTGGACAGCAGCTCATTATTATAGTTAGAAGATGCTTAAATCTCAAAAATTACAGAAGTTGTCCGTTGTCTTCTACAACCATGGCAGACCCCAGCAGGTAACATGAGAGCTGTGCCTCTTACTGCACAGATAAAAGAGTAGGGACTGGAATATCATTAGCCTTCATTTCATAGTTGAAAATCAGGGCAAATATTGTTAGAAGCATCTCCCAAGAGCAAAGCATGCTGCCCTAGGGCAGGCCAGGGCCTCAGTCAGATTTGTCTTCAGCAGCACAGGCCCAGAACTAGAAAATTCCTCAGAACATACTGTCAGGCATTTTATAACCTCTCCTTTTATATACCTTTTAAAAATAGTTATTTAATTCTTTGCTGAAAGGCACAAAGTGTTTCGCATCAGGGATTGCCCATTAAAGTGCTGACTCCTTTACAGATGTCATGACTGATTCGGTTTTTCTAAGCAGCCCACAGATACGTTTTTAAAGGTTATCAAACCTTTACTGTGATTAAGAAGTTGAAGACACAGAGCAAGTTCGGAGCCTAAGAAATAAATCAAAGGGCCGTTTAAAATATACATGAAACAGTTCTAACTTATTTGCAAACACACAGAGATAAGACCTATCAAGTTGTCTTACTGACAGCACAATCCTCCTTTGCCTCACTACTTGAGTGAAAAGCTGAAGCATCCAGTGGAGGGACTGGAACATTGTCTTAACCCAAAGAACAGGAACACTGCTGACCAGCAGGGCAAGTGTTCCTACCCCACCCCACTGGTGTACACTTCAGCTGTGAACTGTAAGAGATCAGCACTTCAAAAGCAGGGAAACAAACCCATTCTTCATGCCTCTCCCAAGCCACAGTATCCTTTTTCCGAGGCTGCAAGGAGCAGAGTCTTACAAGTCACTTTTCATTATGCCCACCCAATGCAGCTGCAGTCTGTGGTGCATTTCTATTAGAAATTTAGGGCATTTGCATGCTGTGAGCCCAGCTAAATTTACCCACTGGAAGATGCAGTATTAATTTAACAGGAAACAACAACAACAACAAAAAACACTTTATTTTTGCTGTTTCAAATAGACAGGGTCCAGGCTTCTAAGGAGAAAGTTTATTTGCTATGAACATGATTTCTACACCTTTTCAAGACTTGAGAAAGCAAGCCAATAGCATAGAAGGTAGAGAGGAAAGGCAGACAAGCTAGCACATGTGGAATAGTATTATACCAGACCTCAGTTCTTACATTGCACGAATTCTGTCCAGCCTCAGCGGCTTATTAGGCCTGAATTTGATAGCTTAATAGCAGAGATTACAAAAACTCACACAGGAAACCAGCAGTTGGAAAGTACAGAAATTCATATACAGTCATCCCTTCCTAGCATTAGCCACATTCTTGAGGAAGGTAATGTTAAATCTGCCAGGAAAAGGTCAAGACCACACAAAGAAAATAAATCAAGGCATCGCTATGTGGACCTGTCTAAAGGTTAAGGATCTAAAGGATATGCAGATACTCCAACATATAAACAGCCCCTGAGGAATAATTACTTAACCAACTCCATTTGAACGGTCCTGAACAGATGGTTTAGTAGGTATATTGACTATTGCTGTGTTTTGTGACACTATTTATTACCTGCTGAAACTGGGAACAAGTGATACAGTGGATGTATAGCTGGTTATCTCTCTAATCCTGTGTATCCTTACAATATATAGTGACCCAGAGATACATTCCCAGAGGTACCATCTCCCACAGGCAGTAAGTACATAAAGTAACATCAGATAACCTTCTGCAGGAATAAAGCCTGAATAGATTAAGCACAAAACAGGTTGTTTGGCTAAATTTTCTGCTCTGTGTAAATTACAGTGACTGCTGTACAGTTAAATGCACCCGAGATAAAACTGAAGCTGCTGGAAGTATATAAAAGACTCACAAACTTTATTCTTGGCTGTGAATGCAGGGCCCATGGCTGCTCAGCTGCTGGCCCAAGTTCCTTCAACCACAAATACTTTTTCACTTCATCCACGCATCACACATACCACTGGCACATGTTTTACCTGAACTTCTTCCAGTTCAGAGTAGGAATAGGCTTGTACCAGTTTTTTCAGGGCAAGTGGGACCACAGTGTGACAGGGGGTGAAGCTCTCCCTGCTGATCCTGGCAAGGGACCAGGGAGACAAAAAGGACTCCTACATATGTAGGTGGCCAAAGCCAGGTTTATGCATCACTAACTTTCCACCCTGTTACAACAATGGTGAGTAGTAAAGTGGGTTACACTTTACTCTTGTCTGCAGTGTAACAAGCAGTGATGCTTGAAATACATCAGCAATTTGAATAGGATGTGTAATAGCTGTGTCAGGCACAAGCTCAGAAGATGTCAGCTCAGAGAACTTTTACTGGGACAGTGGCTTTTCAGAAGTGCAAAAAAACCCACCAAAATTACTTCGTAATAATGTCCTGCAATTCAGTCCTAAATTTTTTTTTCTAGGATCAACTCTTTTAGAATTATTTCTTCCTATTGAGCTCCTACAATTTGCAGCTTTGTTCTTCTTTATCCGTGTTTCAGGTTTGCAAAACAAGTGCACTAAAGATCATCCCTCCCCAGCACAGCCACAAGTGATACATCACCTCTCATCACAGAGCCAGCTCTCCCAAGGGAAAATTTCAATCAAATAAAAATCTGAGAGTTTGACATTTGGTTGGGAGTTTTGGACATCTGGCATGCACTAGGGACTGCTACAGAGCTGGAAAGCTCAGCCAACTCTCCAGTGTACAGACAGCCCACACAACACACCTGAGCCTGTCAAGCAGTGGCGGATTTGCTGTGCCTGTGTCAGACAGATGATTCATGGGAATGGAGTGATCTGACGTGTCCCAAAAGTACTGCATTCATAGTACACATGTTGAGCATGTGTGCAGTGTGTGACAGTGAGACCAGTGCTCTCTGGAAGGGTCAGGCTTACTACGAATGAGCTACACTGCACACACATAGAAATACCTGGACACAGCAGCCCTGCCCTTCCTCCTCTTCCATCCATCACTGTAAACTGCAAGTTAGCCAGAGACATGTGTTAGTGGTGACAAAAAGAGCCACACAGTGCAGATGATAACAAGCTGCAGCCGCTTCGTCAGTGAGCACCAAATCAAGTCACCAGGTGAGTAAACCTTGCTGCCGTTTCCTCCAGAGACTGAGCTTGCTGCTAACTACAGCTTTTGTACTTACAGTGCACAGAGGCCTGCAACCAACCCTCCAAGTTCCCCCAAAAGCCCAAGAAGCCATCAGCGGAGCTGCCTCCTAATAAAGGGAACCAGTAATCCTGGCTCCTTCCCTTCCTATCTGAGCAGTTACTAAGCTTAATCAGGCGGAACATTCCACCTTGGTGCCCCACAGCATCACTGCAGCAGGGGAGGAACAAGACAACAGTGAGGGCAAGAGAAACTGGCCAGACATTAATTTGGAATACAAAGAGAGAGAAAACAATTCACAGCAGGAGTGCAATATAAGGCATCTCCAATGGAAGACAAAGATATGCAGTATATTTTATTACAGCTGGAGCAGACAGCACTGTGAAAGAAGATTACATTGAATATTTGGGTTCCTTGATTTTGGGTTCTGGGCAAGTACAAAGTACAAAATACTCAAAGTTCATGCTTCAGATATCAGTGGGCTGGGCCAGATACTTAGGTCTGGAACTGAGAAACTGGGCTCCACATGGGCTGTGCTCAGCGTCTTAAACAGCGGGAATGTCACCACTCCTGCCTGTTCACCACCTTACCACAAAAACAGATGTTTCTTTTTTCTTTTCTAAGCAGACACAAGAAAATGGTTGCTAAAAAAGAATTCAGAACCTTGACAATTTGGACAATCTTCCACTAATCTTCCCTTCAGGGTGCCCACAATCCTTTAAAGCATGACAAACTGACAGAGGGAGCTCCTTTATAGTTGCTGGGCTCTATATCTTTATAAACTGGCTCTTCTGTATGCATCAGAAAACCCAGGAAAGCAGACACTGTACAAAGGAAGGTAGAAACAGGCATTTTTAAGAACTCTTGAGGGGCCACCAGATGAAAGGAAAAGAGCTGGGTGCAATAATATGATTTTTCAGGGACAGAGGGTACAAAAAGTACTACAGCCCTGTTGGAGAAGAATCCCACATGCCTGCTAATCTACCTACCAACAGTTAATTGGCATTCAAAAAAAAAAAATTTGAAAGGCAGTCAAAGCCAAAAAACAGCTTACCAAAGAACACAATCCTGCCCCCACAACTTTTCTGCTGTTTTAGATGTTATTTGTACTAGAGCCAAACTGATATGCCCTTGACACGTGCAGAACGTTACAGCTCCAGGCAGCTTTTGGTTAAGTGGGGATGAGAAAACTGTGTGTGTAGCAACAACCAGGTTCATTCTTCCCCTCCATATTTTATTATTTGTAGGATTATCTCTGCCACTCTGGCTGCTTCCAAGCTGCCTGCTGTGGGAGAGCACACTGCACACTGAGCCATTAACAAGCTCATTCTGAGCTGTACCCAGGCTAGATAAATTCTACAGATTGGAAACGCACATGTCAAACACAGCTTCTAAGAAACCAACTGACAAATATCCAACTGCAGATTTTAGATCCTTTTTTTTTACTGGCATATTGAGTGACTTCAAAAACAATGCAATGATAAACTAGTCACCTGCCATATGGTATTCCAATTGCTGAAGATGGCCAAGCCTGAGTTCACAAACTGTTTTTCCTTTAAACACCAGAAATAACATTATAAGAATTTGTACAGAATAGGTATCATGCTATTAAGTAACGCACTGTGATGCAGCCGTATCTCACATTCTGCTACACATTTTTTTTTTTAATTTTTTTAAAAATGCCTGTGGCACAGCACATATGAGGAAAGAGCTCACTGGCAAAGGCAGGTAAGTCTGCATTCTGCCAGATCATAAAGACACTCTTTGTCATGGTTACGCTACATCATTTCAATAAAAATACTTTTGTTTTGGAGATGAAAAAGCATGAACTGTTTCTGGGACAACTGTAGAACTTACTTTAAAAAATGCCTGCTTAATTTTACATGCCTCAGATCCTAAGAATGAAGGGTCTTGTACAAATTCATCATTCCCTGTCATTTCCACGTCCCCAAGAACAAAAAAGAAATATGCCCAAAGCTGAAAGTTTTCCTCCCACTCTCAATTTAGAGATTAGGATTACCATGAGTAAACCTGGAGGATCAGAAACAAGATCTCTTAGATATCCATGTGAAACTCAAAAGTTGAATTATATTACTAAAGACAGCTTTTTCAAGTGTTCCTGCATATAGCAGAATACAAGGTACTACAAAAATTGGACAACTTAATACTGAAATTGTTTCCAAATGAACTATTACATGAACTTTAATACCATTCCCAATTGACAATATTATGTATTTTATTACAGTATACTTAAACAAAAAAAGGGACATCAATGTCTGAAAATAGGACCCCTCAGTTAATAAAACAGTTTCCAAACCTATTCATTTATTTTGTCTTTTTTTTTTTTTTAATTATGGAAATAAATTTTAAGTATGTCAGTAAACACACGTGCTGCACTTGTGGGAAAGCAGAATTAAGGGTAACACCTATGTTTAAAAAAAGATTGCTTTTAAAGATTATAATTCACAAGCTGTGCATACTAATGCTACTTCATCCTTCTCAGCAATTAACAAAGATGAAAAGAGACTGACTAAACAAATAGACTTTGAAGCATCCTTTCATCTATTTAAGAAACTGGTGGGATCTTATTGCCATCACTTTGCTGTGTTTTATAGCTTCCTGAGAATCTTAAGTAAAGCAAAAAAAATCAATCTGCTTGGAGCAAGTCCTACAGGTATTTTTCAAATTAGAAATACCTGTAAGTTTATCATCTCTCTCTCATTCATAGAGCTCTTGACAAATACGATTGGAAAAGATTGATATTTCATCTCCTCATTTCCTGTACTTGAAAGACATTTTCTCCATTAGTCACTATATGAGCATGTCACTCTTCCATTCCAGGGCAAGAAGGAACAGCTCCTGCTAACAACCAGCCCCTCATCTCAAATGGCCAGGAGAGGGAGAGGCATTCACAGCAGGGATCACCTGAGAGGAGCACAGGGGGCAAAGTCACTTGGGAAATGATACTGTGAGCTGAACCAATTCTGCGAGAAAACAGTGCTGGTATGGCAAATGGAAAAAAAAAAAATTAAGAGGGGGAAGCCACCTGTTTTGTGTTCCAGGACACACAGCAATGAAATTATCATACATTACATGAGCAGCAACCACTGTACCTGCACAAAGTTACGAGTGGTCTAACCATACAGCAAGATACAAATATCCATCTCAATGGGAAAGCACACCACAGCTGCTGCTCCTCATCTGAGAAAGTAATTAAAAATCCTAAAATGCACTACTCATTTTTGCCTTCATCCAGGAAATATTTTGGAGTTGGGGGAAACGAGCACTGCAATACGTGTAAGCAGTTAATAGCAGAAAAAGGAGAAATAAAATTGGCTTAAAAAAAAAGAAAGTATCTTACTTAACCTCTTCCCTATCCTCGCAAAATGGAGGAAGACTTGAAATGTATCTTGAAGTTCACACTGTTTGTGACTGGGAGAGAAGAATGGGGGAAAAAAATAAAGAGAGAAAGGAAAGAAAACCCTCAATGGACCCTGACACTCTTCAGAAATTCAAAGTCTCAGCAGTCTGCTCAGGGATGCAAAATGCATGTTACGGGCGTGACAGGTGACCCCCGTGCACCTCCGAGCACAGGGCAAAGCCCAGGTGAGGGCCAGGGCAAGGTTGGCACAGGGATTCAAAGCCAAGCACTGAAGAGCTGTTCCAACAGAGCACTTAAGACTGTGCACAGTTTAAGCACTCCCGTATTTAAATGCTCTGCTGAAAGAAGGCTTTTGTTTCCAAAGTTCCTGTCAGTGCTTTCTTTTAATAGGAAATCAATATATCATTTGTTTTCTAGAAAGTAGACGCCCGTCCTTCAGGACTTGTGCAGCCAAGTTTAGCCCTGGTGGAAAATTGAGTAGTTTTGACCTAACTTTTCTTTTTCCGTGAATGTCACTTTCCTTACCCTGGGGATAGGAGGTGAGTGAAAAGCAAAGGGAACGAGCATCACGGCGTAAGTTATACCTAGTGCTAATCATGGCTGAATTACCAGCTCTCAAATTTTTTCAGTGCTGGCAAAGCAAAAATCCAATGTGAGCTAAAAGCGACAAAAAGGTAAGACAAATGTGATCTGTTTCCAGTGTGCTTGGATTTTAGACCAGCAGCACGAGGAAGAAGAGAGTGGATAGGGCTGGTTGCCAAGAACTCTGCCCTGAAAGTAGACACAAATGAGGCTTGGTAGACTTGGCAACAGGAGGGGCTTGGAGTCATCTTCCCCTTAATATCAATTCACGTCACATAAAAGAGCATCTTGATTCAAGAAATAAAGAAGTGAAGTGTCTTACTCTTTCCCAGAACAAGGTGAGGAGTTTTTGGGTTTCTGAAAGTAACTGAGTTGCAAGAAACAAGGAGCACACTGATCTGTTCCTATAGCAGTGCGCCACCTTAGGCAGATTGTACCATAAAAGCAGCCTGAAGAAAACAGCTTGAATCCCTCCTCCTCTTCCTTCCCGAATTACAGACAAAAACATGGTGTTGCTGCAAGATGTTTATTTACAGCTGCTTAGAGTAGAGTGCAAACAAACATCTTGTAACAAGCTGCTTGATGGCTTCCCGTTACACATACAAAGCTTAGCACTGCTTCAGCAGGTACTCAGCAGTGCTGCCGAAAACCTGTCACTGTGAGAATATTCAGAATTAAATCTGATGTCATTTGCACATCATCATTCTTCCCATGGAAAGCTAACATTCAAAGACAGAACATCTGATCTGCAATCTTCCTAAGAAATAAATCACTGAACACCAAATGATAAAAAGAGAACAATTTCAAAAGCTGCAATGTGTATTCACAAGGTATTAGAGTTGAAGGACTAAAAATACGATAAATAGCAGTTCCATAGTCGCACATAGGAAATCCACACTTAAAAGAAAGACATTGAAGATTAGATTCAAACACTGGATATATGATACTGACCTGTGCATACAGAGTACTGGATCACCCTTCAGTCACAAGTTAGTTTGCTTGTCTGATTTTTTCTTTTTTAATATTGACACTATTGAAATTTGGAAATAAGGATGTCCTGTTTTGGCTTGTCTTCTTTTACCTAAAAGAAAGTATGCCTATTTATGACATGAGAAAATCTCTGAAAGGAAAAAATTCAGCTCTTTGATCAAGAATGACAGTCCTTGCAGATGGGCGCAGACTGTACAGACAGAATTTCTCCCTTTGGTTCACTGACCACATCATGCCCCTTTCATGGCAGATATAAATAACTGCTTTAACTTGTGTTACTGCTCACAGCATGAAGTTCCAGTGTGCCACACACTGCACAGCTGAGGACACGACATCTGGTGTGAACTGCTCACAGTCCAGATTCTAAACCCCTTAAACCTTGACACTTGAGGGTCTCTGGGTTTTGATATATGTAAAGGCACTAGTTAAATTTGTTCTTCTGAAGGAAGAAGGAACCTACTTCTATTACAACTAGAAGATGGGAAAGGGGAAGACAATGTTTCATTCTCACAATTCTTAATATGCGATGTGACCAAGACAAGAGGAATGGCTGGATGCTACTGGCACCAGTAGAAATCACATCTGTTTGCGACACAAAATCTGATTGTTTGCCTCTTTGCCTCCTACACAAAAGTATGCCGAGGAAGGTCACCTAATGTTAGTTTTCCACAGCTTTGAGAGAAGAGAGGGCAAAGAACAGACAAACTGAACACCTTGCAACATCATGTTTCTAAGCTCAACATGTCAACGTGGACACGTTTGAGTGTCAAGTAAAGGCGAAGTTTAAATCATCAGGGTTACTTTCTAGAACCGAAGTTGGCAGATCTGCTGTGTTCACACAACACAGCTTTACTAGCAGGATTGCATCCATTTAGCCTAGAATCTTAAGAATCAAACTAGTTAACTTGTGTAAATATAGATGTACCTAAACAGGATTGAAACAAACTTGGATTTATTTGCCAGAACAAGTTAAGGTATTTTAACATACTGACATTAAGGATCTACACAAGTTTAACTGGATCTCTTTTTAAGCCAAAAGTTAATCCTGATTCCTTTTTTTTTTTTTAATACATAGTATAAAGTATAAATTTCTGCACCACTCCTGTACAAGCACTTCCATCACTCCTGGCAAAAACCTGATTAACGTGCCAGGACTGCCATGTTTCTACAAGTCTTTTTGTACGGTCTGACTGCAGCTCTTAAGTATTTAGCCTGCTTTCACCTTACTACTGCCTTGCTGCTCTCAGCTGTTAATTCCCCAAGTAATAATCCCTGACCTGAACTTGTTCCGGTTTCTTTCTTGTTTTGCCTCAGGTTATTCACTTTCCACTGCTACACAACGTCTCACGGAATAATTTCTCCTCCCAAATGTCTTCAGTAACGCTGTCATGCAATAATTTCAACGGAAAAGAAAAAAATGAAAGGGCCCTAAATGCCATACATTCACCTTCCAAATAATAAAGAATATATTTTCAGTATTCTGGAAAGCTACCACTCAAGACACTGACCTAGTTTCCTTTTCAAATGGACAAACTGGATTCCTTTTCATCCTCAGAAGACAGTATAGATCCAAAATTTCCTTGAGAACTTTAAACATATAAGGGTTTTCTACAGAATGTGGCTGGTTTTTATATTGTGCACAGTTTACTTTTAATGTCAACAAAGGCTGTCACAATTAAGACCCAGGGGATTTGGAACAGGTGCTTAAAAGCCTACAAAGAATATCCTTGGAAAGTGGCCTTTATTTAACAGAAATTCCTCCTTCCAGAATTTTCTGGATATAGAAGAATTTAAAAAGTACTTTTGCAGGCTGTTTTATTTGAAAATCCTAAAAAAAAAAAAAATCTGTCAAAAGCAAGTTATTTAGATTTATAAGTGTCTTATTACATCATTTAATTAGAATCACACTGCATTAGTGACTTCTATCAAAGTCAGTAATTTCATTTCCCCAGTCATTCAAAGAATCCATTTTATTTTTGTCTTAAAGAACTACTTCAAACAGAAATTAAAAGGAAGAATATAGGAACTCTCCCCTCAACCATTATGTACCAAAAAAATAATCAAGTATTGTAAACTGGCAAGTATATCATTGAATCATGAAAGCAGAGAGACCCCACTGCATGTGAGGAACCACGGAGAGAAAATAAAAGCTTCCAATTGTTGGCTATAAAAATCATAATAAAAAAGAAGTCTCAGAATCTAGTAAGAGAATAGCAAAAGGAAATAGGCTATTGTCTCCTACTGTGCGGGGTGCCTGGGAGGGTGGGGAAGTAGCAACAAAACTACTCTCAGGTCTTGCTTTTTGTGTACAAAACTAAGAAAATCTCTGAGGAAATGACTCCCCGAGTCAGTGATAAGTGCTGACATGTTTCCAGGGGAGAGCAGGACACAAACCCTTATTTTTCCTTTGTAGGTGAAGAGGTCACTAATGTGAGCCCAAACAGACCCTTCTCAAGCAGAATGCTACGAAAAGGCACCAAGATGTCAGGAGTGGTGCTTTCCTTTCATGGTTAAATGAAAGTCACTCATGGAAGTAAGCCTCTTGTTATGTGCAGGCTCAGATATCTCTGTGCATAATGACTAGTTTCGGTCTGGTGTATCCATTTGCTGGGGAAGGAAAAAAACAAAGCTAAGAGTTCTTTTCTTTAAAAAAAAAAACAAACAAAAAAAAACAAACATGAAACAGAAAGAAAAACTATTTTTAAGGACCAATTTGTTGCTGCTGCTGCAACTTGTGAAGCCACAGCCTCTGATCAACGTTGCCTGCAACCTCCTGGTGGGAAACTGAGTAACAGTTAATGGAGAGGTGAGAGTGAGAGAGCACCAAGATTAAAGAACTTCCTTTGCTGTCCAAAACGCTGGAAAACAAAACAACTAAACAAACTGTTCCAAATACTTCCTTCTTTGCGGCAAACATTTAGCTGTGTACTCAGTGCACTTCTGCCTCACAAGAAATTCAGGAAAGCTTTCGGCACCCGTGATGTTTCACACAGTCTGAGCTGAAGGAAAGGGCTCCTTTTATGTGCCTGAACAAGGAGGCAAGAAAGCATTTGGTACCCCACAGCTCCCCTCTAGAGCTCATCTTCACTGCACATCACAACAAACTCCCAGTCTGCAACTCCTCGTCTCACAGGGTACCTGCAAATGGATGGAGCCTTTGATGGTGTTTCCTTCCAGCCTTCATCCATCAAAGCACACGTGAAGCCAGCCACACTCACACCTGCCATGCTCAGGCGGGTACGGTTAAAGGACAAGGGGTGCTGAGAGAAGATGAGCAGATAAAAGGCGGGAAGATGTATATCTTCCCTCATTCTTTAAAGAGCTTTTTTACTTGGGTCAAAGCTGAAACAGTGAACGTGACTCAAGAAAACAGTCTGCTTGGGATTTCAGCCCTCCGTGGAGACAGTGGCATAAATATTAGTAAAAGAAGAGTTGGTTAACTGAATAATCTGCATTAAGGTGAAGAATCTCAAGATAAAGGTGCAACAGTGATACCTGGTGGTCTTGCATTTTATCATCAGTACGACAAAGGACTCGGTTTTTTAGGGAGCTTGGTTTTTCCGGGTTTGGAGACGGGATGAATTTTGGAAAAATCAAGAGAGCTTCAAAGGGTTTGGGGTTTTTTATTTTGTTCAGGTCCATTCAAGACATGAGATTTGGCCATTAGTCTTCGCATAATCTTTCTGGAGAAGGGAAGATTGACAGCCAGGTGAGTTGTTTACAGACCCAGAGAGAATGGCAATGCTAGAAATCATTCTGCTTTCAGAGCATGTGCATTTGCATTAAGTAAAAGCATGTTGAATGAGAAATAACAAAATAAACAATAATTATTTAAAACATTAAATTCCTACCTAGGAAACCTAAAAAGAAAGTGGCCTTGTCTATTACATGATGAAAATTATTGCTTTACACACAGAAATAAACTGGGGATCCCCTGAACAGTCTGATCAGTTTTTATTGGCTCTGTTTCCAGAGGCTTAATAGATACTAATTGCAAGGAACATTAGCAATTAATTTATTTATCATACTAAAATCAAAGAAAGGGAGAATAAAAAGAACTCACAGACTTGAGAACATTAGGTGGCAAGCCACATAAGCAAAGCCCTTTGCCTGGGACTTGCCACTGCCTGAATCTTAACTCCTCATTGTGCTCAGCCATGACAAAGATCCAAGTATGAGAGCAATAGGAGCAGGAAAGACCGTTTGTTCCTCTTTAAACAGAAGAGGACACCAGCAAATTAGGCCATGAAACTGGGACTCAGCTATTGCTATGCATATGGGCCAGCACATCCACAGTGCATTGCATTTCCTCCAGCTCCCACACCCACAGCGTCAGTCCATGAATTCTCAGTCACACAGCCCCCAAAGGCATTGTCTTCCCACTCACCCACACCAGGGGATGTGGGTTTTAGCTGGGCCTATTCTTTGCACCACAGCACACATTTAAACTCAGAGGAGAAGCTGACTCTGGATCCTCTTGGTCCTGCCTCCAGCCGAGGGGGGTCACCAACAAGCCAGCAGCATGGCAGAGGAATAAAAAGCGTAACTTGAATCACAGTAGCCCTGGCTACTTGTGAAGCCACGGCCTCTGATGCTGCCAGCCCTGAGCTGCTGACTCACACTTCCTGGCTGTAGTGGGAAGCAGAAGGCAGGGAACATCCTTGGGAAACGAGCATCACACTTCTGTCTTTGCCCCATGCTTCACTGGGGACATCAGGTATTTAGGATGCCCATTGGCATCTCCTGCCTCTGCACTGAGCCAGAGTTTCCCAACCCCTCAGTTCCTGAGGATAAATTGCATTTCCTTGTAACATTCCCCATGGAGTCACAAACCTAGGACAAGTACAGACAGGAACCACTGACATCCTTCACCAGAACAGTTTGACCTGTTTCTTTTCCCAATACTTTTGCATTCCAAACAGGTCTTTCTAAGGAAATATTGTTCCATTCCAGATCTCCTTGAGCCTACTGTCTGTGGTGTGTAGTAAAACCTTGGTTTATAAAGGTATAATCAAAATCAGAAATGCTTGAATTCATCCAAGAGACCAGTCAAAAACCAAGATGTGAGCAGAGGAGCAGATAACAGCAAAGCACAGCATCTTTCTGTACTTACCCAGGAGTCTTGGGAATCAATCAATCAAGATTTCACACATTTGCTGTGGTATGGACCCAAGTAGTGGCGCATAGTCTCTAGAATTTCAACAGAGATCCCTCTTCTTTCCCCTGCCCTTTCCACCCCACCCCCTTTTTCTTCGTTTTAAAGTCATCATCTCTTGTCCACAGCACCTCTCATCGGATGTGCAGAAACAAAACATTACTAATGACATAAGTCACAGGAGTAAAGTGAGCAAGTTTCAAGACCTGTATGCAATATAGAACAAAACTAAGTAACTATGCCAAAATTCAAAATAAATCCCACCAGTTAATCACAACCATGTAAAATTTTTGTGATATAATCAAAATAAAAAGATCAAATAAAAAAAAAACAAAAAAATCATAACAGATGCAAAATTTGAAACAGAAATGTGCAAACAACTTGTAATTCAGTTCTGTAGCTAACTCATGTTAGCCTTAGTTTTGATTTATTCCACATTTTCTGGGAAACTTCAATGTTTACTTGATGATATGAACAGAATAGATGGAATCAAACCTAAGCCTTCCAGTTTGTTCTGACATCACTCCCTTAATAATCATGACTCGACTGTGGATCTCTAAATCCTGAGCTCACAGAAAAGAGGTCTGGGCAGGAGTTCAAGAGGGCTGCCAGTCAGTCACTGTGTTTTACTATTACAGGATCAATTATTCCACCATCATTCTTGATGAACGCTTAAGAACAGGTTAGACAGATCTCCTTTGGTGGGAACTCCACAATTTTTCAAAGTACTCCATTCCAGCACTGCAGATGCTACACTGAAACCAATGTCCCTGCTACCAAATGGCACAAGTGCCAGAATGAAGTGCCATTTGACAAATGTAAGTGCAGTTCTTGTTAAAGAGGCTCTTCATCTTACTATTTTAAAAGCATACTTCTTTCTTTGTTGCTCATTTACAGCAAGCCCGTTACATTTTATCTGAACAATTCATCTGGTTCATAAGTCAGATTTATAGTGTAAACTTGCAATAGCAATAAAAAATGTGAGGAAGGTGTCACCCTCACAGTTGTACTATAAAGCCAACACATCCAACACCGTACCAAGCCAATTCCGCAGCCTCCTCCTGTGCAAGCAGTCCCAACAAAAACAACTGAGCGAGGAACATCCACGTTATGAACACAGCAGAGGACACATTAACTGTGGTCTGTATACAATCAGCAGGTCATACCAAATACATCTTTCAACAGCTTTATAACGTTCATGAGAACAAAAAAAAAAATTAAAAAATTGGTGTCGGAAAATTGCATTTCAGTGCAAGGCTTTTTTTTTTTTTAAAAAGAGATATATAGCTGTTTTGTTCTTTTAGAACTGCTGTAAAATAAGCCCACTCTTTCATTAGTTTGCCTATTATGGTTCTTTCACCCTTTTTTTTTTGTGTGTGCAGATTATTCAGAACATTTTAGCTTCAGGGAAACTGTTCTCATCATCTTTCTTGCCACGTGGAACTAGTTGAAAAATATTAATGCAAGATTTACTAGGGCAAATTTTCTATAAGTAACATCAACAGCAACATCAATATTTCAATGTCTAAAAAATGTGGCTATTCTCTTGCCTTGAGTAGGTTGTTAGAAATCATTGGACTTTAATGAATTCCAAATTTCTTGACAGATTCAGTACATACCTTGCTTTTGAAAATTCATTGAGGGGAAAGATTTTTCTTTCTAAACAATACTCGGGGACTAAGAACCTGCTCATGTTTTACAATATATTTGTGCTGGCGTAGGTGGAAATGTGACTGCTGATCTTTTCATTGTGGTCCTTGTAGACTGCTAGTTTCCCAGGCAGTTTCAGCTGTCACAGTTGCTTAGAGTCCACTGAGCTGTTTTTAGTTACTCATTCAAATATTCATAAGAACCGAGGGCTGCAGTTTGCTGTCTGGTAACAACTTCATTTTCTGCTCACACTGAGCTCATCCTTGTGGGCTGCCTCTCCCCACTCAGATTGGCTTTTTCATGGCCACGTGACCCTTGAAGGATAATGGAGTTTCCCTGGGAGTAGGCAAAAGAGGCATGTTCCACCTTTTATCTCTGCTTGGCTGGATGATGAAAATAATTGCAGAAGACAGTTATGGATTACCAAAGAGACATGGGAAGTGATCAAACCTGTATCAAGCACTGGTTTCTGCTACTAGAGAAAGCACATGCTTTAATTATTTACCTTGCAGGACAGCTCACACCTTAGGATGGCCACATTTCTGTGCAAATATTTACTTAACAATATTGTACTTGAGCAGAGTAATGAAAATAGGTGTAATCTCATGTAATGTTCCTGGGAAAGACCAATGGACTGTGACATTTCCCTGCATGGGGGAAATCACTAGAGTGCAACATTTCTATTATTTCATTAAAACTCTTGCTAAATAACCCTTCAGGGCAGCACAGTTCTGCATTTTTTAGCTAAAGGAAATAGCTGAAGATGAGGAATCCACGACTGCTGCCAGTTAATAATAGCGTGTGGTAGGATTTCTAAGAGAAAATACTACTTAGCACACACGAAAATCCAGACACACTTCAATTAAAACAGTATTTACAGGAAGCCAAACAACATCCTGCAGTTAGTGAGGGTGGCTTCCACCCTGTTGGGCATTTACACAGTCAGGAGAAGGCACAAAGGAGGAAGCACCACCCTTGTCTGCATATCACTGCTTCTGTCTCACCTCTGTCCTCTTACTGCTTCATACCAGCAATTTTCCTGCCTATGGGCAGCCCCGACAATATCACCCAAATGGGAGAGGACATGCTCCTTCTACCTTCATCTCTCCGTGCAATTGCAGTCCAGAATATGGGTTTTATAGAGGACTTTTAAAGCAATGTAATAGGTAAGTATTTCCCTGGGTATCAAGCAAATAAGTTACAGGGGGAGTTGTCAGTGTTTTCTGGAAAAAGGCTTAATTTCTGTCAATACAACATGCTAGATATATAGCATCTTAAAATGACCGTCCTTCTAATTACCCCATCATGACACTTTCTTTAAAGATTGTCTCCTTCAAGGCTTAGATTGAAAGTGTTTATTTACACACCTACTGAACATAAGCACATAATAACATAAGACAGCAGCAAAGTCTTCAGGATAAGCTGCAACATAAATTTTCCCTGTCTGTCCTGTTCCACTCCAGATTCAGAGAAGAAAACAGAACAGAACAAACCAGCCCTGTTGCAGGTTAGGCAAAAAAGATGATGGTTTTGAAACTCATGAATGATAAAGCCACCTTTGACAGAAAGCAAGGAGAGTGAAAAAAAGAGCCCAGTAACACCATTTGTTTATAGCAGAGAAACACCCACTACTGCAGACACTGTTAAGATACTGTCAGCGTTTCTATTATGATCCCATATTTCAAAGGCTTATAACTTGGCCATGAGAAGTCACTTTTAAAATTGAATCCAGAATATAGAGTGAGTTCAGCTACATTCTGTATATTATTGTCAACAAGTGGACACCAAAAATATGTAATAAGAATAAATAAAAGAAAAAACAGCTACAGCTAAATCAAAACCAGGTGCATTGATGAGCTATCAATGCAAAAGGCATCTCAGGCTCAAGTCACTCAGGTTACTCCTGTTCCTTTAAAAGAGAACAGCAGACAAAAACTGCATTTTATCTGAATATTTGGTTTGGGTTGTTTCTTTTTTAGTTGTTACTATAGCTTCCACTCAAGAACAAGAACAAAATCTGAGTAAGCAAATCATGCAAGAGCACTATAAAATACATGCAAACAAACAGGAGGAATAAGCACTGAAACAATCTCTGCTTCTGCAGCACCTGCAAGACCTATTTATTTCTTTGTAGAGACACGGAGCAGAAGCTGTTCAGTTGAGCAAGGGGCAGGGAGAGTTAACTTGCTGGATTCTGACCTTTCATGAAATCCTGTCGGCTTGCTCCCCCCAATCTATTTTTCCTTCAAGTATTTTTCCTTTCCAAGGCTTCTGAAGAGCAAAGGTTAATGAAGTAATCTGTGACTGAATGCTAACATATGCAACGTATGTACAGAAAAATGCACATCCCATTTTTAGCATTTCTCTGGAAACAACTATGGTCTCTTATAGCTGCAATTTTGAAAGAATGCAATTATGGTATAGAATTTCAGCTACCTTTGGGCTGAGGCCTCTGGAGGCATACAAAGAATTAGTGTATTGTTGTGCGATACATTTGTGAAATCATGTCCCTCTAATATTCTCCTCTAAAACTACACTGTAATTCCTCTCAGCTAAAAATCATGTCTGTCGGTCCTTCTGTTTGTAAAAGTGTGTATTAACAGCCTAAGGGCTTATTTTCAGTTTCCAAAAATCAAAAACACATGTCAGCTAAATTAGCATTAACTAACACAGCAAAAGAACTTCTCTGCTGATGACAAAAAGCGCACACTGGAAATCAAACACTGCAGGTAACAGATGTGGTGGCACTGGTCTCGTGGAGAGAAGGAAATCCCAGGGATCAGGGCTCTCCACCAAAGTGCCCTGTGCACACTGGGCCAGGTCTGGCAGTCCTTGACTGCCGAGTCCAGGTATGAGCTGCGATAAAACGTGAGGAAAGAAGTTGGACCAAAGACAGATGAACAAGTCTAAATGACAGGGACACCTAAGGTATAAAACTTCATCTTTCATCACCATCAGACATGAGTTCTAGGGTGTTAAAATCGATGACCTTGTGCTGTTTTCTGTAATGCAAATAACAGCACATCCAGGGATTAAATTCATTGGCAGAAAGAAAATCCAGGTTTTCCTCCCTTGTCAGTGCAACTGGCTTGATGAACCTGCATCAGGAATGTAATTGTCCCAAAGAGGTCCAAGTCTAACATGTCTTATTGACAGAGCAAAATAAGGGTGTCCTTATTGGCAGGAACTTAGAGACGAGATATATTGATCAGAATAGCCTAGAATTCAACCATGGAAGCTGGAAATCCACTTTATAACCAAATTATTCCTAGTATCTGTTTTACTTCAGCTAAGATCCTTTTCAAGGTGTTTTTTTGAAACTTTTATTGACAGCTCTGATATTAATGCCATCTAACAAAACAAAAATATATTGCCAAGGTCCATGGATTCAATCCCTGTATGGGACATTCACTTAAGAGCTGGACTTCATGATCCTGGTGAGTCCCTTCCAACTCAGAATATTCTGTGATTCTGTGACAAAGTTAATTACTATCATGTTATTGTGATGATAAAACATTAAGCCAGTTCCTTAACACAGTTTTGAGGACATTGGGATGCACAGTAACTTCAGAAACTTTGCTTTCTCACACAGAAAGGCCTGACTATTACAGCAAAGGACACGACTGCTAAAGATACTGCACACGTTGGCAAAGCCTCAGAAGAGCAAAATAAGCACCTAAAAAAAACTAAGAGGGAAAAAAAAAAAATGACACTTTCATCAAGCATCTAACACTTTGCCATGCCTAAGCCTGAAAGGCCTCAGGATGAAGACTGGGATTCAGAGTGTGATATAGCTACTGAGCTTGGGAAGGCACGGCTGCTCAGTAGTCATGAGATGAGTCTTTCATTTTGCACCATTCCCTGCACATCAAGCCCTCATAATAAGCTCTCTCCAAGTCTGTTCCCAGTTCTTCTAAACTATCAAGTGTTGCAAGTTAGGTGCTGAATTCAAGCCCGTAATTATTGATCCAGATTCTGGTTACCAGTTTTAGCCAGACCCCAGCGTGGTCAGAGCTCCCCTTTACATCGAAAGGGCAAGGAAACTTTTAATAAGCTTGAAAAATATGTTTTGTTAAAGTCTGAAGATCTGTAGCTAAACTCCTTCGTGTGACTTCTATACTCCAAGTCCACAGGATTACCTGAAAGTTCACTTCAGCTTTCTGAGCTGCAAAAGCATAACACACTCGGAGTCCCTCTACCCAAACCACCACATCAGCAACATTATATTACTTTTTCTCCACTTTTACCCTCTAGTCACTTCTATCATCTGAGTACAGACCAATTCATGCAGAATCCAAAACTTTAAGTCTGTGTTTTTTCATATAGATAAAAAAGAATTCCCTTAACACTAGTTTTTCAGGATGTATTCTCCTTGATACTTGTATGAGGTTCCACGTAAACCCTGAGAAGCCTAGTTAAGCAGCCCTATACTTTATGTTTTACACAGCAAAACAGCCTTATCATATTTTCAAAACAGTTATCTGTGAAACACTTCCTCTATCTACAAGCAACAAAATGCTCTCTTTTCACTCCCCCACATATGGCACAACGTACACAAAAGTTTCTTCCTGCAGCACATTCCTTCATTCCTAAAAAATTTTTTTTACTAGGAACAGCTAGGAAACTATCTCCTTATTCTTTTCTAGTGGTTTAAACAACAACAACAACAAAAAAAATAAATGCAAGATTATGCACTTGCAGAATCCCTAAAAAATAACTATGTATATGCAAATGCAAGAGTTTTGGAAATTTTCATTGACAAAAATCTCTATGCTATTATATATGAAAGCAGGAGCCACCATACTATCTTTTCTTCACTTACCTTGGCAAAAATCAGGGAGGGGAAGGCAATGTCAGAAAGCTGCTGTAAGCAAAACAAAAGAGCTTGGCTTGGGTTTTATTTGTTAAATGATAGACATGTAGATGGAATAATTATCAAAATTTCGTGGTTAGTAAGGATTTCACTTCAGCAGGGTAATCACAATAGCTACATTTGCTTTTTCTTTACACTTGGTCCTGACTCTCAACACTGAATTGTCATAGTGTTCCTGCTTCTTAAAAAATTTTAAAAAGTAAAATAAATAAAATAAAATAAGGACACACTTGCAATATAAATATTCCCAGAAAGACTGCATGGGTCAGGCTGCAAACCTTTTGCTCCCATTCAGCAGTGACAGCCTCACTGAAGCTGCACTTGCAGAGTATGGTGTCAGCCAACACGGCCTGTCCTGAGTGTGCTGAGCCCTGGCAGGAGCTGTGTGATGACACCCCACAGCTGTGTGATGGGTGTGTGGAGCCAAACCTGGGCTTGCACCTGACAGTCCCTGAGGAGATGGGAATCCCCACCTCTAACACGACCTGTGCATTTACATCCCTGTCCCTGCACGCTCTGGCTGCACAGAGCACAGGCACACCACCAGCCATGACCCTTGGCCATCTGCTCAAATTAACCAAACAAACAAAATCCCACCAGAACAACAACAACCACCCCACCCGCCAGGAAAACCACCTTCACAATAAACACAGAGAAATCCATTACCAGGGAGAGAGCACCTTGTGCAGAAACACCCTTGTGTAGGAACTGGTGTTTTCTAGCGCCACCAGCAAATCCTACAGCAGTATCTGAACCCGAAGCACCTGCCAAACATTTCATTTCTCCTCGCTTTTTGGTTTGGTTGTCGTGTTTTTGTTTGGGGGTTTTTTTTGTTTGGTTGGTTGGGTTTTTTGCTTGTTTGTTTTTTTAACGGGATTTTCAAGGAGGGGACAATGGGCTTTCGGCCGCTCTGCCCTATCCCGCGAGTTTCCCTGTTTCCTCTCAGTGTGTCCTATACAGCGAGCAGTATCCCGCATCCTTTCGCGCGTGTTTTTCCAGGATGGCCACACTTCGGCATCCTCAGGGGTCGCGCCGCCGGCGGGTCCCGGCGCTGTCCCGCTGCAGGGCGGCTCACGGCCGCCCCCTGCCCCCGCGCCGCGGCGGTGCGGGGAAGGGGAAAGCGAAATCATTCCCGACAGGCGCTTCCCTGGGAAACGCCAGGCGTCCTGGGGCATCCTCCCGCTCTCAGTGACTTGAAGGGCTTCAGGCTTTTCCCGCTAAACAAGAGGGAGGAATGGAAAGACCAGTTCAAAAGCCCGCCCTCCTCCCCCGCATCTCTCCTCTATATCTGTTCCTTTAGAGACTTTCAAAACTACATATCTACTGATATCTAAAAAAAAAAAAAAAAAACTTTTGAGAAGCTTACCTCCCCATCACGCAACAATTCCACATATTCCAAACTGCACCCAGGAAGCAACCTCCCTGCTGTGCCAAAAATATCCCCAAAATCCACGTCATGCAGCCTCTTCTCCCATTCCCCCATCAATATTTGCTAAGCTCTTGAAAGATTTGATTAGCATACATTGAATTTTAAAGTATTTTCAGACAGAATTTTTTTTTTTTTTTTTGAAGCTGAGAAAATGAGTAATCAGAGCTTCGACTGCAAAACGAAGCAGCCTTACAGGAACCACACCTCCACCAGTGGGCAGGACATGGGACCCCCTCCAGACTCTTACCTGTGTGTTCTCCAGAGCAGCCTCTCTGCAACAGTATCAAATAGGCGGTATATGCTGCCCTGCTCATCTGCTGCACTCCCCAAACACACACTTTATGAAATCCAGTGACAACCACCACCTCATAGGCTTGCGTAAAATAAAACTCTTAAGTGATTACACAAATCTTTGATTTCCTCCCAAACCAAGCACAAACAGCTCCCGATCTCGATAGTTTGCTAAAGCCACCTTTTGCAGGCTGCCAACCCACCTGTCCCTGCCATTCACCAGCTGCAATTAATTTATTCTACATGCAGCTGACATGTAAATTAATTTCCTGCTGGCCCTGCATTTCCCTCCCTGCCATCAGACCCATCCAGGACTCGGCCTCCTGTGTTGCCTGCAGGTCATTTGGCCATGAGCTGCACCAACAGAGCCAGGCAGGGGCTGAGAACCAGGGACACCAACGTGAGCCTGAGGGACAGGAGGAGATAACTGGAAACGAAGCAGGACTACCCCTGTGCTCCTGGCATCCCAAAGAGACAAACTGAACCCTTGCTAATATTCTGCTAAGAATTCCTCCTCTGCTAGAAAGAAGGTTTCAAGGAGCTAAATCATATTGGTGATTTTCTTATGCGATGACTACCAAAGTGCACTTTTCCCCCCATTTTTGGAAAACTAAGTTATTTACATAGTTTTAAGAAATAACTTCCCCCTTCACTCCCCCTTTGTGTTTGTTTGTTTTAATAAAACCCATCAGCACCTAATAGAAGGCACATCTTGACCTCAGCAATCTCTTCCTCCACATTTAGTAGGGGAACTGAGTTTTTATCCCACTTCAAAGGATCAACGGAGTTACTAAGAAGAAAACCTCAAATTACCTTTGGGATCAATTTTATTTTCCCAGGGGACATTTTTCAGTCACAAACCACTACAGGTTGCTCAACTCTGATGTTCTGAGGTGAAAGGAAGAGCAGCTACACAGATAAAGAGATGTTTGCTCTGAAGCAGCAGTGATCCAGAGCAGTTTTATTATTAGCACAAGAAGCAAAGAGGATTTCTTAAAATTACCTGACAATTTGTTCTGAGGTTTGAGCTTTTGTACTTCACTTAAATCCTACTTATTTTAGGCCTATTTTAAGCCGATTCCACACAGTCTAAGAAAAGACTTTCATTCCCTTCATTTTACACATTTTTTGATTACGCTGTTCTTTTGTTTCTGTGTCTGGTCAACGGGGTCTCATATGAACAGCTTAAAATCTGACAGTAAGAGAAAATCTGCCCTTAAATTGCTCTAAATGCACTTTTTAATGAGTTAGTCCTCATAGCAGAAACTCCTCTTACAAAGGATACTGGGAGACATCAATGTGTCCAGAAACAAGAGATGTATCAATGTTTTCACTCTGCATCATTAAGCAGCAATAGACCTTGTAGGCAAAATAGCTCAACTTCCAAACTCACACCTCCATTTGAGCAAACCCACAGCACTGGAGCACTAACCCAAGGAGCCTCCTTGTTCTCTCAGCATTGCTGTGAGCAAAGAGAACAGCAGGGACATGGCTCTTGGGCCAGTGAGCCTCCATCCTGGGCTGATCTCCACAGGGGAACAGGGCCCCTCCTGCACAGCAGAGCACTGGAGTCCTGCAGGGTCATTATAGGGGCAGAGCACCCTCATGCCCCTCTCTCCCCAGGAACCTGGCAGCCCAGTGAGGTGGTGACAAGGGGGAACTTCATGACTCCAATCCCTTACTAGTGAAGCATTTACCAAGCACACCAGGTTACAATGAATTAGAGGGGACTGCCCTGAGAATGAGACCCAGATCTGACACTGACTTTCCTGGCACATGTTCCCTCCTCTACTGTGAATTCAAATACAGGAGAGAGACAAACAGTCCTCCTGGCCTTCTGCAGAAGTGGAAGGTCAGCCTTCAACTCCAGCCCAGCTGATTTATTTCAGTTCCTTTGCCCCTCATTTCCCCTTTACCTGTATTTAAAATAGAGAGCGCAGTGCTCCCTTCAAAGAGGGCCTAAAGTTTGCAAAGTGTTTCGGAAGGTTCAGACAGTAAGGGTTACAAAAGGACAAATTTTCTTTTGCTTATCCTTATATTGATTTGATCTCTGTGTAAATTTGTCATGCTTGAAGAGACAGTATACTTCTCATACAAAAAGTTATTTGGGGAGGCCAGAATGATGTGTGATTGTAATCAAAACACCTGTGAAGAATTCCACTCCAGGAAAAGCTTTGGTACATCAGCAACAGCAGAAAGAATGAAAAGCTGGGTGAAGGGCAGCACTCTTACAGGACATCTAATGAAAAACAAAAGTCTTAAAAACCAGACACTTATTATCGGTCTTCCTACCACAGGAGATGGGTCCTTCCAGCAGCATTGCCCAGGCACACCAGGTACTATTTGTTTCTCACACAAAAGATATTCAGCACAAGATAGTACTCAGAAAATATCCTTATAGAGCTTTGCTTCAGTATTTGTGTGGTATTCATTGAGTATTTTACCAGTGTCGCCATCTGGAGCAGCCCTTTAAAGCCATTGCCAGGTCACAAATTCAGTTCTGCAAAAGACTGGCTCAGTCTTCATCATAAAACATTTCATCAGCTGAATATTTCAAAGATATCATTACCATTATAAGGAAGTATTAACGGTGATAAAATAATCAGTCAGCAAAAATTCTGCTACTTCTCCCTTAGTGAATGTGATCATTACAAACTCACTCAAAATTCTCATTTCCCGAGGAATCAGAACAGCTATTAGCTAAAAAGCACAGAGAAGTTACAACTAACACCCATTAAATCCCCTTGCTCTAGAGAAACCCCACTAAAATTACACCCTGAATATCTGTTTCAGGCAGGTGGATAATAGCTTTTATTCACATTAAGAACAAAAAATATAGCAGGGGAAGATGTAACCACATAACACAACCCTTCTCTTCTGCTTTCTCTTATATTTTGCCTTTCTGTGCATTGAAAATTTATTCTTTTAACTGGATTAGTTAGTTAGAATGCACAGTATTCTTTTAAAGTGGCTCTCCATATTTCTCTCTGTGGATTACTTTGAAGCACAACACGTCTATTCTTTTGAACAGGTTCACTCTCTTCACAGGTGTTCATTAAAGTGCGCTCAACTCTAATCCCCTTAGCACTGAAGTATGCAGCTTTTAAAAAGGACCTGTGCTAAACCAGCATTGCCAAATTCTTCGATGCTGTAAAATGCAGACTTTCAAAAAGAAAAATTTCTTCAGTGTCTTAAAGACCACACATGCTCCTCCTGGAACAAATACTGACCTACTTAGTTAACCTGTTTTTCAAATGGCATTTTGTCTTTCAAGTTCACAAAGGAGAAGAGCCACGCCAGAATACAATCAATCTGTATATCTCCAGTTGTTGGAGAGAGCACACATTGGAAAATCCACCACTCTATAAATAATAGAGGTGATTCTCTCAGTAGCTTGTTTACTGAAAAGCTGACTTCATGGATGAGAAAGGCTGAATAAATAACCAGCTTTTTAGATGCTTTCCTCACTACCCTTTGGAAAACACTCACAAGAACACAGTTTCTCACCCAGCACCCTTCCCAAACCATCCTAGATTTCATGCAGATTAAGTACCATAAGTTTAGGACCACATCAGAAAGTATTTTGGCACAACAGCAAAGGATCAGTAGGTAAAAGTGGCTGATACTCAGCCTGCTGATACATATATCTCTGCTATATGTATTTCAGATTTACTTCCCACTAGATTTAGTCTGGCCCCTGAACTAAATGTTTTTAGTGCACACGTGGTTTGATGCTTTCACCTCTCAGGTCTCCTTCTCCCAAGAAGCAACACACAGATTGCATTCCAGCAGTTTTCCTCACGGCTGTGCTGCCAAGAGTCACCCAGAGATTTTGAGCTCAAGAGATGAGCTCAGACTGATAGGATTGCACTGCCCTTCAGATGCAGCATTACCTGTAAGTGCTCCAAAACTTTCAGACGGGGGGAAAACAACGAGGCCTCTACTGTGAGTTCAGCCAGTGAATGTACCTTCCTAAGACAGCTGCTGTCAACAGCCCCCAAGCCTAAAAAGCAAGAATCGCCTCTCCCAGTTTTCCTCAGATATCGCAAAGTTTTTTGTAACACAGCGTCTTTATTGACAGAAATGGGTGAAGAGACAGACAAGTCTTCTGGAAGTTTCTCTTCTCTCATGACTGTTCAGACACATCCAGCATGTGTCAGTTACTTCAGGCTGACAATCTGGAATGTGGCAGGAGACACCTGCTGTATGTGCCAATGCAGTTTTGCACTGCACATTCATTTTATATCTCAATAAACATTCATAGACCTTAGTGAAGTGAATTCACCGTAGTGAAGAAGCATTCCCTATATGCAGCACTAGGAGGCATCCCCCACCCGATTTCAAAATAATTCTTTGTAGTGCACAGAAAACACTGGATCCCTTCAATGAACTTGTTTCAAGTTTTTCTTGTAACCTTCTTTGAAAATTTCAAAGCCCCTAATGAACATTAAATGTTTCTCTAATTTGAGAGGAGTATTGAAATCCTCTTTACCAATAATGAGATGAAGCAGAGACTGCTAAATGCAGCAAATCACTGGTAGGAGAAAAAGAAAAAAAAAAAAAGAAAAAAAAAAGCTAATACCAATGCTCATTGATACCACCTAACTTTCTCAGGCAGTGGTGTCCTAACAAACAGATTCAGGCATGGGAAAACAGTAATAACCCAAAAGGAGAACCCAAGCCTCCACAGCTATCATCTTGCACTCCACACTGGAACACGGGGTAAGTCTCTGCTTGAAGGGTGTTTACATGTCTTACATGAAACTACACTTCACTAATGAGACTGAGCAATCCTTGGACCACAATTCTCACTTGCCCTGCCTGGGCAGGAGCCTGCTCCAGCCCTGCACTAAAGACATTGTACTTTTGACTTGCTCTTTCTGACTGAGTGATGACTGTGAAGAAAAGGACCTGAAAGAACATCAGTGCTGAAATCAGAAGTGCTGCAGCCTCTGGGTTACCTTGCAGTAGGGTTTGGTCTTTCAAACATGATGTTTACCTAGTGTGGTCACTGGCACAAGTGAGATAAAGTCATGGAAGTGATGCTTATGCAAACATACTTCAAACAGCATAAAGAAAATTCAGACACATGGACAATTCCTGTTGGGGTAACTCCACTGATGACACCTGGTTCTTCTCTGTGACTTTGTGCTACTCCTGCAAGCTTTTCTATGAAGGTGTTGAATTGGAATCATGGATTGTGTACTGCACTGCAGCCTTTACGTATGTGGAAAATATATATAGACAACTGCTGCATGGTGTTGGGAAATTCACATATAAATTGGAATTTCCAGTTCTGTGAACATGTTAAAGATTTTGCTATCTTGCTGTTTTCCCAAAATAGGACACCATTTTCTCTATGTGTTGCATAATATGCACGTCAAGAAAATGTGAATATCTTGTTTTTGAAGCAGTGTCGTGCTGATATTTCATGAAAAACAAGCAATTGACATTTCTTTAACCCATGTCTTTCACTGACATTTTGATGAACTGACTTAACCTTATACTGAGCCATGATTCCTAAATTTCAAGTTCCATAAATAAAGACCATTTCCTTCCTAACTAGTAAGCTTCCAAAGCACACTTCCTCTTGTCCAGTGCACCATGTTATACTCCTCTCAAAAAAACTTCAGAGAAATCAGTGCATTTCTTGCCATCAGCCTCCATTTTCTTCCTTGCACTGAAAAAATTCCACAAGGCAATGTCTGCAAGGCAGAACCAGTTGTCGATGAACTCAAAGCCTTTTGAACTGGATCAGATTAACTTAAAAATAGAAGAATTAACTAACTACCACAATCTCTATGTAAACAACCCAAGGCAAATACTTCTTTTTACTCTCGTCAGAAATGCTTCCAAATAACACAGAGAAAATATTGATTTTTTTTTTTTTTGCAAAGAGCGCTTTCCAGCTTAAAGTGCTCAACTGGACCTGCCAGTTACAAAATAACAATGCAGCAGGGGCTTTTGTTGTGTTAAGAATTGTCCTAACAAGGTCGTGCTCCTGTACTACACCCCTCAGTAATGTTTCTGCTTTTCTCCATTTCATCCGATTACTGAAATAAAAGCATGAAGCCATCCTTCCAACCAGGAAAGTACAAAATTATCTGTTTCACAACACTGCTGGTTCACAGAGCTCACCCCTATGAATTTCCTTCCCAATTTCGCAGGCTGCCAAAGTGCTGAAAAGTATTAGGATTCCCAACGTAAAGCCAAAATCCCTGATCCAGCAAAAAAAAAAAAATATTTGAGCAGCTCCTCCTGTATCAGTGCTTGCATCTTTTTTAACTTCAAAATGTGCAATTTTTTTTTTGCTTCTCAAAAATTATACTAACTAAATCCATTTAAAGCAAGCTAGATTTCAATTGAAAAAGTAAGAAGGAAGATCTCTCCATAATGACAGATTGAAAAAAAATCACCAGTATAGAAGAAAAATACCAAAAACCATAAGCATTGATATGCCTTTAGTTTCTAACAGACACTGAGACAAAACTTTCCTGTCTAGAATAATAAGCATGAATCTACTACAAGTGTGTCAATAACACATTCTCTAGATAAATGTGTTTCAAATTACAAGTAGTATTTGAGTCACTGGAGAATTTAGTTCTTTTTTTGCTCCAATTACTCAGAAAACCAAAATGCACCTAGATTTTGTTTCTCTTCTCATTAACACAGCATTATTAACTGTTGCAATGTTTGCTGTGTATTTAACTATGTTAGTTAAATGCCAGCGCTATGTAAGATGATCAAAATCAGCAAACCGAAGCAAGGCAAAATACCAAGACTCTGTCCTTTCACCTGGAATTTTGCTGCTGTCCTTGAAATGGTATCACTTTTTAATGTCTTACTGACATCAAATTAAACTGCATCTCCACTGTCAACCAAAATTAAGATCAATTGACCTTTACGCTTGATTAAGACAGCAAATATCAAATATAATAATACAAATATCAGAGCAGAGCTCAGGGTTCTGATGGGCTGTATAATCACAAACATTATGTTTAGAACTATCAGCAGCAGAAAAATACTTTAACTACTGAACAAATATGTATAAACACTAAATTCTAACTAAGACCATTTATTTCTTGTTTAGCAATGGAGGTGAAAAAGTAGTTTTCAGTATCAGAGAAAAATATTGTATATGCTTTATTCAGAGGCTGAATGCAAGTCTTCTACAGTGCTCAAATTCCGTATGTACCTTCAAACTAAGAGCTAAATTGGACTTCAATGGGGTTTTGACTTCAGAATGCAAATTACACTGATATACCTAAGGTATGATCTCAAGCCTGCTCAAAGACCACACCTGCAGAGGGATTTGATTAGGTCTCAACATAAACCAAGATTTTACCCTATGGGGTAACTTGTGGACATATTTTGCTTACACAGAGCAAAAAGAGGCGATTTGTGTGTTTAGATAACAGTCAGCTGAGAGCAATCTCCTTCTCCCAGTCGACATATATTGGGTAAAACAAGGCTAATATACACAACACCATTGTGACTATGATTTATTTATATAAAATGTTCTCTTGCTAAGGAACTTTTAGATTCCTTCCACAGTTCACCACAATCAGGTGTGTCACCAGAGCCTCCAGTTCTTAAGAAATCTTCTGTACACTGTAGAGAGCAGAGTTAAGAGAATGCATCCTTCACAAAGCAGGACCTTCATTCCATGCTGGTGAGGTGCTGCACATTAACCTCTGCTCCCCAAAGAACCAAATTCTGAGTTTTGAATAAGTTTGCCTAGGGCATCCTTCCAAAAGTTGTTTCTTAAATTCTTATGGAGGAGATGCACCTTTTCACACTAGAGTAACAACATTTGGCAGATGTGGTTAACAGCTTGCCTAAGGAAACAGAATTCCCTGTAGTCCGTATTCGCTCTATGGAGTGCTCTTATTGTCCCCTTCTGCCCACACTTTTCCCCATGGGCTGCAGAAGGTTGCTAGGTTACACTGAGTGCAAACCAAGACGTTCCTGATACACACCTTCCACACCTTCGTTGTTTTTGCTTCTCCACACTTCTGACACATGGCGAATCAAATGCACTCCTTGGACTCTATTCCGTGGACAGATAATGGTTTCAAGAGGCAGCAAGAGAGTCTGAAACTAATTCAAAGCCCGACACTTTCAGATTTTCTGGAGATTGTTTTTCTAATTACAGCAGAAGTAAACACTTTCCTCCTGGCTCTCTCCCACCACTCACTGAAACACAGAACTGCTGATTCTAGTAGCACCATCCACTAAATCCACCTGCTCTCTAGATCTTGAAATGGAAAAGAGAAATTATCACATATCCTACTTACGATGAGCCAGACCTTCACTTCTTTTAATTTGACGACGTGTCTGTGTTTATTAGCTTCCCTGATTCTAAATAATTATTGAAATTGTTTACAAAAAGCCGTTTTCTCCCCACACTACCTCCCAAGCCGGCAACAACAGCAGCTTTGCCACCTACCACACGCAGCACCAGCTGGGTCAGAGGGTCCTCTTTTTTCTGTCTGAGCTGGACTAGGCTGCTTGAGGAGAATCAGATTTACCCTCCACCTCTTGAAGGCAAGAAAGTGGAAAATTTACTTTCTCCAAGAGCTCAAAGAGTCAGTCTTGCTGATGGACAGTGCCAACATCAGCCAGGCCAGGCAAACTCAAAGAAAAAGCTGACTATATGTGTGGGAAACCAGTACAGGGGGAAATTATTAGTTAACTAATTTCAGCAGAACATTTGTGCTGTTTTGGTAAAGATACTCTATACTCCCTGCAGCTGCTCAGATGTGCTCTCCCAGAGCTCTGATTCTGCATTACTTACCCAACAAGTCCAAACTCCTCAGGCTCCCTCCAGCAGGAGGGCCAGCCTTAGCAACCTCTGCTGCCTTCTGCTTTTCCAGCTGTCAAGCAGCAGCAGGAATTCCCTGCCTACATTGCTGTGCAGACTGGGATTTTGCACCTGGCTGACTCCCAGGGACACCTATCTCCACTCTAAGCAGGGAGGAAAACAGTGGGAAACTGCTCTTCCCTGCGAACTTTTCTCTCAAAGATACTGACATTTTTGAATTACATAGATCTGGTTGCCGTCAGAGCCTGCAGGGTGACAACTGAAGTGATGGGAAAGTGATTCCTCAATTCTCTGCATGGCTGGGAGCCAGGAATACACTAGCTCCACATGAATCTTTTTGTTCACTTGAACCAAGCTGCAGTTTAACCAGCTCTATTTTCTTAAAAGGAGAGATTTGCTGGTTTTAATCTGTTCCAGCCAATAAGTGAACTGAAAGTAAACATATCTGTTTCTAGGTCAGTTTGCAGGTTTCCTCAGGCTTGTCTTAAAAGTTTACCCACTCTCTTTTTTCCCCCCTATAGCAGACAGGATCCCACACATGTTTACAGTTTCACCTAAGACCTCCAATCTCTGTAATTTGTGTGACCTCTAACTTCTACTACCTGACCTCACACACGTAACATCGCAGAAAGAAGAGCATTACTCCTTCACCTAACATCCCTTCAATAAAAACAGTTTTTAAAGTGCTAGAATTAGCACTACAGAAGGAGTTTCAGTGACCATTTTAGCCACATCTTTTACCGTTTTGATACATGGTATTAAAACTTAAAAAAAAAAGGAAAAGAGGAGGAAAAAGAAACCTACCAGTTAAAAAAGGATGTGTCTTTTACATTAAAACCAAACAGAATTTTCTCTATTAGATAAATTTTAAACATACCCTAATTGTTTGAGTAGGTCTGGTAGTGAGGTACATAAACCTGGCTTGACCAGCATAACTGTTCATCCTGGGCGTTTGGCTTGATAAAGACCACCTACACACAGGAAAAGGTGCCAGATATTCTTTTCTACAAAGACTGCTGGTAAAAGGGAGAGAATAAACTGACCTTCACATCTGCAGGAAGTAATAGAATTAACGTATAGGAAAGATGACTCAAGTTAGCTGCTAGGAAAAGCTTTACAGTGGTGAGGATGATTAACAGACCACCAAGAGATTGATTATTGCCTAATATTACAGCTTAGGCAATATCAGACAGGGATGGGTTACTTCTGCCAATCTCGCTTTCTATAGTTCTGTGTATCTGTACCTGGATACAGAAGCCACAGATACTATCTCAGTTTATCTAGTAAGTATAATGGAGTATCACTGAGTGTGATATGAAGCATCATTGGATTAAATAATACATGCTAATTCAGTAGTACTGAAGTCATGGGAGAAGTAGACTGATGTATTAGAACGAGGGCAAGGCAAGTGTACCTTTGTGCACAATTTACCACTCTGCCAAACTCAGCTTAATTTCTTTTTGAGGCTCTAAATGCCCTCCGACCCGGCAGCAGGTAGGGAAACCATGATCCAAGACCTGGGTACTAGTTATGGCTGTTATTTAATAAGATTTTCTAATTTCTATTCTTGTTTATTCGTATCAATTTATAGCCATCAACACACCAACAAACAGCAAAACGCTTGGATCAAACTAAATGATGTCCTGCAGAGGGCAGCGCAGAGATGTAAATGAAAAGTTTGGTCTTTGAATGTGACAGGTTTTCTTCTGCTAGAATCGCGTAACTTCTGATTCCTCTGGAGCTCTGTCTCTCTGTCCCGATGAAAACGGTTGCTCACCCACAGGACTTTTAATCCTTGTCAAAATTTGCAGGAATGATGTGACATTTTTGCTTTTCTTTTTACTTACTCCTATTCAAAAAAACCAGAATTAAATCTTGGCATAACCCACACCTGTCAGTCACACTCCAGCAACTGGTTGAAACTGGCTAGAGGATTTGACTTTTGCTAATCGTGCAGAGATAGATTGCCATCAAATAGATGGCAAAAAATCAAGTAGTAATTGCAAAATGTCTCAGGATCTCAGGAAATACACCCTCTGATATGCCCTCTATCAAATTATTACTCCCTCTGTAAGCTGAACAAGCCTAAATCAAATCTCAGTGCCTGCTGCAATATGCAGAATACATGATTGCAGCATATCCCAGAATTACCCCATCACTGGACACTAGAGAGCAGTCTTCTTCCAGTATATTAAGAATTTCACAGTGCTTTTTCACCTCTCTTTTCTGAAGGAAGAGAAAATTGGCCCCTATTCTATGAAGTCAGCACACTCCACAGAGGAAAAAAAGAAAAAAAAAAAATCGGGTGTCTGATCAGACTGGATTGAACCATAACTCTGCTAGATAACATAATCATGACACTTCTTATGGATACCAGCTGTTGACAGCTTGCACCCAGCCTCCAGAGTCACAGATTTTTATTGCAGACTTTATCTTCTCATCTGGGTTATTTGTATTACTGCAACACTGAAAAGAAAAAAAAAAAGGATATGGCTCCAAAGAGAACTTGAAATTGGTAAGAACACGCTCACATCTGTTTACAGCCTGCAACCTCAGTTTAGAAGGGTTAAATAATATAGTGAATTTACAGCAATGGTGAGAATTAGAAAAAAAAGTCTAGTTTTTTTTTCAATACTGTCTGCATTAAGCACACTTAGCTTAGGCCACGCACTGGAATCAAAAATGCCTTTCCCACCCCCTTAGCTGCTTATGTATTCATCAGGACTGGCAGATCTGTAAGGTTCCTTCCACAGCCCCAACCTCTGCTTGGATACATCTCTGACAAGGCCTTTTGTAAGACTGGGGTGAACTGCTGTGTTGTACTTCTGCAGGGATGGCAGAAAAGGATACTGATTAGTGCTGCTCCTAACGGCAAGTCTGTGACACACAAAACCTGTCTCCTGAGCAATGCAGCGTGGTTTTCAGCTCATCTCACAGAGCCCCAAGTCACCAGGGTGAAACACCACCAGTTCCACTGCTAAACATCTGCTGGCAGCTTCATTGCATTTAGAATAACTTTAGTAGATATCATTCAGTTCAAGATATAACTTAAAAAGGTGCAGAAGAGAGACATGTCCTTACTTCTCATAACAAAGAGGTGTTCTATCCCCAGGTAATGATATTTTTTATATGTCTGATATGAGATCCCACTGAACTAAGATGTATAAGTGTACACTACAGCTATACACACGTATTCAAAGCCATACTTTCTACAATGCTTTACACTTTAGCACCTAAAGAAAGTCCCAGGGTTGATAAGAATACTTTCAAATCATGATCATTGTACCCAATTCATCACCAGGACCATGAGATAAACTACATTCAGGCAGCAACAAAGACAGAGGCAAAGACTTTCAATAGCAACACCATAGTCTATTACTTCAGTTCAAAGGGGGGTTATCAGATATAGACTTATAAGGGCTATCACTCTCTTTGGGGTTAGACAACAATAGTAGTTCCTTGGACCTCTGCCCTCACATCACATCATTATTTTTATTTGTTCTCTTGTTCTGAATTGAAACCTTCAGTACAGGGCAGTGTATTTTTGCTGAGTGCCTCTATGTTTCCTAGCACAGGAACCTCAGGGGGGCCCACATACAGCTGCCATACAAATCCGTAATTGTTTGTTTGATAGAAGGAAGTCTCTGGCTAGACCTACTCTGCAAGCTCCCTATGGTACACTGCAGGTTAATCTGTGTGAGCAAGACTTTTTACTCATATATTCACTCAAAAAAACCCATGTGAACATCACTACATCACAAACAGCTAGGTTATACAGAAAGGCCAAATTCTGCCCATTTGTAAAGATATATGATAAACCACATCGGACACATTATAGACTGTGCCTGATCCCCTTGTTTGCCAATATCAGCCCAGCTCAAACAAATAGTGTCTTTAGAAACTTATCTCTTGGAAATAAACACAGCTAGTCTCTATATTTTGTCATCCAGCTCCTTTCTTCTCTTGAAGACAATTCCTGCTAAACTGATCTCACTCCATGGTAGCATCAGATGGAAAGAAAGAAAGAAACCAGCCCCAGCAAGGTCTGTACCCACAGCCAACCAGCAGAGGAGCCCTACTACGTGTTAGGCAGAGCACATAAGAAGATGGCAAAAAATCTGATGCAAAAGAAGTATTGGAGGTTCATAAAGGAAGAGAGGAAACACAAATAGTGAAATATGTATTGATGGATGAGGAGTGTGGGAAGCCAAGACTAGAACCAAAGCATTCTAGAGAGCTTATAACTCTGCTCACACGACCTTTGATGCCTTCAGTATTATTGAGCCAGTAATATTGATGATATTTAACGCTCATCCTTTTCTTACCTGAAATACCTAAAAGAAAATACATCACATGTCCCAGTGAACAGCATTCTTCAGAATTCCCAACATCTTCCTTGTAGCAAAACTTCTGAAACTCAACACAACCACACTTTTACTGTTTCAAATACAAAGAAACAGTAGAAATTTCCTTCCTTCTAATTTGCATAATTTTAGTTCTACAGTAATTACTATACATGAGGAAACATTTACTACAGTGCAAATATGAAGAACTGTGGCTATTTGGCTTGAAATATGGAAACAGAAGATAAAAATGGGGTAAAAGGAAAAAAGAACATCAGGTTTAATAAAATAAGTTTTGTCTCGCGTATTCACTCACTGAAGCAGGGATGTTAAACACTCAGATTAGTCAAGTTTCAAATTCAAATAAAAACTTTAAATTAATTCTACAATTGTAAAACATAAAGCATCCAAAGTTGATAAGAAATTACTCTGTAAGGACTGTAAGTCCTCTTGTGGCAAATGAAGATAGCAGAAAATAGTTGCTTGTTAATAAAGTATTGTGGAGTAGAGTTTCTGGTTTGGGTTTTTTAATGTAAACAAAAGAAATCACAAAGTTACTTTTGTCATTTTCTTTCTTTTACTGTTCAGCACATTTGGTGCTGGATAACAAAAACTCTGAACTGAAACATAACTAATTTCAAATCCTATTTTTTGAAATTACAATGGCATTTCAAAGTATCTCAGCTTCTGCTGATCAAAAGAGACTGTACACAATAGTTTCTCCAATGAAGAATGCAGATTTGATTAGGCTAAAATATCCCACAAGAAATGTCTTTTTATGCTTACAAGATTGAACCATGTCACTTTTTAAATTCACGTTATAAGAAAATAACCATAGCAACCTTATCAAATATTCTGATAAGGATGCAACAAGGAATGTCTGACTATTTCTTTTGCTAAACACTTATTTTGTTTTCATTAAGGATGAAACCACTCGACAGAAATGCAGCTACTTAGCCAATTGTTAGCAAGGACTTTGCTGAATTCTGCTGAATTCATGAGGAGCCTTCCATTAATCCAAACAAGCTCTAGACCAGGCCAAAGAAACACAGAAGAACACAGAAAAACGGTATCGTGTGAGTTTTAAAGCCTTAAAGCTCTTCTTCAGAACTAAAGTCCCTCCAATATCTGTTCTTATCCAGGACTATAAGGTGCAGGTCACACTTTTCCAGTTCTGCAGTCAGTTGACTTCTACAATCAGTGTGGGGACTGATGTTTCTTAAACAGGTGGGTTTTGCACCGAAAATATTACAAGCCAGTTAATCACCAATGGATAAGATCCTGATCTTTCATTGGCAGTATACTGAAGTGGAATACCATGCAAGATCCAACAAGCAATATTTAAATTCCTGTGCTGAATTTTTCTTTTCCTTCTTCCATCCCCTTATATCGTTCATTGCCCATGTTCCCTTTATCCTAATTTGGTGTTGGTTTACTACTTTACAGTACATGTTGACACCTCTTAACTTTGACCACTTTTTAATACTGGTTACACAGATAGAAAAGCTTTTGAAGGCTGATGAAGGCTGGTGGTAATGATGAGATCTATCCAGCTGTGAAATCTAGCAGGACCCTTTCTGCTTAGTGAAGACAGTTTTTTTTGCAAAGCCAGCATGAAGAGTATTCTACACCTCCCTTCTATCTATGGACAGAAAACACCAAGCTGAAGCTTTCAGCCCAGGCTTCCTGAAGGCAAGGAAAACTGGACTTGCCTTTGGGGTTTTTTAACCCCTTTAGTTTTCAGCCTGAATGCAAGGTCTGATGAGAGCCCTTAAATACATTCCACAGGTCTCATAAAGCTCAGGATACTGTAGTGAACCTTCCTGTTCATTGGAAAAGAGCACTAAGGTCCATGTCGTAAACAACCCTCAAATCCCCAGCAACACTGATACTAAGACAGGCATCAGGAATTGTGAGTACCTCACACATCACTTGTGCTGGGGCTGCTTCAGCTGAACTGTAGTGTCAGTCCCCAAGGCAGAGTCAACTCTGAATGCACCCGGAGTGACTCAATGTTGGAAAGATCAGCTGCAGGAATAAAGACACTTTTAACACTGCAGCATCTGGCACTACAGAACACTACCAGCTACAAGCATGTCCTGTATCCTGTGGGTTTTTTTTCTTCATTACGTGATGTAAAATTATCAAAATCATCACAGAATGATGCATTACATTACAGACTCTTTATTTACTTTGCTGTGCACAATGGTAAGGACATGCAATAACTATTAGAGGATCTAGGCCCAAGTGTTAAATTTTTCTGCATAACATCCAGATTCATTTCAGCAGTCTTTAGAACCTTTGTCACTGTATGTTATTTCAGCTGACAGAAAAGAACAAGACATATATGCAGAAAGTTATTCAGTCCTCCTTATGCCTGAATGGAGATCTTGTCTTGCTCCATCAACTGGGAAAAGCCTGGAGAGACTTTCCTCATAGTTTAGTGCCTCATAGTGCCCAGACTCAGATGAGATCTCAACCTAATGTCATAATCTCAGTAGAGTTGAAAGCATCAGTCACTGTTCTGCACACAGCCTATGTTAATCCATCAGTATCTGAAATTTGTACACCAGGGCAACAACACAGCAGTAAAAAAAGATGTCATCTTATCAGATGAAAAGGAATACAGGCCAACCAGATACCATTTATAGAGAGTAAGCTTCAGAAGTGACAACTGAAGCCAAGACTCCTGGGGGAGGGAATGCTTGTTTGTCCTATAATTAAATTCACCCTCCCTTTGCCAAGCTCCCTAATCCTGTTTTGAGTGGGAGTCATTTTCTGACAGGGAAAATAATATACATGGAATCAAACAACTTGCTTCAGGCAGAGCAGAGCAGGAGGGAAGGGTGGGAAGCACACTCTTCAAATAGTTTCCACTCCTGCTTTCAGCTCACTGACCTCAAGCTGTTGCAACGTGAACTGCACGACAGGCTGCAAGGACCTGCTCGGCCAGAGAGCCATCCTGCCACAGCCTCCTCGTTTCCCGGCTGGTTTCCAGTGAGGAATACTTCAAGGGAGCAGGAAATGAGGCAGCCTGACAGTTTGGATGCTCAGTTCTTTTCACCCAAAATAGCCACATCCTTCTCAAAAAAAAAAAAAAAAAAAAAAAAAAAAAAAAAAAAAAAAACACCAAAAAAAAGGCAGCAAAGAGGACATGAGGGTCTTCAGCGTAATTGTGTAACCAAGGCCCCAGAAGCCCATAAAGGTTTTCAGAAGTCTCAGGCTTAGGCTTTAAGACTGGACACCTATTCCCAGTCTTTATCTTGCCCCTTCCTTTGTGGTTTTGAAGAGTCTTGTCTCTGTTACCGGGATGTATCACAGGTTTGATAGAATTTCCATGCTGCAAAGAGTTGATACACAACACAGATACTCTGAATCCTGTGAGATCCTCTAGTCAGGGAAAGCTTACAACATGTCAGCTTTCCTGCTAAGCTGAATTTAAAGCTCAGTAACTTATAATAAACAGACACAACCCAAAACTCGGGTTTAGAACTTCCTCCTTTAAGAGTGAGCACGTGTACAGTCTTGGTTTTGGACACTATCTCTGAAAAAGTCTATCGTTGCTGGATAAACACAAAATGTAAGGTAATGCAGCTGTTAAGATGGGATGAAACAGTTCCCCTGGTTTCCTCAAAGGGAAGCTTCAACAGAGATTTCTATCTGACACTCATACAAACACTGCCCATTAGCTGTTTCCAACCAATTTAATGAACAAGTAACAACTTATAGTGAAATCCTACTGCAGGAACACTTCATCTAGCAACACCTTGCTGAACTGAGGACTGTCTGGAGTTTTTCCTTCTGTCAAAATAGCTTGAGGGTCTTTTTGAGATGGCTAAAGTATGTCTGTCTACTGTTTAACAGTTAAACATTTTCAAGCCTGTCAGATGACTTGGACATAAGACAAAGGCAGAAAGACTCAATTTGGAACTTCTTTGCAATATTAACCATCTAACAAGAAAACAAGTTGAGTCCTTGCTTCATGCATGAGTTGTTGTCACTGGTGTTTATTGCATAACATTTGGGGGTTTAGAGTTATTTGGCACTTTTCCAATACAACTGACAGCTAAATAATATATAATCTGTTTTTCAGCAAAGCAATTACTAAGTAAACCTGAACACAACGAAGGAGTAAACGACAGGTTACAACACCTAGAACAAGATGCCACACCTGAAAAAGCTAATATTACCTGAATAACTATTATCTGTAATCACCAGAATATGCTGAAATTATTGCTTTATTTAGTGGAAGATTAAGCCACCTGCTCTTAAAAGTACATGCTAGGTACTTGTTTACTGCTCTTCCCCCTCCTCGCACACACTTAAGAGATTCCATAATTATCCTAGCAGCACATTACTGGAAATGATGTGTGAACCTCAAGTTTCAGAGCCAGATTGTTCATAGAGACAAAGTCCTCTTAATCAAGTTACTCGCTCCCCTTGAAAAGCAATGTAGAGAATCCAATCTTATGTTAGAGCTCTCAACTAGAAATGTGCAAAAACTAGATTTTCAGAAAAATAAAGGAAGATAACATAAACCTCTGTGTGTTCCATCTTTACATTGATATGAACTCTCTGGATTCCTCACTCTCAGCAAAATATTTTTAGGGTCAAGCAATGTATTACATTTGAGACAAAAATCAAAATTTCATGTCCTGTCCAGCTAGATTAATAGAAGCTTAAAATTTGAATTAAAGCATTTCTATTTTCTCCCACATTTGATTTAAAAAAAAATTAAACATTTCAATTAATCTAATTCATATCTTCTGGAGGAAATGTATTTTTAAGTACTTTCTCACTAAATCAGAATTTTTTTAATTGTTGGTACTATCATGTTCTTTATTACACTTATGATAACTATGGTAAAGTCACCAAGATTTTTCTTTAAGCTACCCTCTCTGCTTTGAATTTCACAGTAGCAATATCAAGTAATTATCATCAATGGATCTCCATAATCAGAGGTGTTCATCAAGAGTGTGATGGCAATAACCACAGCAACAAACTACAGATGGAGAAGGCCCAAATTACCGTTTCCCTTCATCCTCTATGTCAGTTCAATGCTTATGATAATGTTACATCCATCATTAAGCTGTAGGAGAGCCCAGAACATCGTAAGACAATGAAGATAACAGAGCTGTTTGAACATAATGTATGGCCTTATTAAAAGGCAGTCTGGTTTCATTGAAGAACTATACTGTAGGATTTTCCTGAAGTTGTGTGTCTGCTCTGAAAATCATTACGTCTTAAAGCAATTAACTGCATTTGTGCAGTCTCAAAACCAAGATAATCTATCATCTCACCCACAAAGTGAGTATCTGGAATAAATGTGATGTTTGAAAAGGAACTGAACCAGAACCCGATCCCATCATCTAAGCAGTCTGGAAGAGTTTTGACCCAGTTTTGCACTTCCCAGCAAGCATCTTCCTCTCTAGTAAGCCAGACTGAGGGTATGTGTACATAGCCCTTGCAGACAGATATGAACAAGCTTTGCCTTTGCCGCAAGCGGCTTCCACACTATTCTTCTGACATAAGCAGGATGCAGTGCCAATGGCAACACCTTGCCCTTCAGCAGCTCCCATCTCCACAGTGTGAGCACTGTAATAGCTGTGGCTGCACAGCTTCTGATCCAGGAATTGTGCACACATGGCTGCACCACTTAAGTGCCTGTTTACACATTGCCTTCAGTCCTGCCCTAACACTCCTCTGCCAAACACCCCTGTGTTTGCAAAAAGTCCCATCTTAAATCCAGACTTGGCTCTCAGCTCCAGCCCATTTCTGAGCCAAGTGCAGCACACGTGCAGGACACACGGGCATACACTGGCCCTAATCCTGCACTCACTCCTACACACTGCTCCCACTGAAGTTAGCTGTTATCCCTCATCCAAAGTTGACAGTGCTGGTCAACTTATTTCTAGGCTGCTGCTGTTCCATTGCATGTCTTCATCCTCTACTCACTGCAAGCAACAATGGAGTTCATGCAATTATTTGCTTTTAGTTCTCTGCTCTTGTGGACAATTTTTCTGTTCTCAGGTGGCACTTTTCACCCCATTTTTATTTATGCACCCTCTAGGGCTGTCATTATTGGGGACTGAAGGAACCCCTTCTCCCTCAGACCTCTTATGAATCACTTCCTATTTACTTGGATGCATTTACAGCAGTTTCCAGTGCTGGATGTTACCAAAATTGTAAGCATCAGTGCAGACCATTTTTTTCAGGCTATGTAAACTACCACAAGATGAGTGTAACCAAGTTTTATTGTATCTATTAGTTATTGTATGCACTTCTGTATATTTTTATGGCACATGATAATGCTTTATTTTATGTACTAAAGCAAGTATTAATTTAGGCAGGCTTTAAAAATATGCAAATAAGTCTATATTAACCCAAACATATTTGTCTGGGTGGAAATACTGATCTTCCCCATGACCAAATTTCTGAGTGTCACATACAAGCAGGTATAATCAAAACTTTTTAGGCTTTATTGAAGCAGGGTTTTATCAAAACTACCAAAGTCAAAAGCTTCATGCGCCGACATTTCTACACAAATTAGTAGGACCACTAAGAGTTTTCATGACCTCCTAGCAGCACATCAAAAACCACTTTGTGAAAATATTCCTTTTGGAACAATCCCCATCTTACGGCAGGCTTCACAGCGCGAGAGGGAACAGTAGATGGTGCTGTTTGATGTTGTCTTCTTCCCTCACATTTTTTTTATCAATGGAATTATCACGTTATTCTTAATGCATTTTTACAATACGTATTAGAGAAACATAGGGCCTTACTGCTACATCACCATGTTTAACAACTATGAAATATTTATTCTATAATGCTATTTATTGCTTTCCAGACTGCATTTCAAGGCATATTTCTTGGAATTTCTTACCTCCTCAGAAAGTGAGAGTGGTCATTTTACTGGCCAGAAGGTCATTATCAAATCCATGATAGAACCAACCTTTGTCATAACTTGTCATGATATGGACAAATCCTCCTAAAACTAATTAATTGTGGGGGGCAGCTGGAGTCACAGAAAAAAGCTCTGAAAATAGTGACAAATGTTTCAAGATTTTTTAAACTTCCATCAATTTGCAAAACCTTAAGTACGTGAGCCCTATAGAAAGCTAAATTAGTTGTAAATTTAGACCTGACAAGTGGTTGGTTAAAACCAAGAAAAAACAGACTTAAACAGATTTTAATGATGTTGGTTTAAACAAGCTAACAATTTATAATCCCGTATCACAGTTTTTCTTCCTGTTATTAAAAATACAGCTCCAGTCTCTTGCCTGCAGGACACCTTTCTGTCACTCTCTCTTGACTGACTTGCTCAACGTCCCCTTCAAGCTTCTTGCCTTCACTTTGAAGTTCTTCACAGAAATAACCTTCTGCTGCCACTTCTATTTATAACTAATTCTGTGACCTTAATGATTCACCACTTATGTTAAGCTTAATGGATGTGCCTGTTTATGCCCCCATCTACTCTACACTTTCCTCTTCACTGTCTACAGGATCCCACACATCCATAAAACACCACTTCAGTCTCTTACACATTTTCAATTGTCTCTCCCTGAATTATAAGACTTTGCAAACACTTTTTTGTGCAGCTGAAATGTGTCTTTTAAAACTGAGGACATTTGTATTTCTATAATATTTACACAAAAACACAACGAGATCAAGGCACACATATGTGCAATAATATTCAAAGACATGCTAACACTTTGGTAGGACAATCCCCTTGCATGCACAGAAGTTTTCACAGGACCGACTGCACGGTTTGAACACCCCTGCATGTTGCGTGCTACTCGTGCTTCTAAAGCACAACAGCAGCTCAAAAAAATCATCAAAAGCAGCTGAAGGTTTAGATGCAAAATTTCTTTGCGTGTCAGTGCAGGAAACAAAAGTCCCCAGCAGAAAGTCTGTATGGTCAGATAAACAAATCAACAACACTGTACAAGACAACAAGCAAACAGGAACCAAGCCTTGCGTGAAACTTGTCCCAAAGCACAGCAAGGTTTTGTTTTCAAAATATGTCCTTTTTTCCACAAACAAATATTTGATGTTTTACTTTCCTATCCAAGAAGTGGACATTTGTCAGGGTCCCCCCACCACTGCTTTCCTTCTCTCTATAACTACTCAGAACTTGTCAGCAGCAAAGGCATTTGGAAGCATTAGTGTCAGACCAAGGAAAACAACCCCACTCCTTTCCTTCAGTGGGGGAAAGGAGACACTCAGAGAATAAGACCACCCAACTCCCCCAACCTTCTAGCTGTGTTTAGAGACTGGCAAGTTTTCAAAACCTGGGATTAGCTTTTACCAAAGTCTTCCAGACTGGGAAGAACAGGAGCATTGCTGCTGGAGGCAGCAGCCTTCCCACTACTTCAAATACTGTCTCAAGCAGGTACCAAACACAGGTACCCAGCAGTTGAAGTGAAGGTCCACTGCAGGGACTCCACACAACCTGCACAGCCTCAGCCTACAAGTGGCACAAAGGGCCTTGCACAGTCTCATCACAGTGAGAGACAAGCAGCAAAAACAGTGTCAGCTTTTAGAGCACTGCTGTCAGAGAACTCCTCCATCTCTCGCTCTACAACGGAGAAGGAATAGTGGCCTGCCAGCAAAAGGGAAGGACTATCCTACTTGTCTCAGTTTGAGATGTGAAACAAGGCATGTTAATTCCTGCACTCACATGAAACATTTGATACGAACTTTGCCTGGTTTCGGAGAAATTTTTTTATGTCACAGTCTTAGAGACTTAATTGCATAAACGGAAACAGCAAGTAGGGCAGGAGGAGCTGCAGTGTAAGGAAAGGAGTGGTAAAAGCAAACTGGACAAGGGGATCCTTGTGACTTGCTGCCTGAAGGACCAGCGTGGCTGCCATGTAGGTAGAGCATGACCACCAAGCATGTCCTTGCTAGCCCCTCAAAACCTCAGCTGAGAGAGACTCCTGATCCCCCTGCACCATCAGCCAGGAAACTGCACATGCTGCACAATGGTCTTGAGCATTTAATTTAATAGCTCTAGTCTTTTTAAAACAACATTTTTCTACTTGAGTTTTTTCATCTAGTTTATGGGAAGGAATATATTCACCTTTTGAGACAGGGATACATTTCAACTCACAGCAGCAGCTATGAAGAAGAATAGGGGAACAGCTCTTTCCACACAAGGAAGACAGCTTTAAAAGTTAAGCCAGGGCTCTGGATTAGGAAGCAAAGCCTGAGATCACTCCGGTCTCCCCTTGGTAGCCCAAAACGTTTAGCACTGCAGGCAGCCTGAATGAAGGCTTTCTTTTCTATAGCTACCTGGGCTACAGCCACTGCAAACCAACCAAATTACAGGTGACCCCTCTGCAGATAACTAAAGAAACATGTGCTACTTTTTGAGTTCAAACCTCCCACTTTCATCCTCATCTTGGGATATTCATGTTTTGCAATCGCTTCCCTTTTCTGTCCATGAAAATTCCCCATGTACCTACTGCCATGCAAGACTTCAAGCCCTGAGCACGTGCACACAAGTTAAACCAACAGCATGGACACAAATGTTCACACAAGAATCACTGCCCTGTGGTAGGTCCTGCAGGGAGGCTCCATGTATGGCTCGGGGATTGCCTGTCTCTCCATGACATCCACCATACTCCTTCCACAGGTTATGGACTGGACATTCCCTTACATCATGAATGAAGGCTGGGTTTTTCCTTCTGTTCTTTGCTGGGGCTCTCTCAACAGGAATTCATGAAAGCTGTCATAACAGAGCAGGCTTCAACTATCACATTATTCAGCCCCTGCAATTCCTGGGCAGAAGTAACGTGCATCAGCCTGGTGCAGGAACAGGCCTTTGCTTTCTTGCTGTTTTAAGACACTAGGTCAAGCCATAAAACCTACAAGCCACGGCAAAACATGAAGCCATTCAGTATCCAGAGTTTCATCCTTGCCTTATTTTAGCTTTACAATTCCCTTCTGCAAAAAAAATGGAGCAGAGACACACACAACCTCATCAAATGTTTCTGTTGTTCTGTTTCTTGGAAAGCACAATGGTTTTAACAATTCATATCTAAAACTATATGTACAATCCTACATTGCCAGTCTCTCGCTGTGGAGAACTTACTAAGATTTGGTTGGAGTTCTGTCAGGATTTTAGGGCACACACCCTTCCCCTCCACAACAAGGAGGCCAGCCTCCCCTCCTTTCATCAAAGCCTGCTCCAGCAAGAACAATTCCTCCTTCTTTCCTAAATATGTGCCCCTCCTTTTTCTTCTCCCAAACTTCCTTGTTTTTCAAACCCTTCTTCAGACACCTCTGCCAACTGCTGATCCCATTTGCCATTCTGCTTCCCACTCTTCAGAGCAGGCTTTGACATATTTCTTTTGTTCCTTGCCATCTTCACACACCCTGTAATGAGCCAGGCACATTTCCCAAAACTTTTCGTGTCACGCTATTCTGCCTACTCGCACCAGGCACAAACACGGCTCCCACAACTCCTGAGAAACACGAGTTTTGGAAGCTGGACATGCAACTCTGCCATGGCTTTGAGCAGATTGCTTCCCCAGCCCTGCTCACCATGCAGGTGCCTGAGGGCCTGTGCCAGGGGAGGGATGGCAACAAGAGACACGGGTTGGAGGGAAGAGCAGCCCCGTCCCTGTGCCCTCCCAGGCAGCCTGATAGTGCTGCCTGAAACTCCTTGGGTTAAGACTCTGTCAAACCCAAAGAAAGGACAAATGCAAGCAACCCAAAGGTACATTCATACACTGCAGACAGACTCACACTTAGTTAAATTCCTCTTCTGCAGTGCCGCTGCAGATCCTGGATGCTCCCCGCTACCTTTCTGTGATTCCTGCCTGCCTGAGACTTTTTGCTGTCCAATGGAAGAAAGCAGTTTCTGTCTTGGCCAAACTGGCCAATATAAACAAAAACAGTTCCACAATATTTTTTTTTAATTCAGTTAGTGAGAAGCAACTCCTTGTACACGTGACTTTTGTTAAGCACCTTTGAGTTCTCTCCAGAAATTAAGTCTCTGTGACATTGGATCTTTGTAGGGAAGTTAGAAGGTGCAGTGTTAAATTTGCATGTTTTGCCAGCCTTTTATCTTCTGATGATTACATCTCTTCTTTAGACAGCAAAATGAAGGTCTCGAGATCTCCTCAGCCCCTTGTCCTCTATCCCACTGAGGAACAATACTGCTGCACAGACCATTTGGTGGTGCTCCCCTCGTTGAACAAACCAAGTGTCCGTCCTGGGATTTCCTGTAAGCTCACTGACAGCTGTAGTGGTGCTGAGTAACCCAAAGGTGAATTGTGCATTCCTTGGCTTTGCTCAGCAGAATTTTGGGACTGCTAGTGATGTGAAGCACTTCGGACTGCACGTGGCACTCCAGCACCTGCAGTGGATGCTATAGCAAAAACAGTCTGATGGGATCTGGCAGCTGGCAGGATAGCAGCCAGCGAAAGAGGAAAACAAACTTCTCATCAGGTAAAACTTTAATCTGACTCTAGAAAGATATTTGAAGTATCCAAGAAATATTGAGGATATCAAGCAATTCTATACTATACTTTTTTTATTAATTAAGTCCTGTAGCAGGGTTAACTGTGAACTGTGCAGTCAGTAATCAAGGTGTAACATCCAAAACTTTTCCTACCAGGGCACTACAGAGATGAGAACAAACGAATTTCTGCTTCCATAAAACATATATGTATTTATAATGGATAATCCCCTGCCTACACTATTCCCAGCAATCCCATTTAACCATTGTTAGTTAAGTTCCTCTCAACCAATTAGTGGGCACAAGATTTCTCCTTTCCCTTTAGTCAGAATGTGAATGTAGTTTGACGTGTTCGTATGGAGGTGCTGCAAATGGTTTTCCTTTATCACATTTAATTTGTTCATTATTCCTTGAGAATGTGTGGCAGAGCATGAGCAGTGCTGGGCAGCAGAGGGGGAAGCCGTGACACTCCCCTTACTCCCTCTCTACAGGACAGAAGATAAATACCAACACCTGCTTTCCTCTTGAGAGATTTATAAACATTCATCTGCTATATCACTGTAGAGTAACTGTCCTAAGAAGGATGTCCACCAGCTGGAATCTGGCCCATGTACCATCTTTAATTCCTTAGAGGTCATCGATACTCCTGCAGATACATAAACCTACAGACTACTGCAAAATTGCCACCCAGTAGCACCAGCGCTTTCTCTACAGAAGTGTCTCAACACTAAGTCCAAGTCCCAGGTGTTAGTTCCTGGATAGCTAGGATGAAGTTCCCTTGGAATTCTGTCACTACTGTTCACTGCCACCCTCTCTTAACGTACTCCAAGAGTCAAGTGTCAGATTGCACCTTAGAAGATCTACCACAAAAAGAAATCACTTTGGAGGGAACAGCCAGAAATTCTTTTACCTTATTACAGAAAGAATCACAAGACCTTTATTTGATTCTAGCAACAGCTGCATTTTGAGCTGTAAAATGAAAATACTAATTGTTAAGGGGATAATTTCTAGTGTACCGTGTTTGTTATAACAGTTCATATTTTTCTATCCATGAAATAGGACCTCTACCAAAATCCAGTAGAAGTGGGCTAGGAAGTATTCACCTGTGGCAATTAAAATTTCACATTCAGAAAGTCTGCATAAAAATAATGTCTGTGAGGATACCATTCAGTTTACAAATCACAGTCACAAAAAGTAAAAGAGGAAAATGTCAGATGTAAGCTGAGTTCTGTATTGCTATGTTGTGAATTGCTATATTCAGCCTCTCTGAGGAAGGAGGAGAAAGTCACAAGTGAATGTATATTAAAAGACTGCCATTTTATGTAAATGCACCTGGGGAAGGTAAGATAACAGCAAGTTTATTACATGTACACAAATTACCACCATCAGCAGCTTTTAAGTGCTGTATTTTTATCCAGAACTAGTTACCAATAGTCAGGAAAAAACACCCACATTACTCTAGAAACAAAACTGGGCTGATATCCCTACATTGCTAAATCTAAGATTTAATTTCATGAACCTGGCCAAGATCTGCTTTGTTTTCTTTTGCTCCCAGCTCCTCCCAAAAGATCTCTTAAGCAAATCCAAAGTAGTATAGGCAACTTTGAGATGCTGGAAGTACTCAGAGATCCTCTCTCTGTAGCTACATCAACTATTTTCCTTTACTGTTAGGTAATGCCTGTTGCTGATGCTGCTTTTGGGTAACTTTATCTGTCAGGATATTTGTAGTCTATTTTTATACAGGCAAGAAGCCAAAAGAAACGATGATGAACCACCTACCACTACAAACTAATCCAGTAAAGGAAGGAAAAGCAAGCATCAGCATTACAAAGAGAAAGGAATATTTCCCTCCTGTCAAATTTCAGTCCTTCTAAACAATCCAGCGACCAACAAATTAAAGCTAACACAAAATGAAGACTCAAGAATAGAAACCTTGGGTTTCCAGACAAAAATCTCATATTGCTTTTATCTTCATTCCACCACATCTGCTGCCACTAGAGTTGTGTGAGGTGTTGTAATGACCATACAGGAGAGGTAAAGGCTAACAGCAAAGAACAGTTATAACAGCACTTTCTACTTTGCCCTGAATGCTTTTAGAGTGAGCAAAAGTTCAGCATTAATAAAGATCAGTGAATGACCTCCTAACTCACAGAGCTCTCTAGTTAAGTAAATGGAGACCTCTACAAAACTGAAAAATAAGCAGTGACCTCTTTTAATTGAATACAACAAACATTGACCCATACAGTATTGTTGAATTAAAAAAAAGCCACTGTCCTCTGAAAATAGTTTATGCATGACAAGTGTCTTTAGTGGCCACAAGGAGTCAGGACAGTCATTGAAAAAGCTGCTCACAGCTCCTGCAGAAAAGCATCTCATGTGATATTACTTCACAGCAAAGAGAAGTTACTTACTGCACCTCAACCTGACATTAAATGTATCCCATAATTCTTCCAAAAGGCAGAACAACTGAGACCTCCTGTCCTTGTCAGATTCAACAAGCATTTACTACACAGACCTCTTTTCAGGGAAACATCTGTGATTACACCATTATATAGTATTTTAGACTTAGGTTCCCCTCAGTGTGAGTGAAAGGCTGCAGATTCCACAGATACTGTTCGTGGTCTGACCCAGCCACTGTACTGCTTTCCTTAAGAGACAAGGAAAAAAGAAGTCACTGAGCTTGTGTGTCCAAATGAGATGAGAGGGAATAGGACAAAGAGACATTGAATATTTCTCTGAACCGTTGACAATAGCCAAGGGAATCTATGTGCTAGCCCATTTATTCCATGAGTGTACATGTGCAATTTCTCTGGCAGCCTGAGTAGATACCACAGTTTACCTAAAAAGATATTCATTATCATTTTAAACCTGTACCAATCAGTCAACTGGGAGATGGGGCTGGGAAAGGCTGAAATGAGAAGCTCTGCAGTAAAAGACACAGAACAACTGTAAACTACAGAGTACAGCAGGATGAATAAAACCTGCATTTATCTCCTGTTTTGGTATAATGTGACTGCTAGGATTTATTACCCTGAGCATATCTCATGTCATGTGAGACACTCTATGCCTGGGAAGAGCATGGTTGTACAGCACACCACTAAAGTGCAGCAGCTGATGAACTGATTAGTCAGAACACAGTTTTTGCTTCTTTTCCCCTGCAGTCTTTTTTCCACTGTTCCCAGACACTTAACATTGTTACCTATGTCCACACTAGCTTGTCTAAACTCACCATCACGTCACAATCCCATTCAATACATGCCCTATATAGTTAAGATGTCTTAGTGTATCTTTTGCAGAGCTACTCAAATATAAAACATGCAGCATCTTCATGCCTCCGAAAGTTTCTTTTTCCATCCTCAGAGGAGCTAATTCCCCATGGGCAATGGAAGCACACACAGAAATCTTATGTGTAACAGGAGAGACAGGAGAGTGAACCAATCAAAGTATTCTGGGTGGTTTGGGGGTTTTGTTTTTGTTTGTTTGGGTTTTTTTATGATTCATATTTGTGAACACTTAAAAAATCTACCACATATCTGGGTTGGGTAAAAATTAAATCACATTGTCCAAACGGATATTTTCTGTGAAATAGATTTTTCCATCACCTGAATTGAAAAGCCTGATTTGTTCATGTATTTCAGCTGTTCTTCCACATGATCTTGCAGTACCCTCACTTTTTTGAGGTCCAACTGCTTATAATTTCCAGCAAGTAGCAAACTGACCACGGGGATACTTCCTTTGAAATTTTTTGACAGAATTTCCAAAATATTTTTCCAGGGGGTTCTGGTATATTGATTTAAAATAAATCTGTTTTTAAACTTATATGAACACTTGCAACTATGTTGTAGCAGTTTAAAAGGGTCTTAGTTCAGTTAGAGGAGAGCACACACACCCTAACCTAAAAGCCACTCCATTCTGGTGCCTTCACAAATTGTCTCTTGCCAGTGAAGCCAATGCCTAAATTCCAGGCGTGAAACAAAATGAACCTGTTCTACCTCACCTCATAATTAAGGAAACAGAACACAATGAACAGAAGAGTGGGGTTTAGTGGTAGTGATGTTTCGCTTATAGTGACCATAAGTACATCAGGTTTGGTTCTGTGTCTAGGACACCAAGAAAATCCAAAAACCACCCAGGCTTACAAGTGAACAGCCTTTACCACAACTCCACTGCAACAGTTAAAACCATGTGCTTTATCATACCATATCACACCGCTGCAACTCGCTGATGCAGATGGGCCCCTGGCTTTCATATCCTCCTTCAGAAGACACAGTTGTACCATTAAGCACAAGCAGTCTCTTTAAAGAAAACAATACTGACAGACCTTCACAGGCAAGTGAAGTACCTAAGAAATCCTACTGCTGGTTTGGAAAAGGATTTAATCTGCAAAAGCAGGAAGGCTCTGAATTTCTTGGTACAAATACAGGGGTTTATGAATTTTGTTCCTCTGTTAATACTGCAGACCCAACACATCTACAAGCCACTGAGACAGAATTCACTATTTCCTGTTTTATCATCAAAACTGACAGAAGGAAAAAACTCTGAGCTGCATGAGTATAGTCAGGGTTTGGAACAAACTCTTACAAGCTGTGGTGAGGATAGCAGGATGCCAGAAGGAGCAGTTACTCTTCATCTCCCAAGGCAGAGCCTCAGTGCACGCAGAACCACAGTATGATATCTCCAAGCTCATTTTTCAGCCTTGAAGAGCGATGCTTCCCATCTCTATAATTTATCGTCATACAAAGCATCAGTCTGAAAATCCTACTGAATGTCTTTAGAGAGAAGAATATGAAACAGTATCAAATCCTTTTTCAGGCACATACCAGAACTTGTGCATTGGGTTGGTTTTGTTTGTTTTTGAAAGGGTACAGTCAGTCAGTTCAGCTATTTGAGCACAATGTAACCATCCATCCAACAAGCAAAATTAATAGCATCCACTCAAATCTCAGAGCGTTGGTAAATATCACCATCTTGATTCTGTTATCCACCCTTGAGTCTTCAAACTTCACATGAAACAGTAGTGCAATTCTTCCAGGTTTTAGTAGAAATGAGGATGCAGTGAAAAATTAATTAACTGCTGGATTCGAACCCTTTGTGTCATTCAAAATACCTATAATTTTCTAATTTTACTACACTAAAGGCAAGTTTGATACCAAACAAAGCTAAACCTTATTTTGGTGGAATTTTTTTACAGGAAGCTTTTTACTTTTTACAAGAACCATCACAATCCAAATTTTAGTGAAAACAACAGAAATGCGTTCATTTATTTCCCTCCACTTTGGATCTGATCCTGAGTCTGCAGTTTTCTTCTGTACTGTGAAAATACAGGCTCAGGACAAAGCTCTCTGCAGCTCTATTTATTCAGCTTGTGTCATGACAGCTCGAGAAAGAGAGTCACAGTTACTCCTCCAGTGACAAAAAAAAAGTTGAAAATAAACAGCTCACCAGAGCACCAAAGCAGAAGGAAACTGAGATTAAATGCCAGCATTTTACACCTCTATTTTGTCCACTAAACCCAAAATGTCACTGAAATTTTTCTAGCTAAGAAGAAACATTTCCAATAAAAAGAAAAAAAAAAAAAATCAATAGAAGTATCACCACCACTCTTATGGGGAACAGAGCTGGTCCTATACAGGGTTCTTTAGAAAATCCCATCCTGAACTCCCAGAGAAGTGTTGACAGCTAGGGTCGCTAGGAACCTGAAAGCCATTTGTGAAGGAGCCAGCCTCGCTATCTAAACACACTGCAACAGCAGTTGGTCTCATCGGAAGAGGAAACGTAATTTCCAATTACTCCACTCTTTCCTCTGTTCCTTTCTGAAAAACACCCAGTGGAGCGCACATCCCACATTCAAATGAAGCTAACCAAGGGTCAGGAAACCTCAGGATCCAAGGTGGCCTCAGATTCCTCTAGCCAGAGTGCTTGTAATTCTACTGCCCAACATGGATTTTTCAAAGCCAGAATAAAATCTGTGATATTGTTACTCTAAATCTTCTTTCATTTTATGATTTATGGAGTGCTAATACTTTCCTCTCTTCCTTGTACAAAAAGGAGTTTATGACCAGTCAGGCACCAGAGACAAGTCTGACCTGTGTGCTGTAATAAATCAGGTGCCGGGAGCAGATGGAGGAGGGTTGGGAAGCATACTAAAGTCATTCTTGAGTTACACCTGTGGTATATGGTCAGCTCAAAAGATTTTTGACCCCACAGCACAGGCATTTGTTTTCAAAGCCGGCAACAACAAAAGGGGGGGGAGAGGAGGAGAGAGTGTGAGCTGTTGTGGGTCCCATTTAACAAGAACTCAGACTCCACGGATCTCCACAAGGATCGGTGAATCTGCAGGGGGTTTTTTTGTCAATGTCGAATATAACTATGAATCTGAATTTTATTTTCTAGATATTTTTCCTGTTTCAGTCCTGGCAGCATTTTTCCATAATAAATTCAACCTTTTGATACAAAGTCTACCGGAATTTTAAAAAGTTTTAACTAAGCTTTACAGACTGTGAGATTGGTGTGGTTGCTTGAACTTAAAATTTCCACTGTGGGCTAAATTTACGCAACATATTTGGTCGCCAGACCACATTCCTTTCCCTGCTTTCATTTCCATCTGTCATATCATCTCTGTACTTGTCCTTGAATATTGTTGCAACTTCGGAATACAACGTTTCTGTGGCTTTTTCTCTGGCCACTTCTTAAAAATTTTTTTTTTTTTTTGGTCTCCAGACCAAGATGAGGCAGAACAGGCAGCATTCCACACTCCCACAAACAAGACAAATCAAATACTGAACACAGAAGCTCCTGCAGAGGTTCCACTTAAGTCAACAGAAGCCACATGCGGCCATTCACCTATGACTTTGAAAGTGTTTACCTTAATCATTATTGGGGTCAGAGCAACATAACTGGCTTGCATTTTTCATAGATGAGCTTCTAGCAAAAAAACATAATGCCAGCATATGACAACGACATCTACTCAAGCAGGGTGTGTTCAGACATCAATAAACAGTCCCTCCACTCCCATTGCACTCAATTACTTCTCTTCCATTCTTAATGTAGTCTCTTACGATTCAGGTTTCCCTTCGCAGTGTCTCATATTTTCCACTAACTTAAGACATTTAAACAAAGATGTTTGCTTGACTTTTGGCCTCAGTATTACTTTTGTTTCATTTAAGATTTTCAAGAGAGTGGGGGTTTTTTTAAGGAAAAGAACAAAGGAAAAGAAAATAATTCTCTTTGACATCTGTTCTTTTGACTTCGAGCTAATTAGAAAAGCTGTATTGTCGAGTGTTATTTGTTTGCTGTTTTTCTTCCTCAAATATTTTTAGCTGTTTTCCATCATTTCTCATAAATTCCTAGGCCAAAACATCACTTAAAGCATCACAGAATTTGTGTGTTGCTAAGAAGTTGATATTCGCTCCTTACAGGAAAATAAAGATTGTTCTGCTTTTCATGTGTGTAGAGGCAAAACAATTACAAATGACAAAATTGAAAGAAGTAATATTTCCAAGAAATAATGTATTTATAGTAGGAAAATGTTCTGTTACCTTCACTGTCTTGATCTGGGCCTGTTTTTTGAAACCAGCAAAAGAGTAAGTCCATGTTTCCAATAGCAGAGTTAATCTTACATAAATAAATGGTTCAATAGTCAGCAAGATCTTGCTGATATTAAGAGCACTACGTTACAGTATGCCAGCACTGGGAGGGAATTGAAAATAAGTGAAAATCAGTTTCCTAAATTAATTTATCTGAAATAGGCAACTTAAAATTTTTAATTAGAAAAATAATCGTGATTTTTCCTTTTGCTCCATCAAAAGAGAAATATTTTATGGATGCAGTTGCACATTTTTTCATCATTGACAGTCTACTGTTTCCTATATCTTGTGTTTACCACAAAGAAGGTTGGTCATTCCAAATTTGCCAACATCTGGCTTTAGTGCTTAAAGAGGTGAAAAATCAGGAGACCAAACATACTGGTTTACACCTATTTAAACAAAGTAACTGGCAACAATAGTATATCTTTGGAGTTTCTTGAAGTTTTGCTTTGGACAGGACTTTCCATACTCTCTCAGCTTTTCTGCCAGGGCTCATCAAAAAGTTTACAAGTATCAGCTGTAAAGTCAATGCAACAATACAGAATAACCACCCACAGGACCTGATCTGCCAGCAGCAGAACTTTAATGCCACCATATCCTAAGGTATCTGTGTGACACATCAAATTCAAAACAGTCATTCAGTAGTGAGAACTATTTGCTCATCTTACTCTATCCTGGGTGTCAACCAATTTTTTCAGCACCTGGAGCACCCGTATGCCAGGATAAGTGGAATTCCTGATAACAGGGCATGGCTAACATTTGCAATGAATTTAAAATAGGATGTTCTCAAAACAGCTCTTTAAAGTAACAATTCCTTTCCACCTTAAAGATACATAAATCTCCGCTGACTGACAGACACTGAGTCTAGTGGTTGTTTCTCTTATCTCTGCTTCTTACTGATTTATATCCTAGCTAAGTCAGTTATATGATTGTCTTACAAATGTAAAACATGGGAAGGGTCTAAAATCCCAAACTTTTATTGTCTGTCCCTTATTGTTGAATTTCTGAGAGAGAAAATAAGAGTAGCAAACTCAGTCAAGCTGTGAAGGAAAGAGACATCAGTTTCAAAGATTACGTCACTGGCTGATTTCATCTTCACAAAACCAGAGTATATTCTATTGAGTTTGATGTGCCAGGACCAGAAATTGGGAAAAATATCAAAACAAATATTTAAAAACCAAGTATGCATTGTTGCTCTGAGATAGGATTGTTTAAAATATAAACAGTTATGCAAATAGAAAACATATTGCCTGGAATACATGAAATGCAATGCACAGTAACCAGCAACAGTAAAATTGGGCTGTTGGATCCTTACTTGGATCTTCTTAGCCCAGCTGCTTTGGCATCGTGCAGCTATGCCCTTTCCTCATGAACTCAAGGTTTGGCCCAGATGTGAGCACAGATGAAGTGTGACTGTTCCTAGGCAGTACTGGAAACCTATGATGCCCAGTAAAATCCTGGTCTACGTTTGCAGTTTCTTTCTTGCCTTGTTTCTTTTATTCTTTAGTTATGTGGGTTTTTCCTCTCTTCCCAACAAAATTCCCTCAACTGCAACTGAAATGCAGACTGTGTTCCACAGTGCATCCGTACAGCCAGCCAGAACAACAGGACCTCCTGTCTATCATTACATTATCCCCAGCTTAAGGCAAATTACATTACTGTTCTCCTGAAACTACTGTCACATGGAGGTTTTACAGGGCTGTAAGAAAGTTAAAGCTACACAATTCTTTTCTCTACTGTCTACTTACTGTTCCTTGGGATTCGACACTCTCTGGTTCGTTGTGTCAGGGAAAAAGTCTCCCAGTACATTCAGTTCCTTTAGGCTCTGTAAATGAAGGAAGGTGGCAGGCATTGTGAAATGAACAGGAGGGAACCAAGAACAATTACTGGGGTTTTTTCAGCTGCAGCTTCCCTGGAACTGTGGCTGGTGGTCTGAGCACAACCCAGGTGACTGCCTCAAACACAAATGTGAATGTTCAATCCTGACTTGAGTGGATTACCACTGAGAGCCCAAGACAACAGCTGCTATAAAGTCATTGTACTTATCTTGTGTGCTGCCTACTCCTGTAGCTGCTCTCACTTGCCAGGCTGAAAGTGGATTCATAAGTGTGGTCAACTCAGGTTAATTCTGCAGTGAAGATTTATATCCACGAGTACCAAAATCATCTCAAGAAATGAACACTATTTCTCTGACACTGTGAACACTTGTGGTACACATGCACTAGAGGAAGTTGGCAATATTATGTCACTAATCTCGTTTAGTTAAGTTGGTGCTATAAAGGAGAAAGCACAGAGAAATGTTAAACAAGAGGCTGTAGCACACAGATCAGATTAAATTTATCCACCCTTCACACAGCTGAGGTGAGTAACAAATGAACACACTCAGCAATGAAAGCAAATTATGACGGTCAGTTCAAAGGAGACTTGGATCCATGTTTGTGGAAGAAACCAGAAGCCGCAGCCACCAATTGAACTTGTTAGTTCACAGTGGTGATGGATTGGTTGATTAGATTTTTCCGGGTTAATAAGGGCAGGCCTCAATGGGTCAATAAGCTTCTCATCTTGTATACATTCTACTGGTAAGTAAACTAACAACACTAGACAGTCAAAGCAAGAAGGGGTGGGGGGAAAAAGTGATTAGGCTCTTTTGTTCTTCAATATCTGCTTTCCCTTGTCATGAGGTCGATGTGATGAGCTGTGGATTCTGCAGCAAACCCTGAATGTAAAACGCTGAAGGGGCAAAGCATTTAGTTTTGACCCGAGCACATTTGGGTGGTATAATGATGAAAGACAAGAAGTAAAAGTTAAAATGAAAAGCAAGGAGACAACTGAGAAATATAAAAGCCTAAGGTCTTCACCTTTCTCTCTTCTTTTCTGAGTAATGAAAAAACAAGTCACAAAGAACATGACACCATTCAAAAGAAACATGTCCCACAGTGTGTCAGGGGAATCAATTTATTTTACTGGAGTCTTGCCTGACTGTAAATGGACAGAGTGTGAAATCAAAGCAGAAACGCAGCAGAAGATTCTCAAGAGATACGAAAGAGGGAGAATATGCAGAAATCACTTGCCCAAGAGGAATCAAACACCCCAAAATTCAGACTTTAAGATGTACATCCTTGCATCCTCCTGGGAAGCAGGTCAGCAGTAACTAAGAAAAGGAGGAGACTAAGCACAAGCTGCTGTCAGGAAGGTGAAAACCAGCAGAAGGTGTGCGTCCTCAGGCACTGAAAGTGAAAAGAAAACAGGGAGGAAAGGAGAAGGGCTGATATTTCTCTATGGTACAGAGGCAGCAGCAGGTGGTAGAAGCTAGCCAGAGCCTCAGATGATGAAAAACTAGGTCTGGTCTGGTTTTCAGGGACAGGGGCACTGTATGTAGTTCTTCAGTGACAGAATCTACCCCTAAACTGAAGATCGAATCCCAGTCAGTGTAAACAAAACTTTTGTAACTGAAACCGGCTGCAGGCCTGTGTGACACAAATGGACTAAACAGATTACATGGCTCACAGCAAGTGTGAAACTGGGAGGATTTTCAGAGGTCCACCCAGAGCCAACACTTATCTAACTTATTCTTAAAAGACTCTGGAGGAGATGTTTCTTAAATCTTCCTCTGTTAGCTGAACTATCCCTCGTATTAGGAAGGTTTTCAGAATATGTAAACCTTTCTATTAAAATCAGAGCGCGATAAAACTTTACATTCAAAGAAGCCTAAAATTTTACAACTACAATCCAGTCACCTAATCAGCTGTATTTAAAACACTTTGTGTTGTAACAGGAAGCTCCTTCTTAAGTCTTTAAAAAAAATACTCCGTAAAAAGTAACTAGATTCAGCAACCGCACTTCTACAGTTGATTCCAATTTTCCGTAACAAGGAAAGTGTTCCTGGAAATATGATTCTTATTGTTGCTTAATGTTGATGAGTTACTCAACCAAAACTAATTAGTTCTAGAATGGAAAAGTTGTACATGTGAGTTAGGCACGGTCTCTGGAAAAAGCTGTTCTACTGCTGTAGATCAGCCCCCCTTTACGGAATAAAAGCAGGAGAGGCAGAGTCTGCTTCTGGAGTCTACAAAATCCAAGCAGGTACAGCTGTACCTTTACCTGTGCACTCTCTATTAATACAGGGAAAGCAGTGTAATTGCAATTACTTTTAAAAAGCGCAGGCAACAAGAACATAAGAATTACTTCCCAATTTCAGAGCAGCCTTTGAAAGTTTATGAAATGTAGGTCATTCCAACTTGTGTTTACTCGGCCTAAGCAGCAGGTAGAAGGAGCCAATTCAGACTGTCATCTGCTTTGGCCTTGATCACACCATGGACTCAGTCCTATTTGAACAAAAGAAGTAATAAGTTCAAGATACTCTGCAGTTGCCAAATTATAGTAGAGTGAAGAGGCATGGAACTAGGCAACTAGATATTTAGCAAACTATCCTCCTTTAACAAAGTTGCATTGTCAGCCCTGAAGAACTAAGTACCTGCAAACCAGCGTTCTGCATCTCAGAATAGAAAGACTTATTCCACAAGTAATCACTGTATCTATGCAGTTTAGTATATAAAGAAATTATGACAACAATCTTAGACAAAAATAGTCTTTTCTTCTATGTCCTACATACTACTGCTTTCTTTTTCATACGTAGAATTCTTTTCTGTCAAGTTGATAAAATTAAGTAAATAGATGTTCGCCTACCTGATTACTGGACAGAAATACACCAGAAGCTGAATATTTGTTTAAAGATTGTTGTATCAAACAAGTGAGTGTAAATGCTCTCAGGAAGCTTCCTCATTTATTTGACACAGAGGGCACCTAACCTAAATAGTTTGAACTGAACTGCTAAGTGCAGAGTAGATAAAGTCCCACCTTAATTGACTAAAGTGGAAAAAAAATAATTTAAAAGAAAAAAACAACCCACAGCAACAACAAGACCACACTGACTTAGTGGCAAATTTTCTTGGAATGCCCAGAAGCTGTAGTTCAGTCACCAAGATGACGATCAGGTTAATTCCTGTGTAGTCACAGCAGTGCAGATATGCTTTAGCTCAGAATGGTTTCTTGCATATAAAAAACAACGTGGGAACTGCGAGGAGACGTTTTATGAATTGCAAAACTTGCTAGAAGCGAAGTCACCAATTTGCAGCCTAACCCCATCCAGGGACATCTAGACCCTAGAGGGAGATGTGATTCTAGAAGATCTGAGTCACTAAACTATTGTTATAGCTATTCTTTCTGGCCCAGAGTTTTCCAGTTGTGGGTTTTTCATTTTTCAGCAGGTTTGAAAGGGATTGTTTTCATGGCCATTTTCTACAAGGTTGGGGGGGTGAACACTTTTATCAGCTCTCAATAGAAGGAAGGGAAGAAAAAGTCCCCAAAGATCTGGGTAAGTTTGGGTAAATTTAAATACGTTTGAATTCTATTACATCACTGAGAATTGTTGATCAAACCACAATTTCCCCAAAACAACTATGAGAGATTCCTGAAGCCACAGTTCTGTCTGTTTAAACACCAATTCCAACATGAATCACCAAAGCTATCTGAGGTAGGAGTGAACACAAATTTTAAGTCCCTGAGATTAACATTTCATCCAGCAATAACATGTAATGTAGGAACATCTGAAACATGCAAACAAGGGTAATGTCCAAGTGGAGAAAACTGCCGATGAACAGAGGTTACAGAAACAGATCCTTTTGCATCAGAAACAGGATACAGGCAGAGAAAGAGGCTTGTGCATCCAACTGGCCTCAATGAACTTGGAAAAATCTGGAGACTTTCTGAAAATGCCGAGTGTCCAAACCAATTGAAGAAATTTAACTCAGGAAGTCTGAACAAAGTACAGATTCCCACATTTTCAATTTGTGCAAATGCAGAAAAACACCATGAAATTAATCTGTTCTGCACTGGGTGGTACCCCAGTCCCCTGAGCTTTGAGCACTTTATGACCAGTCTTTCTGTAAATTATAGAAACTCAGCTCACTGTTGGCTGACAGGGGAGGGAAGGAGGGAAGGAGGGAAGGAGGGAAGGAGGGAAGGAGGGAAGGAGGGAAGGAGGGAAGGAGGGAAGGAGGGAAGGAGGGAAGGAGGGAAGGAGGGAAGGAGGGAAGGAGGGAAGGAGGGAAGGAGGGAAGGAGGGAAGGAGGGAAGGAGGGAAGGAGGGAAGGAGGGAAGGAGGGAAGGAGGGAAGGAGGGAAGGAGGGAAGGAGGGAAGGAGGGAAGGAGGGAAGGAGGGAAGGAGGGAAGGAGGGAAGGAGGGAAGGAGGGAAGGAGGGAAGGAGGGAAGGAGGGAAGGAGGGAAGGAGGGAAGGAGGGAAGGAGGGAAGGAGGGAAGGAGGGAAGGAGGGAAGGAGGGAAGGAGGGAAGGAGGGAAGGAGGGAAGGAGGGAAGGAGGGAAGGAGGGAAGGAGGGAAGGAGGGAAGGAGGGAAGGAGGGAAGGAGGGAAGGAGGGAAGGAGGGAAGGAGGGAAGGAGGGAAGGAGGGAAGGAGGGAAGGAGGGAAGGAGGGAAGGAGGGAAGGAGGGAAGGAGGGAAGGAGGGAAGGAGGGAAGGAGGGAAGGAGGGAAGGAGGGAAGGAGGGAAGGAGGGAAGGAGGGAAGGAGGGAAGGAGGGAAGGAGGGAAGGAGGGAAGGAGGGAAGGAGGGAAGGAGGGAAGGAGGGAAGGAGGGAAGGAGGGAAGGAGGGAAGGAGGGAAGGAGGGAAGGAGGGAAGGAGGGAAGGAGGGAAGGAGGGAAGGAGGGAAGGAGGGAAGGAGGGAAGGAGGGAAGGAGGGAAGGAGGGAAGGAGGGAAGGAGGGAAGGAGGGAAGGAAATTTATTAAAAATAGAAGTAGATCACAAAAACAGTATCTAATGTTTTCCTTTTAATTATAATAAGGGCCAAATACAGTTTAGAGAATTCAACCATATACAAAATAATTAACTTTAATGGAAGTGAAGGAAATTTCTTATAAGGGCATATAAGGAACACTGAACACATCCTTAGCTGGTGTAAATTGATGATGCAATGTTGGCTTCAGGAAAAGGAGACTGATTTGCAATCAGTGTGGGCCTGTGCAAGAGTGAGATCCCAACTAAAATAGCAATGGCCACATACCTCTAAAAATTTATTTTTAACTAATCTAGTAGGTGTTTATAAAGGATGGCAGGTTTGTCTATGCTGATTCAAAATTAATAGTTAGCAACAGAAATGGTAGGCACAAAACTAAAGCTGGCAGATCAAGTTCCTCCCTCAGTCACACTCCATTAGCTGAAATGACAAGTGTTCTGGATTTGAAATCCCCATGCTGTCTGGCACACATAATCCTACTTCTTGCCCCCCTGAAGTGTACCAAGTATTTCAGAATAAATAGAAAATTTTTTTTTGTACTTAAGTGCAGCATAAGAGAATCAGACAGAGGTAACCTCTCCTGAGGTCACACTGTCCAACCCAATATAAATTTTGAAAGTTTAAATAAGAAGTGGAAAAAAAAAATCTGAAAACGTTTTATCAGGGGGGGAAAAAAAAAAAAACAACCAAAAAAAAGGCAAATGGAACAGGCACAGTTCCCTCTTGATTCTCACATGGCTCCATCAGTTGGGTCAAAGTCTGGGAAGTAATCAGGTGACAGTATGAAATCATGATAACCAAGTCCAACTGATTAATCAGAATGGCCAGTCCAAATTTCATCAAATATGTCCATTATTTTTTTTAGTTTCATCAAACTTGGGCTGCTGAAGAGCACAGACCGCACAGTAGAGCCGAAGTAGTGCTCTCCTGCCTGTGAGCTGCTCAGTGCATAACCAACACATAGGACAGGAGTTCAAACCCGTGTGCTGTTCATGGTTACTGTGTGCTGCAAAACTTAACCAAATAGATGCTGCCATTGCACACAAAGGACATGCACATACATGGCAGCAAAACAGCCACGAGGCACGGGGTTCCCAGGCCAGTCGCACGGTAAGAGCAGTCGCACGAGCTTTACCTCCCAAGACGTGCCATCACCAACCCAGATCCAATGGATAAAGGTGAAAAAAAAATGAGAAAGAAGTCTTACAGCCCATAAAATGTGAGCTGCGATAGCCAGTCTGGAGAGAAGAAAACTTACTCTACCAATTGTGCCCCATTTCAACTTGTGCATTACTGACAGAGAGAGAAGTAGGTGAGAAAAGCCCAAGTCAGAGAGAGACCTCAACTGTGGACTCCTGAGAGAATCCTGATAAATGCACAGGGAAGCCATAACAGCAACACAATCAGCTCTGACACAGATAACCAATGTTTCCTAAGATCTCTTTATTTCAAACACAGGAGAGGACCTGAAGCAAGTCAAATCTGAGAGAAGAGAACTAACCAGCAGAACTGTAGAAGCACAGAACTGTGAAATCTAATGGTCACACACCAAGAGGCAAAGGTCCATTCAGTCAAAACATCTCTTCTTTATGGTGTGTATATTTATACAGTTTTAACCATGAGTCAGGCCAGAACATAAACACACAAGTGAAAGAAATCTGTTGTTTAAATAGCTCTTAAAAGTGGTTGAGAATATGATTAGAAGTGTTGGGATGGTTATATTTTCTTCCAGTACAATTGTGCCATCCGACAAATCATGGTTAATACCTGTGTGATGCTTCCCATTCACCCTATCCATCTAATTCTCTTCAGCAGAAGGAAATTTGTTTTCTGCATGGCACAATGGTTTAATTCAGAGCTGACAACATTCTGACTATAACTTTTGCTCCTAAGCTTAAAAGACCAAACACATTCCAAATAACACATCAGTTCTCCCATCAGTATGGTCTTCTGAGACAAGGAGCATTTCATTTTGTGCAGCTGATTGCAGGGCCACAGTTTCAAGAATAAGTGGCTGGACAGCTTGTATTCCCCTGAGGTTCTTTTGATGCAGAGTTGCTTGCTTCCCTTCTTTATTGAGGTCATTGATTTTATCTGTATAGATATAGAGTATTTGCGTACAGCAAAGCAGCTGAGAGCATGTCACGCAATGCACGATACAGATAATTTTTAAGGCATCATTTTAAATGCAAATCATGTAAACCATTAAAATGTTGATATAAAGTTTTCACGAAGAAAGCTTTACCTGTATACCAGGGGGATATATTTAGGTTTAGGCCCCACCTAGAGATGTAAATCTGTAGGTTTAGTGAGCTTATCCTCTAGGGCCACTGGGAAAGAAGGTCATCTCCAGCAGGTGAGAGCTGCAGCCTGCTCAGGCCCACTGAAAGCTTTGCCCCTCACCAGCTCAGTGCCTAAAGCTGGTTGCTATGAGTAGCCTCCCTGTGCCAAATTTAAATGACTTGCAGCCTCCCCAGATGAGCGGTGTATCCAAGCTGACACCAACATAAGGCTAGAGAAAAAAGTTGGTTTATATCATCCACATCCTGATTTTGTAGCAACAAAACCAAAGCTTTGCACAGACAGAGACATGCAGGATCAAAGCATGCAGATGAAAGTTAGAAATCACTCTTTTCTCCCCTCTCCTTTCTTAAAAAAAAAAAAAAAAAAAAAAAAAAAAAACCAATACTGAAGTGACCTGAGGGCAATTAGGGGCAAAAACAGATTCCATTTTGCTCACAATTCCAAGACTGGAACCAAACGTCATGATTCAGCAGGGGAGTTTTCTTCAAATGGCCACAAAATGAGAATTGTCATTTTCTAGAGAGCTCCTGTGAAAGCCAGGAACCCTGCCAGGCTAATAGCACTCACTGCTGAGGACAGATTACTCTCCCTCTCCTCCAGCCCATCAGGATCAGCACTGATAAATAAACATGAGAGAACTCAAGCAAGGCTCTGACAGTACCACTCCACTGCAATTAACTCATTCCCTCAATACACAGCAGTTTAGATGAATCAGCAATTCCAGGGAGATAAAGGAAAGAAGAGACAGAAGATGTTTTGCCACTATATATTTTTCTGACTATATAAGTAAAACCACATGACATTGCATGACCAAGTAATTTAAATGGTTATCTAATGATTCTAATGTGCAAAAAGTTTCATAGACTTCAATAAAAAGGCTCTGCTGGAAAGTAACCTAATACATATTTACTTAAAGATATTTTATTTAAAAGGAAAAAACAAACCTTAGAGCCTTAGCATTATGTTGAGGGGATTTATTTTTCCCCTTCCCCTAAAAAAATGACAGTTCTTTGGTTCATCAAGGTCACTATGAACCACAACACTTAGGGGTTTTGCTGGAACAGGGATCATGCTCAGCACATTAGGAGACCAGGTTCTGTTTCAGCAGCACATTACCCCATCATCATGCCCTTTCCAGATTACTCTTGTGTATCTGTCTGTAGAACCCCCTGTGCCCAAACTCCTCACAATGACCCTGGGTAGTCACAACATCTATTAAACACAAGTTTGAATCTGTTCCCACGTTGAGACACCTCAGTGATTCAAGGCAAGGGACAAAGTGGTCACTGTAAGCTTTTGACACTTGTGCCAACAGAGCTGCATCCAATTTTAGTCCTCTAGACACAGGAGGTAGGAATAATGTCAGTCAGCATGCAGCTATCACTCTGAGACAACTAGTGCTTTGCCAGAGCAGAAAACAAGGACGGCTACCCCAGCACAGCACACTGGCCCTGAGAACAGTCTTCTGAATGAGCCAGGAAAAAGGAACAATTTTCTTTTCTCTTATTGAACATACACTGAGTATCTTCTTATACACACAAAGATACCTAGCTGTGTAACCTCAATTGGCAGAATCTTTTATCCTTGTGTTAATTTTATGACCCCTTCGGTTGTCCTTCTTCTTGGGGGATGAAAGCAAATATATGGCGGGGGAGGGTCACTGCCAAAGGTCATCTATATTTAATGTAGTTTCATGTGCTGGGTCACATAGCATTCCCAGGCTGAAAAGAAGGCTCTGTTGCTGGGAATTTAAAGAACAAGTTGAAGGTAGGGTGCAATCATACTACAAGGAGTTGTCAATCAGGTCTTACTATGCCTTCCAATTTTTTTCAGAATAGCCAAAAAAGTTGGAAGGTCTCCAAGTGTGTCATTCTATTATGGAGGAAAAAAAGTCTGTGGAGGTTTCACATTAATTTGATTCAAAACAAGCCCCCAGAATTCACTTATTCCCAGTACTATGAGCTCTGTTAATTCACTAAGCTTACTTACAGAGCAAAGGATTTGCTGTTACACATCCCACACACCAAAAAAAAAAAAAAAGCCTATTTCAGCTGCTTAAGTTTGTACTACATATTGCTGCACTTATTGAGGTTCCAAGCTAGGGAAGTAGGCTTGCTCAAGAAAACATGGCAGCATGTGTTTAATTTTAAGCATGTGCTTTCCAAGTCCCACTGCATTCGTACACTTGACTGACAGAAGATTTCAGTGTAGACTAGTGTGCTCCTCTGATTCCAGGCCAGAGGATACTTGAACAATTCCATAAAGTCATTTTAGATGTTCCTCTGATGAGAAAAATATTTTCTCTCTAAATACCAGGCCCTGTCTGTCTACGCCCACAAGTATGCCACAGATGAAGCGACGAGCAGAATCTGATATGCTAATTAGAGAAAAGAAGGTAGGGACATGTATAGTGCCAGGCTTGCTTTAATTCAGGCACACTTAATTTTTCTGAATGCAACAGAAGTCGCTGCCATGAAGTTTCCCATGCATGAATAACTACAGCAAAATGATGCTCAATGTCTACATCTGCCTACAGGCTCCAGGAAAACTCGTTCACATACAATATGTATTGTATTCTCTCCATGGAAGCAGAAAGCTTCATTTGTAGAGATCAGAGCTCTAAGTAATCAAAATAGACCCATAATGTCAGATTCAGTAGTAGATGTAACTCACATACTAGCAAAGCACCAGAACTTACACAGCCAAATCAAGCTCCTCCAGATACACACTAGCACGAGGGTACTACAAAATAGCCACCAATTTAGCTGATCCTGCTTATTTTTCATGCTTTTGGCATTCTGAGAAGGACAAATCCTAATACACTGAAATGCATGTGCATGCATAGGTATACACATATAAAACTAGAGAAAAACCTAGTAATTCTCAGCAGGAGTTTAATCAGAATTAAACCTTCTTGCAGACCAGTCTGAGAAAGCTGTAGTATTAATCCACAAAAGCTAAGTGGAAACTGCAACATGCCTGCATTTCACTGAAGCCTTTCATAAAGTATCTCAAAATGCTGAAACTAAATTCAAAGTGGACACCTCCCCAAAAACAACCCCCACACATCAGCTGCAACACATTACAGAGGGCCACAATAAATAGCAAAAAGTACAGAAACTAAAGCAGGACCTGTAATCTAATTGGTTTTAGCATGTTTCTTACTAGCAAGGAGGAAGGAACAAGAAGCTTCTTAATGGAGATCACCAGATGAGTAATATTAATTCAGTAGAGAGAGACAAAGAAAAATACAAAACAAAGACAATAAATGAAGCCCTCTCTTCTTGTGACACTAAAATTTTTAAAATTCAAGGCACTTATTAGCATGTAGAATTGAGTCTTAATGACACACCTTCTTTCACAGCATCACATCCCCTTGCCTGGGCTAAGCCCTCTTTATGGTGCTTTGTACTGCCCTCCTTCCCCCTACTCCCCTTTCTTCTCCAGTGCTTAGTTTGGAGAAGTCTAGGCATCTCAGAGGTGTAAATCATACTTCACAGTCCAGGGCTCACCATGAATGGAGTTATTTTGGCTCTCCTATTCCCATTTCACACTCTGCACACAGAAAACCAGAAGTGGCTATAAAGGAGACTGACAAAGTTACAGATCAGAGGCTTCTGTGAGCTCTGGAAGCACTGTACAGATACTACTTTCACACACAGAAGAAATAAAATGAAGTGGACAATTCTCATATTATAAGAAATGGTTTAACTGCCTCAGCAGCTTCACATCACAGCGTGTATGTAATTTTTCCCCATTCTCTCCACCCTCACCCCCTTCTGTTCCCAGTGCAAGCAGCCAACACATCATGCAATAGAGGGACCGAGAGCTGTAGTGCCTTGTCATGTTTCCTTCTGCCAAGAGAAGGAGACGTACCTTTTAAACCTCATTCTCTCAACACATCAGTGTGTCAGATAGGGGTCTCGCCTGTCCTCCAAAGCAGGCATTTAACTCCCAAGGCTGTACATAGGTTTTATGCCGCACCCCTGAAATTTCTCTGCCTCCACTAGTTCACTGGTTTAGATATCAGGAGGGGCAGAGGGACATAGCTGCATTGAAGGTACAGAAACACTCTTATGGCTGAGGACATGCCTATGGTGCTGTAGCATGCAAGTGTCCTGTCATTTGTTACTGCTAAGATCTCCTGGGCAGGGACAAACGGGCTTCAACACACAGAAGAAAATAAGGCCAACAATGCCACCAACATGTCCTGTGGCTAATATTGACAAAAACACATTTTTACTACAGCAGAGATAGGATAGGAAAAAGCCTCGTGCTGTTGGCATATACACACACAAACACACGCAAACCCAGGCATGCACTATGAAAATTGTTTGAAGAGCTTGCGGTCTTGTTGTTAAGAGAGTTGTGAATGTTTCCAAAAAGCCTGAATGGTAGACAATGGCAGCACATTGCTAAAGAATGTTTAAGGGATTTCGACTGATCTGATAATTGCCTGGTAATGCAAAAGCAGAAAGAGCTTACAGAAATAAAGGACATGGCTTTGAATGAAGTTTGAAAAAACTAATTTTTAATATGACAAAGCATACACTGCAAAGAATTAAAAAACACTGACTACAAGATAAAAACAGTAAAAGATCTATCAGAAGAGCAAATCCACATTTACACAGCCCTTCAGAACACAAACAGCCAGAACTCAGTGTTTGAAAGAGTAAGTCTCTTCACTTGCTCCAAGCCCTTACAAGGCACCCAACTGAGAGTGACTTTCATTTCATACACTCCAAAGTCAGGAGCATGATGCAAACACAGATAACTTGAACTTTCATTTTTTCACCCCAAACTCTGTAGATGAAGCAGCCAGGACACGTATAACGTAGACGAAACACTGATTTGTGCAAGAGCTGCAGCTCTAGTCTTGTTAATATAGTCAAAACCATTTAAATTGGAGTTGGATGAATCAAGCAAAAATACATCTGTGAACGTTTTCTGGCCTGTTGAAATGCTTATGTGCATTTGCTTCCACATCACTGTTCTGCACATATCCCACCCCCGCATTTAGACAAACGGAGCAGCCTCTGCCTCAGATGGCCCCTGCCTGGCCAACAAATCCTTGAAGGCTGAGCAAGTATCACCCTATTCTTATTATCTTCCTTTGGCACAGCTGTGAGAAACAGAGCACTACGAGCTAAGTCAACATCTACTTCTACAGACATTCATGCTGGTAAGTGGGAAGTAAATTTTAGTTTTATGAGAAGAGGATTATGCACAGCATCAACCTCCCTGCTTGCACACACACCAGAAATGCTTAACACACCCCATGAGGAAACGAGAACATCATCTGATGGTTCAGCCCAGGCTGAATACATATAAAGACTTTTTCTGAACATTGAAAGAACTAAAAATTGACTCATCCCTAAAACAGTCAATACAAAATCCTGAATACTACACACTTTACAAAAATCAAATTCTTAACCTTATAATTCTGCTAGTGGAAAAAGAAAAATTAATACATACATGGAAATTTATTTGCCCTACTTAGGCTTTGTAAGCATAATACGGAAAAAATCAGAGCCTACCTTCCACCTGAAAATGATTACTGTGCTCAGCCCTCTGAGCAGCAACTGGCTCTGTAATGCAGCTACATTTAATGTGTCTAAGCGGTTCTATAACAAGTAGAGACCATTAATCAGGAGACCTTGGATATGGCAGGGAACAAATTAAAGTCTCAGAAGACTATAACATGTTCTATCACAAAGCAGTGTGTCATATCACATGCATGATATCACAAATCACTTAAGCACTGTTCTTTTATATTAAGCATAGCAATATGTTCTATGTCAGAACTCGATTATTTTTTTCAATATTCATTAAGCAAGAGAAAAATAGTAAATCATGTGGCAGTCTAATGTATTCAGTGTAACTCTGACCAAGGCTTGTGCAATATTTTAGCAAATATTTACTGCAGGCACAGAGAAGCCCTTCCACTGTTAGGTTTGTGATCAGCTGTAGTTACCATTCTATAGGACTGAAACATACACTTAAATTAGAAGCCCGTGAAGAATAAATACATGCAAAACATGGAAAAGGCAAGGACTCTAAATTCACTGAATACACAACCTGTTTTTCCACTAAATGCATTATAATCACGTTTTGCAGATGGGTTTTTTTTCAGTGTTTTGCCATAGCATACGAAATTAATTTCTGAGGGGAGGGAATGCAAGAGGATCTTTTCTGTATTTACATGTTAAATAGTATTTGCTGGTCTAGGCAAAATGCATTCTGCCATTCGAAGGAGGCACTTTCCAGGGACACTACACTCCAGTTCCCAGGTCTGAACGGCTCAGAAGCAACAGCAATCCCCTGCAGTGGGTGTGTGCAACTAGTTCTCTCTCTTAAAGTCAGAATCTTAATGTAGGATGGATTCCCATTCTTGTTGCACCAAACTGGAAGTGAAGCAAAAAGTGTCCACTCTTCACTGTCATTTTAAAGTTTACAAGACTTCCCCAAAATTTAGAAATATATATATTCCAGCAACAAATGGATTACAAGAAAAAGAAAGAAAGAAACTTCTTTTTCCGTTACCTATTTTAAGCAATGCTTTGATTTATTGTGAGGGGAACAGATGAACAAGATAAATGTGTAGATCTCCCCTTGAGATGCTGGCAGCAGAGACAGTCCGGTGCGTTTTGCAGAGTATTTTGGTTTTAAGGAGTTCAAAGAATACTTTCTTCTTCAAAGTCAAATTTCACCACCACTGGCCGGGTCATGTTCCACTTCTTATTTCGATTCCTATCCTCGATGAACTCCTGGTAAGGATCTTGCTTTGAAATCGCTTTCTTCGAGCGTACATAACCAAAAAAGACAGTTAACGCCAGGAAAGAGTAAAACAACATGACAAAGAGGATGAAGAAATAGGCATTGTCATATGGTTTGTATTGTGGCTCTTTTTGTTCTGTAGCATTTTTCCTTGTGTCCAGGTTCCTTTCCAGAAGTTGCAGAACACATTGCGAGATGAGAGAAGCTAAAGCTGTTTGGTTCATTTTGGGGAATTCAAAAGCATGTCAGAAAACAGAGGGGAGCGAGCATCTAGGGGCCCCAAGTGATGCTTCACTGAAGTGGGACTCTATCCACTAGCTCCAACAGGAGTTGGATCTGGTCTGTAATCATTTCCTCTTTTGGTAAAGAATGCTGTTAAGCACTTATTGGGTCCCAGTCACTTGATAATGAGGCATTTGGCTGATAAGCTTGCCTTGCCTGTAAAGTCTATTAATAATAACAATATCAAATCCCTGAGACGTACATCTGCCAGGCACTTTATAATATGCCATTTAATTTTTTATTCCCCTACCCATTGTCCATGCCCCAATATTTGGGTAAAAAAATCTGCTCAGGTTACTAGGTGAAAAGACTTAAAAAATACCAGTGGGATGTGATAGACATGTAGGGGCAGAAGAAGAAAAATATAGTATTTCAGTCAGCTGCTATCTATGAGTTAAGCATGAAAACCTAAATTTCAGCTCAAATCTGACAACCTCGGAGCTTGGGTGGAAAGTTGAATGTTTTAATGTTTTCTGCATTAAGCCTCAGGACTGATAGTCTGTAGCTGAGTGCTGCCACAAATACCACGCAGGAAACATGCAAGAGAGTAATATCCAAACAGAAAAGAACTGCTTATAAAGTCGTTCTGGAAGATGAAACCCTTGACTGCCACTGACAAGTGGACTACACTGAATATTTTCAGACAAAGAGCAAGGAGGTTAAGTCTTCTCCAGTGTGGTTTCTCACAGATCATGTCTACTTGCATGATAATAGCAGAGCAGTGCTCTGTGGATTCCTGCTTCCTATTGTGTTTTACAGGCTAGGTCACTCTAAAGCAAATTGTTGTTTTACAAAGTAGTGAAACCTTATCTTGCTACAAAAAAAAAAAAAAATCCTTACTGCCACAAACGACAATACCAGCTGTTTCTTTCTGTGATCTGAATTCTGGGGAGTAAGCACCATGACTTTGAAGTGGAGAGCACATCACCAGACTAGCAGTTTGCCAACTCTGCACTGTTTCTTTAGGCCTGACCCCCTGAACTGATTGTATGATGACTAATTCACATGCTAAGATTGCAGTATATCGGTATCACCAAACAGCCTGCATTTGTCATTAAGGGTTTCTTGTAAAAAGAAAGATGAAAGTGAAGTCTGTAATTTTATATGAGCAGCAGACTATGCTATAAGTACATTTAGAATATGCAACTTCTAGAAGAAATGTTCAGCTCCACACTTGAACTATTTGTTTTAAAATCAGCCCTAAAAAAAGAAAAAAATCCCATAAAGAGCAATACCAAATCCTGTTCTTGGTTGGGGCCAAGTTACGGGAGAGATCTTATTCACCTATTCTTGTGGGTAGAGGAGAACAGATTTGGGGGACCTAATCTCATTCTGAGGAAAGAGAAGAAGAGCTTTATCAGTGGTTTAACCACAATTAAAATACATGCATTAAACTAGTATAAAATCTTCAGGGGAACTATGCCCAATTTATATTCATGTAACTGGAAAAGAATTTTCATTTAGGTTTTGCAACTTTTCCAGAACTCCGTAAACTCTTACTGTTTGTTTGTTTTTTAAAAAAATTTGCTTCAGTAAAAGAAGCATGTGATTCTACACAAATTAGGTTGGACACATGCTAATCCTGCAAATTTCTTGCCTGTTTGAGACAACACGTGACCTCTGTTAGCTAAGTTTCTAGGCCTTTTCAGTATTGAAAAAATACAAAAAAATAGGAGGGGGGGGGAGATTAGGACACCACAAATGAGAAACAAGTGACAAAAATCACTCCAGTGAATTCCCAGTGGCAGTTCTGGGTACTCCACAAACAAGGAGTGCTGTGCCTACCCTTTACCACACCTCTTAAAGCACAGCGGCATCACCCCAGTTCTTGAGGTGTACACTCATTGTTTCTTAGAAATAAGGAGTTTAAACACAGCATATTATGCTATGCTGTGAGCTGACAACCTCACATGCCTAACCAGTTTTTTAACAAAAGGCACAGCAAGACCTGGGGCTCTGACTGCCTGAATGGCAGGGAAAGAAAGCACATCAGCCTAACCCTGGAAGCCAAACTACTGTGTTAACACTGGGCCGTGCTTGTCAACATGGGGGCTTCGTGCCTCAGGTAGCTCCCAAACCCATACTCGTGGCCCACTGAACTCAGTGCTAAACCTTCCTTTCCAAGCATGTTGTAACATCTCTCCCAGAGCAGAGGCTACTCAGGGCGGGAATGCACCACCCTTAGCACAACAGATACTACACTTCACCAGTTTCCACGTGACTGCTCACAGAGAGAGCTCCACACCACCTGAGGAAGGACAATGCACAAAGGAAAACTTGCAGCCTTAATACTCCCTGCTGCTGCTGCTGCAAAAAAAAGGCACTTAAAGGCTTTGCATACACACGTATAAGAAAACGATAAGCCAAGGAACACACATACCACAGCAGACGAAGTCTTCTGCCTCTGAACTGAAAGAGGCCTCCAGATATCATTTCTGGGTAAGTGGCAGGACTTCAACTGCTCCCTACTCAGCCTTGGGAAGTGCTGTGCCTTCCAAACACAGCACAGCTCATTCCCTCCCGCTTTGAAGGAGCTGCTCACTGATAGAACATTGAACTCACCTGTGCTGTCCTGCTTTGCCCCTCCTGAAATGCTCTTGCCCCAACACACCTGCATCAGGAGTTAGATAATATGACCCTACCCAATTAAAGGCAGATGCTTATTTATCCTCCTGCTCATCTAGTGCAATCTGAGTTTATTGTAATTTAGGGTGTTTCCGTCCACTGTTTCTGCATCCAGTTGAACAGATCAGTGTTCTGTTAGGCTATACAAACAAACACTGCTTTAAAGTTGTTCTTTCTCTCCCTTTTTCACCCTCCCCCAAAAAAGCTAAAAGTACATAATGGCGCTTTGAACAAGATCCTAAAGAGCTATTTCCATAAAGTGGTCCAATTCTTTTTAGAGATGTAAGTACATGAAACTCTTCAAATGCAGGGGGACAATGAGTGAAGATTAAAAAGAAAGTAAAAGATTAAAAGGAAAAGACCATAAGAAAAACTCAAAGGAGGGGGAAAAGATCAAAAAAGAGGATTAACTATGTTACTTGTTGTTTTTCAGAAATTAAAGAAGTATGGAGGATAAGGAATTTGTTTCCTTTTGGCCCTAGAAAAATGCCAATTATGGTAGCTAAATTGCCAGGATCACATATCAGTATGCTTTGGAAATGTGAGAAATGGATGGGAAATATAAACACAGGGCAATAGCTTACAGTTATGTTATGAATTAAGCCACAAAAATATCAAGATTTAGTCACTGAACAAGCTGCCAAAGTTAATCTTTCCTGATGAACTTGAGTAGGATCAGAATAGAAGCAACAGAACTGTAGTTTCACGGATCAAAATTGCCTTGTTCATTCATCTTTGCTATCTTTGGGTCCTTACACACCTAAAATTTCCACTAAAAATGAAGGGAAAGTGACTGGGTATATATGGATATAAGACCTATCTCGTTATCTACTTTGTGTATTCATTTTAGGAGGGTTTATTTAAGCTTTAAGGATAAAAAAAATAACTACTCCAAGTCCCTTTTTGACAAGAGAGCTTGTGATACCATCCACACTAGTACAGACTATGTTATCCTTTAGATTTTTGGGGACACAATAGCAGAACACACTTTTAGGGGGTGGAGAAACTCCTTACCCACAGGTCCTTTAAATACATGGTATTTATGTATCCCTCTATGAATAAGGATTACAAAAGAAGGCAGGCAGGGATTTCTGCCCCAAGCTGCATGCACCCCAGAAACAATTTACCAAAGTCCACAGTATAATTTTACCCAAACTGACTACTTTTCCTGAGGCTCACAGGTGGTTTTGCTGTGGTTGGTTCTCACCAAGGCAAGGCAGGCCAGCCCTGCACCCTCCCACTGCCCCTGGGGTGAGGACCTGCCTGGGAGATCACCTGTGGGACTGACAGGGACCTTACACCTGAGATGTAAGGTCTCAGCATTGGCACAAGCAGCCTAAATAGAGACTGGATCCAACAAAGTGCTCCGAAATCAAGGCCGGGCTAAGGTGAAGGCTCACAGGAGAGGTCTGGTCTGGCAAGTGCAGTTACCCAGAAGCCATGTGGTTCTGCTCACAGTGTGGATCACCTGGGCCCACTGCAGCACTGGCATAGCTCCACCATGTCTCAGTAGTATCCGCAAAGGGAGTGAGATTTTATTTACACAGTGCTCCATGCACCGGGAGCCGAGCACAGAAATGACCCTGTACAGCTGCTCCCAACCATTCCCACAGGACAGACTGAGCTCTGCTCAAAGACGCCCACGCCTACTGTGGGTGGGAACACCTCTGCCCTGGCTGCTCCTCTCAGCCACCTCTTGCTGAGGAAAATGTGCTTTTAGTGGTACTGAGGGGCCACAGCACCACCTCCCCTCCCCATCCACTGTGTGCCTTTCCTGGGACAGCAGCACCCATGTGGAAAACTGTATTTGGGCTTTACTCTCAACAGAGACCACCCCTCAGGTTTCTCTGAGGATTCCCAGCATGATTCCTGCTGTCTCTCCACCCACAGGAAAAGCCATGCTGTTTCCATAGCACACGGCATCTGGACACCCTGGCACCAGAGGGACCAGATGGCTCACACACCACAGAGCCCCATCCCACCACTGACAGCTCCTGGTGCAGCCCTGTCCCCCTCCCACAACACACCCCTGATCTTTCCCAGTCTCAGCAGGTCAGGAACTGCTCCCGGCAGTGGCTCTGTGCTCTGCTCAGGGCTGTGTCGTCACAGCTGGTGAGGGCCATGTTTTGGCTGCTCCCCATGAACTCCACAGTGGCCTCTGTGCTCCCCATGCCCACCTATGCCCAGCACGGCTACACTGTGCTGCACTCAGCAGCCCTTCTTGGCCCTAAAGGAAGAGCCAAACTCCATCTTACCTTTTAACACATTTTCATTATCCCCTTTTTCAAATCAGGCAAGCCTGACTGTTTAAAAATTTTTCTCAGGTTTCAGAGCCAGGTGAAACAGTGCTGTGCCATTTTGGGAGCGCTGTGGTTGGTGCAGGTTATTGCCGGCACTGCCCTGCCCAAGGCGGTGGGAAGGTCGGAGTCCTTGGGAAGAGCAGGCAAGAGAGAAATTCTATTGAGCTGATCCAGAAGCTGGGAAAAAAGGTGTGGCTGGTGGGAACTTACAGAGTGGCAGGACTCAAGGTTACTGGAGAGCCACGAGGGAAAGGGAGGCAATGGGGAGCAGCCATGACACCAAGGGAAGGGAGTGTCTTCCACCACCTGGAGACTTCAGAGGGAGATGATGGAGAAAGACCAGATGGTCCCTGCAAGCCACACCACCCCCAGCCTCAAAAGAGCCTTCCCCAGGTTAAATGTGACCAAACTAGCATTTCAAAAGCCTTGGGAGATTTGTACCCTTTGTTAATTATTCTGATACTCACCATGGGGACACTCACACAAACATGGCTCCAAAGAAATTTTTTCCACCTCTGAATTGCTGAACTATAAAATATTTCAAGCTAAGTGTGCAGAGTACACTTAACACCCTTAAAAAGTAACAATCACCTTTAAAAAGCTAAATTTTTACAGGTGTGTACACTTGAGATCATTATGAATAAGTGCACGTATATGGGGATAAAAATACTTGTGTAAATGAAACTGAGTCTGTGAGAAAAAAACATGCGTAATCGTACAGAGATGTGAGAAGAATTGAAACCATAATTGTGTACAGCATAAGCAAAGATACCCGTGTGAGCGCTGAAAGGAGGGGAGTGCGGGAAGAAACAAGTAGCTTAACATTTGGTCATGGCCTAAGGGACAAACTTTGCTGAAGATGAAGACACCGAAAGGTTAATAAAGCTTCTGAACTGTTTCCAATTCTCAGACAAGGAAGCAACAGTTCCGCTCTTGCCAGTAACTGCTCTTTCATATTTGTGTATCGAGCTGGCTTTATTAAATTATTCAGCAAAGGTCAAATGTGATGTGTCTTCCTAGTTTTATTATGATTTTTCGTGACATTGCCTGAGTAGCTGAATAATAAACAGTGCATGTCAAAATGTGCAGTGCCCAAGGTGTCCACAGCCACCGTGGATTATTCAGGCAATGTCAGTGCATTAAACAAAGATTTAAAATATGTGTGAACACTGCAAGTGTTGCTTGTGGGAATCACGATGGCAATACAGAACCAAGCACCAGCCAGCACCATGTACACATACTGATTTTGAAGCCTGCTTATATGATAAATAGTTTGTAAGTTTTTGAATCTGACTTAACCATCCAGCTGCAGCACTTCGCTCCCTGTGACTGATGAGAACTTCTCAGCCTGTGAAGAGCTGCCCAGAAGCGCTGGGAGAGAATAGGTGGTGAAAATCTGACAAATCAAATGGCCTGTTACCTACAATGATCGCAGGAGCAGACTACAAGTTTTATTATTTTACAATAGACAGGTATCTTGAACGGATTCAAATGAACTCGCGTCATGCTTTAAATATCCCTATGACTCTCCAGTTGCCCTAGGCAATATCTAGATGTCATTGGAAAAGCCAAAAGAAATTAAAAGTGGAATCTTCTAATCAGGATGCAGGTTTTCCTGAAGTGAGCATCAGAACATTGAAGTGAACAATACAAAAGAAGTTCATTAATTCAAGCTGTTCCAGGTTTGATGGTCTCATTGATATTGCCTTAATTTAATTTTCTGTTATTTTATGCGAAGACACCTTTTAGTAACCCACTTTACTCCACAGACTCCAGGGCAGAAGACTTGATGGATAGAAAATGTTGAGAACATTCATGGTTACCAGCACAGTAAAAATGTGTGCTTTACACATCAGCAGTAACCAGCAGTGCTCTGACGAGAGGGAATACATTTCTTACATGTATGAGAATATATCACAGGATTCAGACATAACAAATAATTTGCATGCTATAGTATGTCATACTTCTGAGAAAGTGCGAATACATTCTTGCTACAAAAATTATTAGTAGCAGGCGATAATTTGGGGTGGGGTTGGGAATTTCAAAATTAAGTAACTGTTTCTTTACGTTTGGAGATCTAGGTTACGGACATGTAGCCAGATTCTTTAAAGCTTGAATTTGCACAGACCTTAACCTAGGGATTAAAATTTAATATCACATATATGCAGAAATGGATTTCTGAGGACATAACCCTGTTTAACAATCATCTGTTTTTAGTGAAGGTTTGTAGATTCAGATAGGTGTTTTGTGCCTGTCAAAGTGGTTCAGAAAGATACACTTCAGCATCATTTGTCTTTTGTAGAGATGAGAGACTTTTGGGCAATATTGAGTAGAAAACCCTGTGTGACTATGGGAGAAAAATGTTTATTTCTAGATTTTGCTCAAATGGGAAACACTGAAATATCCAGGGAAAACAAAAGGATAATAGGTGTCATTAAAAATTATTCTTTTCCTAGCTCATTCATTGATGCTCGAATAAAGGAATAGTAATGCATACCAAGGTATATATGGCCAAATACATATATTGGGTATTGTGATAGGAGTAGAGGTTATTTGTAGATAAAGAAGGATTTAAAAGAAAATAATAAAGTAAAAATCATGGTTGTGCCACAACGAATAAATAAATTTGCATCAAAAAACCTCTCAAGAGTTTCCAGTTCCAGTGAGATGGCAGACAGTTGAGTAAGCAGCTGTTGTTATGTATTTTCATCTTGTAAAATATGCTCACACACACACACCAGAAAAAGAAAAAGATAGGAGGGACCCTGAACTCTGCTCTTTCTGCACTCAGCAACAAGTAGGTTTTGGACTCCATTGCTGTGAGCACATTCCTCCAAGCTATTGCATGGCATTTCTGTCAAATGCAATATCCTTGGCAGGCTCATTACCCTTTGACTTTCCAAGTGTTCAGGATTTGTATTCCAGACAACACATGTGGTTCCCAAGAACCTCTTCAGCCTGGACAGTGACAACAAGAAGGGATCAACAGTACCCTGGGCAATCCTTATAGCTCTGTCAAAGATTCCTAGAGCGCATCATAAATCTGGAAACCACTTAGTCCCTCTGCCCTGGGCTCCTCACTTCCCCTGGCAAGACCTCGTCCTGGTTCCCTGCTTGCATGGCTTGCTGTGAGAGGACTGGGTGATTTTCATAGAATCAGAATGGTTTGGGTTGGAAGGGACCTTAAAGATCATTTAGTTCCAGTCCCCCCACACCTGCCTTTTCTCCTTATCTGACTTGTTTCCAGGCTCTCCAGCTCTGTATCAGGATCTCACTGCTTGGGAGATACTTGAAAAGAGGATGGAGTAGCCAAAATTCCCATTCTCTAACTTGAGGGCAGTAAAACACCTCAGTAGCATTGATGGGACGGGGAGAACTCACAGCTTTGTCCCAGCACCACAGCTGCTGGAACAGAAAAGGACAGGCAGTGAAGGTGGCACTTGACAATTATCCTGGAAGAAGCTACACCTCTCCAGGGAAGGAGCTCTCACGCTCTCAGACATCACCCAGTTCCAAACTGTGCAAGCAAACAGGCTTCTACCCTGCATTTTACAGCAAAGGGATTGCAAGTGGTGAAACAGAGGTTTACTTGGCCTTTGCAGCAAGCCTAGGACATGAGACTAAAGCCAAAGGCCAGTCCCCAGCAAGGGGAAGCAACACTGAAAAAAAACCCAGAAAAATTAGAAGTGTAGAGCAGGGAATAGGTATAAATAAGTCTTTTAAATTTTAATTGTCTCAGAAACTAAAAAGTATATCAGAGAAACATAAACTGGAAGGAAAAAAAAGAAATCCCCTTTCCCCCACTATTTTTAACTCCGTCTTTGCAAAAAGTATCTTCTTTCCTTTTACAGTGGAAGAGGGCTAGAATGGAAAGAACAAAAGAAAAATAAAAAATAAAAATAAAACACATACAGAAATAAAAGATGAAAAACAAAATCAAGGTGGTTACATCCCCCACAAAATAGTGAGGAAATTAAATGTCCACCAAGCCTAAGGTGAAGTAAAATTTCCTTACACACTGATGTGCCACTAAGACTTACTCCACTCATTTTGGAGGGTCTTCCCCATGTTTCAGTCAACCTGTGTGTAAGCTGAAGTAAAAAAATCTTGAGGCTTCTAAGGAAAAAAAATATAATTCAGGACAGATACCACCCATAACTGATTACAAAGTTCCTGCATTGTGTGAAGCCATCGAGTTGCCCTATTTGTGCTCGGTTTAAGCCTATTTTATTGTTTTTAAAATGGACAGAAACGGCTTCTCTCTTAGAAGGAAGATGTATTATGGTACCAACAGCACTTGAAAAATGCATAGTTCATTAACACACACACACACAGAGTTCCACGTGGCACATTAGCAGAACCTGGGCACAGAGGCTGCCCAACGCTCCTGCAGCCTGGGATGTGTTCAGAATACACTTACATAATGGATACAGTTTGCATTGAAGATAACATGGTTTATTTCTTCATGATAATCAGATTAAAATGTATCAATGTATTTAGCACAATACTACATTTTAGGACAAAATCATCAGTGCTTTGCAAGTCTTCATAATGTTTATTCATTATAAATAGTAAATATTTACTGAACTTTTTACATGAAAGACATTTGTTTTTTGTTTTCTTTTTTTTATTTTATTTTTTTGTGTGTGGGTTTTTTTTTTTTTTTTACAACATGTGTTGTTGTAGAGGCTGCAACACAAAGATAATATTTCATTTTTCCATCACCCTTAAGACAAATGTGTGAACTAACCTCTGTACTGAACCTACTCTAACTCACTACTTCATAGTCCTTAATGCTAAAAGGAATGTATTTGTGTTCTGCCTCCCTCTTTGTTACAAGAATAGAGAGAAATAAATAACCCCACCTTCCATCGTTCTCTTCCTCTCAACATCACAAAACACAAATTTATTGACATTCTAAAATGTCACAATGCAAACTTCTTGTAAACCATGGTTCCTATAATTATACTTTCTATATTGGATATCGCTGTATAATTTAAACAAATGTGTCAAATACAGGCCCATCTCTGTCTATGTCCTGTATATCACTAAAAAAAAAAATGTAAACGCAATCATTTCTTCGTATTGTTTCCTGAAGATGACCTTTAAATCATGATTATCAAGCTGGATTTCAGTAATCCAGCAGACTGCAACGTCTCTGTATTTTATCATCAGGAATTATGCACTGCAAAAATAAAAGTACCTGCAAAAATATAGTTCTGATTCTATCTCTATGACTTTGGATGATCCCAAAGTTTGTGTGAGGTACACAGTATTGCACATTGCTAGGCAGTTGTGAAAAATCAGTCGCGTTGTTTGTGGTTTTTTTTCCTCCCATGTTTGACCAAAAGGGTACAATGGACTGGGAAAACTCCACATACAAAAAGTTAAAATCTGCTTTTCATGTTGCCCAAGATCTCGTCTCTTGGTAAAGCAAAACTCATGAGTGACATTTACTGACAACGTGATTACAAAAGCATGGTAAGGTAACCAGTAAGTTGCTCTGGAAGTCTTTTGCACTTATCCTAGCTTCCTTATGGACTGTGATGTTTCCTCTTGATGACAATTTCCAGTGTGTAAAATGCAAGAGGTTCTCCTGACCTTGCTTCAGAAACTGAGCAGTTTTGAAGTTAGACTAAAGTCAGCACTGGATGTCAGATGAGTCAGAGCACGCAGAGCTCAGCCGCTCTAAGTTTAGTTTCAAAATGTTACATTTGTCCCAATCAGTGTCCATTAATTTCAACAGCAACAAAAAAATGGAATGTTTGCCAGGCAGTGATGTTAAATACCGCTCTGTTTTGTATACCCACTCATAATGAAGCATGTCACATTTATTCATTATTGCTTTTGGCCTTTGTCTTCTGTATAGCTTTGTCCAACCTTCAAAAGTCTACTAAAAGCTATGACTGGAGAGAACATAAGCCTGCTTCTCTCAATGGGACTGACCCAGTTTAGGCTGCAGTGTGTTGAGAAGATCCCTCTTATCCAAGCCTTGGAGTGAGACCGGAAAACAAGACCAGCTTTAACTCGAAGTGGACAGTTCATTTATGCAATATCTGGCTTCAGATAATGAAAGGCACCTGCAAAAAAAGCAAAAGAAGCTTTTTAAGTCATGCAGTGACAACCTCACAGCATGGGGCCATGCCAACTACAGGTTGACATTGTCATATTTAATACTGATATATCAAAGGAAAGGGACTAATATTTTTATTCCTAGGACAAGTTTGACAAAACTCTATGTATCTGGGATTATATACTGTAATGATTCTTGAGCTGACCTCATTAAGAACATGTGTTTCTAATAGTGGAATGCCAGCGGTTATTTCATTTTGGACAACCCTTATGTTTTACCTAATGGCAATCAGGTTTCATGTCTCAACAATTAATAACATCAAGATGTTGTTGACATCACTTAAGAAAATAATTATGCAGCAGAAATCTTGCTCTAACAATCAGCTATCTCACCAGTGCACTCTGCACGGCTCTGGAGAGAAGTAGCAGTCAGCCTTTAGGATCTCTGCTCCTAATTTTCTTGGTCACAGACACAGAGTGCAGCCCGCTGGTAACCGGGTGCGGCGCTGCCGTGTCCCCACACTCACTTTGTCCGTACTGTCCGTACTGGTATCCCGTGACGGGGTCCATGCTGTAACCCGTGGTGCTGTAGGTCGGCGGGCAGTAGGACTGGGATGTAGGCAGGCTGTCTAAACTCTTCATGTGATCCAGCCGCTGGCTGCAGCTGGCTGAGACAGTGGTGGTGGGTTCCAGCCCCCCGGTTAAAGGGGACAGGGCATAATCAGTTTGGGGCTGGTGCGGCACACCACCATGGTTAGTCAAGAGTCCCATTACCTAAAAGGTAGAATAATAAAAACAGTTAAAATGTGTGAAGAACCGTGTTGCTCACAGAGCCACAGAAGTTCCCAAATCTGTAATTTGATTCCCTAAAGCAGGTAGACTTGATACTTGTACTGTACATTGGGTAGAGGAACTAAAATTTGCTTGCATCATCCACCAAAATAGAATCCGATAGGTAACAAGCAATAAAAAGTGATACCAATGGCAAATAAAGAAAATTAATATTTAAAACTTTTATGGTTTTAGAGTCCCTGATCCCAGTCCCAGCTGGGATTTCTGCATATGTTTATTCCTTGAGGACTAAATTGTAAGAGAACAAAAAGCAAGTAGTGACTTTCAGCTGTTCTGTCCTGCATGATCTACAAACATACAAAAACATGTGAAAAAGCTCACACAATTTTCTTCTTCAAGATATCAGCAATCATTACAATGAAGTTAATTTGGAGCAGATCACAGCAACACTACTGGAAGGAACAAAGAACCCCACATATTTATGATGTTCTGGGTGCTGGGAAAGGGGCTGAGCAGCCACACCTCCTGCTCCTTCATGCCCCATGAGGAAAAGAACGTGAAAGAGTAAAGTGCTGGTCATAGCACCAGTTATCGATTTCATCCTCTGAGTGAGAGGACACAATAGAAAGGGCCAGGCATTCCAGACTGGCTTCAAGTCAACTGTGACTCCCTTAATAACCTGTTTATACAGGGACAGTTATGAAATCCACAGTCAAAATCAGTTTGAAAAGAGGTTACTTGGAAAAACATGCTTGTCCCTATAAAAACCCAGCCCTCTAGGCCATGATTTCCAGCAGAAGAAATGAAAAATTTAAAAAAAGCCTCTGCACTTTCAAAGAGGAGCAAAGGAAGAAGCTCCAGCGATAAGTTCTTGTACAGAAATCCCTCACACTGCAGGATGGTGAGCATTTCCTTTCCTGGCACATCTCTACAACACACTTCGAAAATAAGTATGACTGAGAGATTTGCTTCCTTCTGCTGGAATAAATTGCACTTCAAAACCTGGCAAACAGTCTGCAGCTTATAATGGATGGATGACGTACAGCTTCTGCCAAAACTGCGTGTTCTGATAATTTACAGGCTGTTCTTGCTCCGAAAATGCATCACAATTATCTGACTTGCTATTTGATAATCAGTTGGCCTCACAGCACTTCTTACCATAAACTAAAGAGAAATCATTTAAATTGAAGTCTATTTTGTGAAGAATAAATTAAACCTCATAATATATTTGGTTTCTAAAGCTCTGATGTTCCTCCCTGAATTGTACTTCTTTTCCATCCCAAACGAAAAGGGATTATTACTGCAGGGAGCTTGTGGTCCCAGATCTAAATTTTGTTTGTTTTTTAATAAATAAGTGAAACAAGATCCGGGGATAGTGATTCAAGCAGGAAGGAAGACCTCTCCAGGTTTTGAATGCCTGATAAGAAAAAGAGCAAGAGGTACAAGCACAATACTTCAAAAAGAGACACCCAGATACCTGCACCAGGAACACAAAATATCTACCCAAGACATCTCACTAAAAAAAAAAGCCTGAGAAAGCAGTTCAGTTACTACATCCAGCACTGAAATGTTTACTTCTGTTTCACTAAGCAGGAAAACATGATGGTTTAACTGATGGCATCCGTTGAATGCTTCAGTTTGGGAAAAAGAAGTTTCAAAATATATGCAAAGAGTTCATTCAGCTACTGAAATCTTTTTTTAAGTTAAAAAACATAAGAAGAATTTAGATTTGGGCTGCAAGATATTTTCTACTTCACTTGACAAATCTTTTCAATGCACAAAACATATTAAAAGAACTTGAGGTTAGTAATAAGAAAAACAACTCTGGAATCACCATAGTTCGAAAAATCATGTTACCTGGCCAGCAAGTTGTGCACAGCATTTTGTTCCTAAATTCCCTAAAAGCTGAAATAACTGGGCTCTCAACTTTTTCTTCTAAAAACTGGTTTCTGAAAACTATTAAAATTTCTAAAGATTATTTTAGCAAGGTTTTCTGCTTCAGAAATTACAAGTCTTTTTCTTATAACTTTGGAAATTGATATGGTCTGAAAATCTAGCGTGCTTAATGACCTGACATTGCATCAGCAGGACACAGTATTAGAACCTATGTTCATTTAGGTTGTATTAATCCTTGTCCTTTGAAATTAACACTGGTAGAGTTAAAAGAAGAGAAAGATCTACAAAAAACATGGCCTAACTTCAACATTTACATTGAAAATTACTACTTTGGAAAATATTTATGTTGGCAGGAGTATCATGGTTTTGACTACAGTTTAAAGCACACAGGGGCTTATGAGAAATCTGAAGTAAGTGCACAACCCTTTCCATCCCTGCATAGCACCAGTGTGACACCAACATTCACAGGACTGTCCCATGTTCTGTTCCAAGTTCAAGAGCAGAGAGAAGGGGTTGTGCTCACGTCACTCTCACAGCCCTACTGGAATCCCAGTGGCACTTTTCTCTGTCTGAGCACTCTTACGTCACACACTGTCTCTGCCAGGACTTTTAGGACTGATTGCTGAGTTGGCAAACAGCTGTTTTACCAACTGCATATTTTAACTACAGTTTTTTCACTTTAATATTTTCAATAGAATAGAGCCCAAGACAAAGCTATTTTGACTTCACCAGCAAAAAACAGTGAGCTCTAAACCTTTGGGATTGGAAGCTATTTTAAAATCTGAGATTAGTCTTGAAATTTAAAGCTGGATCCAGATACAGTCTCAAATACCACTCAAACTTCAGTAGCATCTATATTTAGGTGAGATTTATCTCCTTTGACAAACTAAAATAAGCATTTTGTGAGATTCACTTTAAAATTTTTAAATTAATTAGATAATAATACAAGTCTTTACACATCATCTTACTAAGTGGATATGCACCTGGTAGATACGCTAGAGCAGATCTGACACAGCTCTCTGTCTCTAAAGTGGAGAAAACTGAAGCTCAAACAATAACTGTCTTCTCAAAAATATCTTCTTCAGAGGCCTTCAGAATCATCCTGCAGTTGATTAGTATCTAAATAATTAGATTTTTGGTCATGTCTGTTTTGAAAGCTCTAAGGGGAGTAGCCTCAGGGCAGAAGTCTTTTGTAGGTATGTGCCATGACCTTATCACCCATACAAGGAGTTACAGGAAGGGCATGGCTGACTTTCACCGAATCAATTAGAAATCCATTAATGGGCCATGTCTGCAAGATCCTCAGCACCCTCAGCTTAGCAGTGCACAGGAAACACACAAAGACCTAGATTTTGCAACTCAGATGTTGTATGAATATGAAGCAGTATGGTTCTAAAGAATTAAACAGAGCTGATTGTTTTATAACAATGAAGGTATAAAATATATTTATTCATACTCTATACCGTCCAAATTACTGGAAAATACGTACTTCCTTCTGAATGATTTTGGGAAAGTAAAAGTTGTAATTGTCAGCCTCACTGATCAGGAACCTAAGGGCTGATCTAATACCTGGAATTAAATGATGCAATAACTATTCAATTTATTTTAAAATAGAACTCCTAAAAATGAAAAAAAAAAAAGCCAGGATATAATTTTTTACAAAACACCACAGGAATGTTGGGGCACAGCCTTTGTGCCTATACAGTAAAATACAGTATATGCAATTGATAAAACCACTGTATTCTATTAGAAAACAAAGGAGAAATTAGGAATAAGTAAACGAAACACAGTGGACTGTAACAATCAAACTCTATAGAAAAGTTTTGACATCACACCTGGAGCAATCCAAAATATTCCTTAGGACAAATCCCTTGTTGGTGGAGTTAGCACAGAATCACTAGCTGAGGATATGATCCAGAAAGAGAAATTGAGTGATGAAAGCCTTAAAGACCATGTACACAATGTCTAGTCCATTATCAGCTATAAGAAAATATTATCACCAAAATAAAGGCCATTAAACTGAGAAAAAGCTTATTCCATTTAAAAGAAACTTTATGCCTGTTAACACGGTTGGTATTTTAGGATGTAGGACCTACCATAGGCACAGTAAAATTCTCATATGTTTTAATTCATTTACGGATGCCTGCGTTTAATATGCTTTGTGACCATGTCTGCAATTAATATGATTTATGAGAAAAGAACATGTGCAATATTTTTTGGGTACAGTGATACTTTTTTTTCCCCTCCTGTGAATGAAAGATTTAATGAAACAGCTCAAGGAAAATGGCTGGCAGTTAACATATTAAGTTGAAGTGACAGAATCATGAGTAAACTTTAGCACAGTTAATGATATCCTCTTATCTGACCCTGACACATTTGCAGCATGTAATTTACAGAAGCTCTGTCCAGGGAATCTTGACAAATGCTCCTAACGATGTCAGGGCAATGTTCCATTCTAATGTAAAACAGATGTGGGTCAGATACCCTCATTCATCACTAACACTGAAAATTTCAAACTCCTCCCGAGATGAATGGCATTACCTGCTGTTAACTCTTTTCACTGCAGAGAAATCCCTCAAAAACAAAATATTGCACAAGAAAGAATACAAAAAGGATTGTTATAATGCATTATAAAAGAGATTTTAGAGGATTAATTAAAATTAATTAGCCACGTGGATCTATACCTGTAGGATCCTAGAATGATTCGTTTTATATATATGAGTATTTCTGCTAAATATAAGAAACCTGACAGAAAGCATTTTTATGCCAAGTGCTGCTAACCACATACTTGGTTGATGAAAATAGGAGCAAACGCACTGATTTTGAGCATTGATGACCTGACCTTCTGCATCCACATATCAAATGAGATCTCATACTGATTCCACACCACCAGACATCACCTACACTGAAATTAGAGAGGTTGCACTGGTGTACATTTAGGATAACTAAGAGGATAACTTGATCTTTCATTAATTATATTTTTATCTACATGAGATTACCAATGCTCACAATGTTATCACATGAAACTCATGTCTTTTCTGAGGTGCTGGATCATAGTCATGGAACCTAGTAACATTACCAAATAATTGTAAGATCAGTTAATTCTTGAGCTCCTGGTTGTATGAAAAGCATCCAAAGATGATTTAAAAAAACAAAAGAAAGCTTAGAGATTAACATATAATTTATATTAATAGTCTATATGAATATATAAGTATATATATAAAAGTAAACATTTCACAACTTTTTCAGGCAGTCTCAGAGCTTGTAGGCTCATGAATTTAAATGCTCAACTCTGGAAATATTATTTAAAGCAACTCATAATAAGCCTAAATTTGAGATTGGGTTGCTCTCTGCCTGTGAACTTTCCTCCTCCCACCTTCTATTAAACCTGAAACACAAAAGAAGGATTCTGGACATTATGAACACCAGCCCAGCTCTTACACACCTTCCCTCCACAACTGTATGGATTTGTCTGAAAGCCAAACAAACCAAAAGAGAGAAGTTAATGTGGACATTCAAAATATGCAGTCACCTGTTTATTGCTGCTGCTATAGTAATATGTTTAATAATACCTTAATTATAAAAGTATATTTTCAATATTTTAAATATTAGAATATTTACAAAACAAACAATAAATGTTGTTCTCTTTGCATGGTAACAGTTACAGAACTGTTGACTATCATCTATTTGTACCCACAGAAACAAAAATAATCAAGCCCATTGGCTGAACTTTCGATTTTTAATTTAAAAAAAAACAAAAACAAAAACAAAAACAAAAACAAACTCGTGTTCATAAAAATTATATCATGTGAATTTACTTTCTTCCTCACAAAGAAATCCCTGGCCTGTCTCATGTTCTTGGGTCATTAAGCGAAGAGCTCTCAAAGCCAAGTGCATTGTGACAAAGATCATGAGCTTCTCATTGCTGTGGGACTTGAATCCAAGTGAAATGTTTCTGTGGGCCACCAGTCCAGCAGTAATCCAACAGAAGGTATAGGAAAAAGTATAATGAATTAATAGTTGCTTCTCCGTCCCCCCCTTCTCATCCCTCCTAATGAGGGAATGAAGGGTTTTAGCCCCTGGTTCATGTGTCTCCCTTAAAAACAGAGTTAACAAGACAATATGAACATATCTGACTGATTTGACAGCTGCCATTGGTTCCATACTTCAGGTTAATGAAAACCAAGTGCACTCAAAGACTTAAGGGAAGCCCATTGCCTAAGATCTGTCTCACCAAAAGGAGTTACAGGGTAATTCTTAAACTCAGGCGGTGAAATGTTTTGACAGTAGAAGAAAGAAACCTTGAAAGAGCTTGCATCTTAACTACCGTTCATGGAAAAGTTTGGAATTTTCTTATCAAGATTATTCCTGAGCTCCAGGTAATGGCACGGGAACTGCAAACTTTGTTAAAGCCTGTCATGATCTTCTACACAGCCTCTTCAACATTCAATCCACTTCCCAGTTTAAAACTGCAGCCTTTAAAGCTACTGGTTTGATTCAATTATAGGGGGAGAAGGCAAGGAGGAGGAAAAAGTAGATATGAGAAGTTTTTCTACAGGGCAAGGAAGAGGAAAAAAATGTGCCTGGCAGGAGACAGGCAGCACACGCTTGTTCTTTTTCCAGTAAAACCTTTTTAAGTAAAACCTGTTTAAGCCTGGGTATCCTACAGGTTAAATGTCCTACAGGTTAAACATAGGAAGCACATGGCCTCGTGGGCAGGAACCTGAGCAGAGTATTGTTGCTCCACCTGAATCCACAGCAGCCCAAAACAGCAAGAGCACTCTCCAAAGCAGCAAACTGCCTGATCTCCTGGTGTAGGGCAAACTCCGCTGCTTCCACACTAATAAAAAGCACATGACGAGGTCAGGGGATGCCCGTGTACACCGGAAAAGCCTTTTCCCTTATCTGAAAGGAGGCAGTTCAAAATATTGATATCCTGTCCTAAAAACAATCCGCTGTTTGCGGTGAACATACACCTGCAGGTGCGAGACAAGTGTTTCCGCAGCCATATGGAAGAGCCGGCGAAGGCCCCTGACGCTGGGATCAGAAGGGGACAAGCCAAATTCAGAAGCACGCCTAGGTGCTGCACACATACATTAATGCATAGATATGCTACCCCCTCATAATTCTGAGTTAACAAATGTTTGCTAAAAGAAAGTGCACTGAGCAACTGAAACCTAATTTGAAAAGGAAATACAATATTCCCGTAAACGTATGCACGAGAGGCAAGAAGCTGCATAATAGGCATAGAAAACATAAAAATATGCAATTTACATATATTACACACTAATAATCTCTGTTCTGATGCTATTTTTAAAGAACTCTGGCTGAGATGGCATGCTTGCAGTTGAGTTACTTCTTCATGAAATACAAACAAGGACACTCCAGGCTACCAGCTCCCCAAGACATTAATCCCTGCCTTTTCCCTGCAGAAGTCAACACTTCTCAGGTCTGCAAGACAGATTCTCTCACCACATCCAGGTAGCAATGAATAAACCAGATGAACAAGGAGAATAAGCGGTCATCCGGAGGATACCTGCAGACCTTGTGTTGATTTTAAAAACTGCCAAATATTAAGAAGGTGGAAGGGTTTCTATCCTCTTTTTTTTTGAAGAAGAAGAAGAAGAAGAGCAACAACATTTTAATCTGAGCTTGCAAGAAAAGTATGTTATATGCAGCATTTTGCTTCCTAAAACTGACCAGGACATACCATGTCCTCTAACCTCCAAATTCAAGGCTAACACATTAAAATCACACCACCCTAGCCATCTCTCCTTGTCCTCTGCCTTCACCCACTGCTTGCCTTAAACAACATACTTGTCCATCATATTCAAGAACAAAGTGAGAATGGAACATCCTACATAGAAAATAAAGTTTCCCCAGGGTTCTGTGTGTCAAACCCTCATTTGCAATAAATTGATGTCAAAGGGGAGAAAGAAGCTAAAGTATGCTAAAAGATTTTGTTCTGCATATTCTAAGGGTGTTTCTTTTTTTAAAATCACAAAAGATTATCTGGGCTTCAGACAAAGCCCCTCTCCCCACCCCTGCTAAAGTCACCGTAAATTCAGCTGTACACACAGTTTGTCCAGAGCATTTGCCAGCAAGAGACACATGGATGGGTGGAAACATTATGTTAATTGCTCACACACCCAGATTTATTGTGGTCAAAAATCCACTGACTAGCAAAAAGACCCTCTTTCTTTCTCATCTACATTCCATGCACACAGGCAGGGCACTGCAACGTGCCCACTCAGCAGGAAAACTCCTGTTTCTCCTCTTCGTGAAACCCCCAATGCAGAGCTGGCTTTTGACTTTCCATCCACTGCTACCTCATCCTCTCGGGCAGCACCCGGGAGCCTGTGGGAAGAGCCCCGGCGGAAGGGTGGAGAGGGGATGACCTGTGACATACCCCACGGCCAAGGGATGTTTCACACACTAACATTGCAACCTACATGACCAACGGCTGAGGTTCCTTTGGTCTTTGAGTCTTTCCTTTGCTACAGTCCCACAGTTTAGTACACAAACTCTGGGTATGCCACTTTATAAAGCTCTGTATTTTATACATGTCTCTTAACCCATTGTTTAGGCACCAAAAGTCACTTAAAGGAGCTGTTGGTAATACCACATGAATTTAGGGCTTGGATTTTTATTTGTTTGTTTGTTTAATGGGAAGATCTTTATCAGCTGGTGAGAGTAATCAATTCAGTTGCCAAGAAGTTGTTCAAAACCTAAATGGATGCAAGTTATCTCTATGCATTGAGGAGGGATGTATGATGTCAGCTTTAGAGGGATCAGCATCCTCCTAAACTTGTTGGTAGAGTTGCTGGACGCAGCCAGGAGCTCTAAACACTGGGTTAGAAAAAGGTTTCAAAAAGTCTAAAGAGGAAAAAAAAGGCAAAAACAACAGAAGTTTCATAGTGTAAAGATAAGGCTGGGTGTAAGGAAGCACAGTAACTGATTAAAGTAATTTAATCTTCTGCAGGATCTCCTTTGATTACATCAAACCTCAAATCAGCAAGACTTTGGGGGGAGGAAACCTGGCCTCACTTTTTTGTCCCATTTTGCCCAGCCATCACAAGATTTCTTTACTGTTGCACTCTCCTTCTGTGTCACAGACAATAAAAGCTTTGTGAAAGGAAATATAAAAGATCACATTTTCCATAGCCAGAACCAACATACATTTAAACTGACACTAACAAACACTTTTGATGGATTAACATAGAATCCCAGATAAATAATTATGTCAAAAATGTGGAAGCCTTGCACACTATGAAATTAGTCACTATGAATGAATAAATAAATAAAGCAACTAATATAATGTCATGTATTTTGTTGGAGATTGCATTTAGAAATCAGAATTCTTTCAAAGGATATCTATTCAAGTCTTCTTGGAAGTACATCTGTTTGTTTTTCTGTTGGTATTTTTTTCCTGAGGTTTCAAGCCATAAAGTTTTGTACCCCGCTCTATGCCATAGGAATCTGTGAATCTTAATTACATTTACCGTTACAAAAAAGGGTTTATGAACTTTTGCCTTTGGGCAAAAATGTTTATTTCATTGCCTTTGTTATTCATTCTTTTCAACTCCAGTGCCTTTGAACTTTTCAGCTGCACAGAGTTATCACCGTTGCACAGGAACCAGGAACTGTACTCCCGAGATGCAAACCACAAGTTGAAGAAAACGAAGGAGGCAAAGATATACGAGTCGTTATTTTGGCCACCCTTTGTGCCATTAAAATCTCATTTTCTGCCTATTAGAATGCCCTCTCCCTGCTTAGGCAGTGGTGATAGTCAGTGATTAGTGTGTAATTGAGTATAATTGTCTTTTCACTTTTCATTTGTGTCATTCTGAGCTTCTCTCTGTTTTTCTAACCACTGAGAGGAAAAAAGGGTAGAAAGCAGATAAAGCTGTTAAAACTCTCACTTTCAGCCCTGAAGAGATTCCTGATTGTAATTATAGATTGCATCCTCTTTGTGACTCTTCAGAATTTAGTGGACATCTCTTTCCAAGCACCTGGGCAAAGCTCTAGCTAATAAAATAAACTTTAACTAACAATGTCGGCTTCAGACAGATGCCATGTGTAGGAAAATTTAACCAACCTCTTGACACTCAATTATCAAGGCAATTTATTAACATGATTTCCTTAAAAGAGCTCACACAAATTAGAAAAACAATTATGGTATTCATGCATTTATATGTTGCCAAAGAGCAGTAATACTCCTAATTTATGTATTTATAACTCGATTATAGCTCATCTCAATATACAATGCCCAGTCCTTGGAACTCTCCTCTTACAACTTGCCTGTAATTTTCCTGGACCAGTCGGTAAAACCTTGATGAGGTTATCTTAAAGAGACATTTTATTCCCAGAAAAGCTACAAGATCTATCTTCAGGAGAAGAGCAGTACATTACAAATGGTTGACAACTGAATGCAAATGCGAAGTCCGCATGATTCCATTATAAATCAGCTGAAATTTAATATAAGCTATGACTCTCAATTCAGCCAGTAGGAGGAAAAAAAATTAAAAAAAAAAAAAGGAGAAGGAAACTAGCAAACTGAAATCATGTGGCTTGTATAAAGAATACATTATGGTTTAAATTTGGCAATTCATTATACTGTGGCCTGAGGGAATAGACTCTTTGGTTCTGGTATACAGCAAATCCTCTGTCTGAAAACACAGGACTGACCTGAGGTGAGAGGCCATTGCCAATGGCAGGGTTCATGGGATTTGAGGGCCCGGATGGAGGCACAAAGCTGTCTGTATAGCTGGAAAATCCATGCCTGGTGCTGGGTAGGCAATAGGCAGAGCTGCTCTCTGGATTCGAAGGGAGGCTGCTTTGGTGTACAGTGCTTGGAGGGAGAGGCTGAGGTCTGTGAACGGTACTGCTTGGATCAGACACGGCTAGAAGCAAAAGAAGCGTGTTGATATGTTTCACTTCTTTATTTCTGGCATAATAAGTTCATTATGTGAAGCTTAGCTTAACAGAATTGCATCAGAACCTGCATCCCAACACTGGTTAAGTAGAAAGGTAAATTTTAGTCAATCATATTGGTCAGTAATATTATATATATATACATATAAAAGGAAAACATTTATTTGCTTAAAAGACTGGTAACAGTTTTTCCCCTCCTGGTCACAGCACAGAAATTCTGCTGTGGTTTGTAGCAAGCCTAGCAATGGATAGGAGAAGCCCTGTGCTCAGAAAAATTCCCTTTATTAGAACATCCATCACCAATTAGGATCCAAATCTCAAGGAGAAAACACAGTAACATATTTTATAAAATCTCACCAGTAAGGTTTTTCTTTAACACTAAAATATAACACAGCCCACGTTTGAGGCTCTGATCCCTCACCCCTCAAATCCACCAAAGTTCACAGAATTTCTGATAACATAAAGAGAAATTTTTACCATACTGAGACTTGTTATTGTCTGATGTGAAACAAGATGGTCTGAATAGCTGGTTTTTCCAACTTCAGATAAATATTCAGAAGTTCGCAGTGCACCACTGCTGAAGGCCTCAAAGAAGCCAGAGTGCACCTGCCTCCTTCTGCACCAGTCTGGGCAGCAGAGGAGGCCAATGCAGTAGAAGGGCAGGGCTGTGTGTACATCTCTTTACCAAAGCTGCACACCTACCACACGGGAAGTGATTATTTCTGTAGCTCTCACCCTTCACGCAGAACCAGCCCTTTCTTGCAGCAAAACAAACATGAGTTCTCACACGAGGAAAATACGCGGGTTTGCAAGGTTCTCCCTGAGTCAGACCCTGAATTAGCCCACACATTAGAAAATAGTTCTACAATGGATCAACATGGGAACCGCCCCCCCCGTAACACTATTTTAACCAAGTACCTGTTGGCTACTTTACCTTGCGGTATGGAGGTGGGTTGGTAAGAGGGCTCCGAGAGCTGGTACGTCGGCAAAGTTGGCATGGCACTGGGTGGGAATCCTCCAGGGATCAGATGGTTGAAAGCCATCAGTTGATTGGCTCCTGCCTGTTTCCTCCATCTGGCACGACGGTTACTAAACCAGACCTACAAATGTTTTAAATATGAACATTTGAATTTTGTACATTTAATACAGCTGTATCAGAAATATTGGTATTCTATTTCAAATGCAATCAGTGTTTGAGATGAGAGATACACAAGGTGCACACCAGCCTCAGTGCTTCTAGACAAGAAAGGTGCCCTTGGCACACACTTCTGTGGTTCAACAGACAGGACGTGGGAATTCCGATCCCTAGTTTCCTCTCCTGAGAAGAAAGCTGACTGCTCTTTCAAGCTTTAGTGCTTTTAATAGCCATCAATCACTATCATCGCTGTGCCACATTTAATAAGAGAGGGGAAACATCTCTCCATTTAATCTGAGTGCCAGCCAAAGCTATTTAGTCTGTATCGCCTTTAATTTGCTGACAAGTTAGTGGCAGCACTTAATGCACTGTTAGAAGGTGCATGTACTTATATATTGGGATACTATATTGCCCTAATGGCCAACAGAACTTTAGGCCTTTAACTAGAAAAATACAAGCCCCGTGTACAAAACACACAACTCCCTCCCAGCAAGTTTTCATGCATTCACATATGTACAAAACATCTCCTAATAAACTCACGACGGTAGGTCAGAACTTCAGCACTAGATAGGTGTTTCAGAACCACTTTGAAATCTGTTCCCAGGACAGCAGACCAACCAGATGGGGTTTGGATTAGTGGGACATTTTAACTATAAATCTGCTTTTCTTCACGCCATTCTCAGTTCATGTGTTAAGTTTTCCAAATCTTGGATGGCTCTTTTTCCCTCCAAGAAAGGAAGAGGCAAGACTAGCACATGTGAGACTTCACAAACGTAGACATAATAATAGAGCTCCAAAACACATAGGTTAATATTAATATTACAGCAATTAAACTGCCACAAGTTGGAAGGGCAATGAATCACTGCAGGGGTGCCTGGACCAGCCTGCAGGCACATTGCCCTGCTGCAGTTTTAGAGCAACTTCTCCATTACAGAGCTCAGGTCCATGAGTTGGATGACCACAGAGAAGAAAGGTTGTTTAAGATAACAGAGAGTGCACACATTGTAAACCAGCAGACAGTTGCTCATAATCCTACACCTTGAAGCACTCATGATGATCATCCTTGGATACAATCGATTAGATAAGACCTTAACTGAGTGCTGGCACCTTACAAGGTAGCTCTGCACAGCCTGTAAGGCAGCCTGGCCTGAAAGCCATGGAGACAAGTGAGCTGATGAGCCACATATGGATGTATTTGTAAAAGCTGGGGCTCAGATCTGTCACCTTTCCTGCAAGCAGCCCATGCTGGCTTATGAATCAGCCATCACAGACTGGAATTCTAGGTGTAGCATCATTTACAAACCACAAGTGGGTCCTCACATAAGAGCGTAACAACAGTTTGAACTACACTGTGGGCTTCTTCTCTGCTTGCTGTTTCGTAACAGGAGTGGTGGGACTCACTGGGCCATCTGGTTTCTGACGTAGGCCATCTGTCACCACGTAGTTTGTTTTGGCTTCATACACTTTTCAGAATGAGATGCTTGGCTCATACAGCTGCCTTCTCCTTTGGCCACAACTACTCCTCAATTATACACTCCCACTCTGGTTTAAGATTTAGAACAGAGGGATGGATTGAATCTCTGTTCTACCTCACAAATCCCTCTCTTGTTTTTTTGCTGTACATACTAACTCCCCTCTGCCTCCACACGAGCCATTTCAGAAAGCAGCTGTCAGGGACAAGTCACCAGGGTGGAGATGTGAAACCTGGGATGAGCAACATTGAGGGTGATACTAGATTCAGCTTTTTTTTTTTTATATATTTCTCATCCTATAGACATCTATATCCCTTTTCAGCTTTCTTCTTATGCTTTACTTCCTTCACTGACACGTAAGTCAAAATTTCTTATTTACTCCTCACAGACTTCTTCCACTGCCTTTGTCCCCCAAAACACACCAGTCTCACACTCCTGCAGCAATATCTTTTGAAAACAGCCATATAGGGAAGGAAAAGAGGACAAGACATACTGGACAGCAAGAAAGAGGATTTGCTGAAGAGCTAAAGAACACTTAGGAAGGATAATGGAGGTCAAAGAGTAGGGAGGGAACAGCAAACGCAGGTTGTAATTAGCCTACCCAGGTCATTAACTGCAGCTTTTTCTTTAACACTCTCCCTTCTTCAGGTCAAGAAGGTTATCTGATGATCTCCAAACACTTTGAGAACACTGACTGAACTACATTACACGAATGGATTTCACCAAGGAAAATGAGGTACCAAGGTTTTGTTTCCTCTACAGATAAGCATTTCCCTTCAAGCCCCAGAGCTCTATTAAAACGAGTCAGATCCTAAATGTTAATTCAGTAGAGAGTGATTTGCACTAATGCCAAGCTTTGTGCTTTTATTGACAGACAGATTTTGGCTCATTTTGTAGACTTGCGTTTTTTCCAGAACTGCAGCTATGTAGTTCTGTGTAGTTAGACATCCCTGAAAGGGACAACTCAATGGTATAAAAAGGTCTGCAGCAGCCACACAACGAACATCCTGGTGCAGAGCTCTGTTGCCACCTGGAGCCCCATTAATATAAATGGGACTCTGCAGGGGTGCAGGAACCTGCCTGGGCTGTGCAGAAACAAGGCTACATGAATTGGGACGTGCTACTTGACTGGCACAGGCCACTGGCACTGTCACAGCTCGAGGCTTGTCAGCTCCAGCCACTGTCACTCCAGTGCAGAGCAAGTCTTATTGCCTCTAATATCACACACACTCATCACTACAGAATGGTAGAGACACACAAGAAAATAAAAACAAACAAAAATTTAAATCAAGAACAAGTTACTCAAAATTAAACAACTCAAACCTAAATAACTCAAGTTTAAATATTTTATTCACATTTTTTTGTAAATTTTATTGGAATTAGTCAGATCCCAAGCTTTATTCAGAAGCTATGTTAGCATGGCATATTAACATATGCCATGTTAACTGAAATTATTATTTTTTTAATCATGGTATTTCACTGAGACTGCAGCCTTGATTCATTCTCAAGAGTCCAGGGGGAATTTATTTTTTAAATCCTCACATATCATGAAAAATCCTTGTGCACTACTACCACTAATTAAAGAAACCTTAAAAAAGTTGCTAATATCAAGCCAAGACTTAAAAATAAATCAAGTAACCACAAGCCAATGTGTTTGCTTGGAAACATATTGTAAACACCTGGGGAAATATTTTCTTTTGTTTGTACATTTCCAATGTGATCTAAACACAGTGTCCCCTTATGCGCAGCAGATTTCAACTTCCACCAACATGACGAAATCCTCATCTTAGGAGCGGCCCCCAGAGCCTCCCTTCTGAGAGGGACACAACCATCCCCTGGATCCAGGGATGCTCAGAGTACAGCACAGCCCCTGGAGAAGATCACAAGCGTCGTTCTGAGATAAAGTGCCACACTGCAGTGACCACAACAGAAAAACAACTCTAAACTATCTACAACTACTTCACCTGACAAACTAATGTATCTTGTGTGTTGCCTTCACCAGCAACAGTAAGGATCTCAGTGGCAGACAGACCAATCCTAGGTCTGCATGACCAAATCACCAGGACCACGCCGAACTCCCACATGGAATCAAAAGCAGTGGATAAGCAAGTTCCTGCAGTTTTGAGACTCAAAACACAGGACTCTTACACAGCCAGTACTGGGTCTGAAGGAACACGATCTACTCATGCTGGTGTAACGTGCAGGAGCTCTGGGTTAGGTGAACATTGTACTTGGTGCTGTGCAAATGCAGGCATGGACAGAGGAAACATGACTAGGCTGAGGGACCCAAGCAGCCAAAAACCTAAGTCTGCACAGAAGCCAAGTCACACTGATTTAAGTGAGGCTTGGGCTCCACAGTTCCTATGTCACTTTCAAAGCTGGAATGTAAATAACCCAGATGTTTTGGAAACAAAATTGTACCCAAGAGTCTGGCCAAAATTTACATCTCAAAAACAGAACTGGAGAGGATGAAATTTAGAACAAAAGCGGGAAAAAATAGCCCTTTCAGTACTGGTGGCTCCAATTTTCCAAGTACCTAGAACTAGACTGATCAAAAAAGAAATCACTCTGCAGTAGAACATAAAATCAAGTATTTTGCACCAATGTAGAATGGATAAGGTGAACTAATAGGTTTCTCCCATTGCTATTCCCTAATATTTAGATCCTGCCTCTTATTATCATTTTTTCTTTAAGTGGTTTTCAAGTGATCATGCCAATATCTTATTTTGTTGATCTCAACAGGATATTCTTTAAAAGACGCATTTATTCACTTGGGAACACACTAGTGTAATTAGCCTTGACATTTCGACAGTCTGATCATAAACACAGAGTGCTCTATGTGCTTTTAAGGCAAAAAGATCTCTGATTCAACAGGGCAAAACATTCAAGATGTGAATGTTGCAGAAAACCCGTGGATATTTTGTTATACACAGTCCTGACCATTGCAAGCATGAGTGCCAGAAACACACAAAGTCAAAAGACTGATGTATTGTTAACGGCACTTCTAATTTTAGATGGGCAGGGGGGTGTTGGGTTTTTCCCCTTTTGCCACATGATATTTTTCATGGTAACTGACTCCCCCACCCCGCTATCCCCCACCTCTCCCTTCCCACAAAACTCACATGTTCAAAATAAAGTCTGACCATCCTGGAAGCGGGAGTCCTTGGCGGGCGTTCCACCAGGGAAAGAATGTGGGCTGTGCCAGAAGCAGCAGAGGTGCCTTGCAAAGAGGGGAGGCTGAAGAAGGAAGCTGCTAACTGCAAAACAGGGCAGTGTGGCTTCTAAAGACCCACAGTGTCCAGTCCTTCGGTCCCTGCTGACACCTTGCTTATTTCAGCACCCACGGAGTGGTGTGTGCAGGAGCTGTCACCCTCTTGCCGGGTGGAGGGCTAACACCAGCCCACGGGCCTGCCTGACCAGGCTAGAAGTTCACTCAAAGAACACAAGAGTGGAGAGAATTAAAGGAATTGCTTTCTAGCACAACTAGTTGGCAAATCAGTACTTGGCTACGATGTCTGCACACCCTCAGCCTCACAGGACTAAGGCCCACCGTGTACAGAGGCATGATGTGTTTCCTCACGGCATCCCAAAGCAGCACCCAAAACCTGCTGGGAGCAACCTGCCATGACCACCAGTGGGAATGTCACAAGGCTGAAGGTTCCCTGCCTGCTGAGAATTGCTCTTTATGGTAATGGGATGTCACGATGCTTGGGATACAAGGAGTTACCAATGGAAACCAGAGTTCTTTTAAAACATAATGTGGAGGGGAAAAAAGAAAGAAAAGGAAAAAAAAAAAAAAAAAAGGAAAACCANCCCAAACCCCCCCCACCACAAAAAAAAAAAAAAAAAAAAAAAAAAAAAAAGCCAGTAGACTGTGCCAAAGGGGACAGGGACGTCCAACCACCTCCCAGCGTGATCCAACGTACTCAGATCTTATAGGTTTCTTTGAAAAGACGTTGGCTCATTCCTAGAAAAATACTTCTAAAACACTGCAGCTGAATAGTTCTGAAAATTATTCAGTAATAAACAAATTGAACTGTGTATTTATAAATTGATGTGACACTAATTGAAGCCCTTAGGCAGCAGGGACCAGAAAAAGACAATCAAAATCACATCCCTTCTTTTCCTTTATATTTACAAATGTCCTCCTGGGCCTGCATATGAATGTAGTTGGCTATTTCACACATAAAAATTTCCCCCTTATGGGAGAGGAGGGAATTTGCAATTACAGGGTTACCTACTGCAAGGATTCACAAAGCTTTTTCCTTCTTCCGTCCATATATGATGCAAGAGCATCAGTCTCAAGAAAAGGCACTAGAAGTTCTCCATAAACCACATCAGGAATAACCATAAAAGATCCACTCAAATGTCTTAAATGTTTCTGAATCCATCCTACATTCCCTTGCCCCATCTTCCCATAGGACTGGGCAGTTCAGCATACAGGCTCAAACCATTTCAGAGGAGCTGGGGGCAAGTTAAGACTTTCTTTTGGCACAGATTCCCCCCTCCCCCATGATTTCTCAGTGAGTGCTTTTCACTGTTTGCTACTGAGAAGAGGCTATTAAAGCTGAGAGATTCGACTTCAGAGATTGCAAACCTTACTGCTGGCTTAAGAGTCAGAACTTCTCTAACCTTTCTCCCTACTATACTTCTCCACTAACTATCTCTTTCCCTCCCTGTAGCACAGTGAAACAAAGAAAACAATATGTAAGCACAACCCCCGATTTTTTTTTTTTTCAGTAAGTTTTCTTCTGGCTACTCAAGACTTCTGAGTTCTTGGGACTTATTTGTTGAGGTTATAATAAGGTTTTTACAATAGCTGACAAGCTGAATACAAGTTTGACATGGGAACATTCAATCCCATCCTAGTAGCCTGGAGAGATCTGCCTGAATTTTCAGACGTGCTCTGCTGATAAACAACATTTTTCTTTTTGGAAGTTTTCAAGAAAATTTAAAACTTGGATCTGGCTAAGAACATTTTCAGGATCGGGCATCGTCATGTTTCAGAATTCTTCTTGACTTGCCCATGGACAGAAAAAAAAGAGCCCAAACAAATTTTTCCTGTTACCTTTTGGGGTTAAACAGAAAGGCTGTGTGCCATCTGCTTCTCACTGCAGGGCCTCCCACCCTGAAGATCCATACGGCTGGGGGGCACACTTTAAAGTGGGCCAACACACAAGTCTCATGCATCACACTTCTGATAATTTGGGAAGGCCTGCCTTCAATCCACTGCCCAAAAGATTTGTCTGGCTGGCCAGCCGCTGTTGGCCAAGGCAGGCTCCTGGCCAGCCACAGGACAAATCCAAGCCTTATTTCAAAATCCTTTACCAAAAGATTGAAGTAAACACCCCCCACCACCATCAATGGGAAACAGGCTCCAAGCTGCTGCCAAAGTTTGCCCAGTTCATCCAGGCCTAAAAACAAGCCAGACGTGAGAATTAAAAGGTGGACAGAAAAGATGCTACCCACTTCATTCCTTATGCACTATTTGTTATAGAAACCATAACTGCACTGCTCTGAAGCTCAGAAAGAGCCTTTGATCTTTATCTACACTGGGAAAAAAATCACTTTGGAACCTTAAGGGCCTGCACTGCAACTTAATGATGGTTTTAATGAAGTTTTGACGTGGACTGGTAAAGCCCTGTAAGGTTGCAATTTTTACTCACAATATGTGAATCTTTACCTTCACATTCTAAGTATTACTATATTTTTTTATCTTTTAAATGAAGGCTCATCCTTTGGAGCTATACTTATCTTTCTGAATTGTATCTGAGAAATGCACAAGACCAAAGGACTCCCCCCTTCCTTCAGTCTGATGTGCACCTGCAGCCAAGTGCACAAGAGATTGTCCTGGCTCCACATCACATCGAGGTTCAAAACACTGGGGAGAAGGATTCAGTAGTTCTTGAGTGCAAAGGTGCTGCAGGGGGAACTGCAGGGAGTATTTTAACTCTTTATTACACTCAGTCCTGAAATATTTGCAATGATTCTAGCTACACATCTTGTGACTCTTGCAATGTGGAGTTTGTTGCAACACTTCTTTTGCCAAAAGCCTTTCCTGTCCCCATGATTAGGTACACAAATAACATTGACAGTGTAAAGTCTGTTTTCAGTTGCTTGTAGCTTTTTTAAAATTCCCCTTAGGGGCTGACATGTTCTAAGCTTGATGTCAGACCAGAGGCAAATTTTTTTCCCCACCTCCAAGCAACCAGTTTAGAAACATGCATTTGGTTACCCTTCAACAGTGGGAAAGTGAGGAAAATAGACGGTTCTGTGGTTTAAGACTCTTCCTTTCACAAGAGTAATAGACTGCCTCAGGGAACAGAAGGGAAGGGGAAGCACGGGGGAGGCAGGGTAAAGAAAACAAAACATGAGATGTAAGCACTACATGGAGGGACTGAGGGAATAGCAAGGATGGTCCAGTTGTGATCAACTACAAAATTGGACCTTACAGTTCCAAAAGGAAAGGGAAAAAAAATTTCTGAGCTCAGTTGGATTTAGGCTGCAAAGAGCCAGCTCTTTTAGATGATGCTTAACTGGGAAGCAGTCAAAGAGATCTTTGTGTTTATATCCATATAAAATTTGGTATCTCTGATCTCTGTCATACTGTTACCAAAAAAGAAGTGTGACTAAGAAAGCTTGAATGCTACTTCAGTATGGCTATCCAGCCCTCTCAGTTTAAAGTCTCTTAGGGTTATTTTCTTTTCACAGGTCGTCTTTTATTTCATGCCCATCATACGTGGCTATTTTAAGAGGCTGTAGAGAGGTGCTGAATGCTGATAAGGCAAATCCTGTATCCCTTAATCCACTGCTAAATCACTCTGCCAGCCTTCAAGGGTACCAGACAGATGGAGCGCACTAGAAAACTGCCCACAGGCTGGTTACTCTAAACCCAGCTCATCTTTAATCCAGAAAGGTTTTGTTCTGGTATTTTAATCATTGATTGACTGGGAACTTTCTTCCATGCTGGGTTAGGTAAAATATCCATGTCAGAGGTGCTGGGGAATTCGTGAGGCTGTAGATCATATGAGTGGTGTGAGACAGGATGCATCTCAAGGGAACCAAGGAAGCCATAAGGAATGTAAAAAGTCACAGGGTTAAAGCCACATTAAGACAGCTGTTATGTTAATGAGAGTTCTGCTTTTCCTCTAGCTGTGGGTCATTGATTTAGAAAAACATGAACAAGGTCTTTTTCATTTTATCATATTTTTCCAATGAAGCTAACATAGACCAAAACATCATATCCTAGATCCCATTCGTCTTGCTAACAGAACTTGTGAGGGGAGTTATCTTTATTGTATTTGTGCACAAATGATTCCCAGGGCTTGATTTGGTCTTGCCTGGCCCACGTCTATATATGAAGCTGTTTTTCAAACATTTCACTTAGTAAACATGTTAAGAAAAGAGTCACGCACCACTGAGTTTGCCTTCCAGACAAATTCATCCACACATCTGATTTTCTCCCACAGTCATAACAAACACTTACAAGAAATGTGGTGAGAAGCCTTCTGCAAAAACATTTAGCAGGTAAAAGTAAAAAAAAGTCTGGACCTTTCAAGGCAGATGCTCAATAATACAGCTGTGCTACAACAGGCATGCTTGTCTTAAAAAGTCAGAGGGATGTTTTGTATTTCTTATTTAAATTTGCAGAGTCTGAATTCCTCAAGCTAAGTTTCAAAGATCAAAACGTAATAGAGTTTTACCAAAGAAACCAAATTCACCTGCATCCTTGGTTAGATCACAACTCACCACTCATTTCTCTTCCTCTGTTAGATCACAAGCAACAACATTTTGCTTTTCACCCAACCACATATTTGCTCAGTTACACTTACAATTCAGACTAAGTTAAAGGAGGTGTACTTTTTCCACTGATCCTTAAATGTCAAATAGTGAAAGAGCAGCAGAAGATTGTGCTATTAAACATTTTACAGGATGTGTTTCTTTGCCATGAAACAGAAAAAGTCCTAGTCTAAAATTGAATTCCAGGGTGCAGTTTATTCCAGAATTATTTGGCTGCTATTTTCCTATTTTTAGACAGCTAAAAATCCAGGTTCATGCCTTTTTTTAAGTTTAAATCAACTCCACGTTACTGCTCCAGTACATTCAGACAATTCAGATCTACATGAAGTTGTGAAGATTTAACAGTTTTTGAGAGTTTATTTTCTTTTGAATTAAACTAACAGTGGGGATAAGAGGTATTAAACCAAGTCAACTTCAAAACCTAACCTAACAGTTAACTATAAATACTACACCAGTAACCTTGCTCACTTGCATGGCTTTGTAGACACATTGTCCTTCAAAAAAAATGTTTTTCTCTCCTCTGTTAATGCCTGGAAGACCCAAACAACAACAGATGAAATCAGTTAAGTAACCATGAGCTGGCACAACAGCTGGCCTGATTACATGCAGAGTGCTGTCAAATGCATAAAACAAACAAATGGGGATATCAGACTTTCTTCTCCACAGACTCAGTATTATATTCATGGTTGGTATGGAACAATCACTGGGGAACACACAAAAGTTTTTTCAAAGCAGTTGTCAAACCATTGTCCATGTACAGATGTAAAAACCCTCAGGCTGTAAACAATGTTGCTTCATGTTTTTCTTCTACTCTAGAGTAGGATCATGTAAGAATATAGAAGGATTCACACGCTAACAGAAAATTAAGTAACTTTTGTTAGGCAGCTTTTCAATACATACCTGGACACGAGCCTCTGTGAGTTTGGCTCTTTGTGCAAGTTCTTCCCTGGTATAAATATCAGGGTAATGTGTCCTCTCAAAAGCTCTTTCCAGCTCTTCTAGTTGTTCCGCTGTGAAGGTTGTCCTGCTGCGACGCTGCTTTCTTTTCAAAGGTAAATCTGGTTCAGAATCGATGTCAGAGCCTTCATCAGACTGGGGTGCTGGTGCTCAAAAAAGAAGGAAAAAAAAGACAAAACTTAACTTTAGCGGAGGAGAAAGAACAGCAAAATTTTGGATCAATCAATGGCAACCTCTTGTAGGGAGGCTGTGTTGGACCAAAGGCCCCTCATATGCCCTGAGTCGAAACTTGAGGAAAGTCAGCAAGAAACAACCCACATATGGCATGTCCATGACCCAGGAAGGGACTACCAACTCTTGCAAACAGCAGTTTATAGAGAAATCAACACAGAAACTCTTTCTGGATTTCATAGATATGGAAACAGTGAGGTCACACATACAGCCAGCAGCTCCTAGCAGCATTATTTGTTGCCCCTGGCAATCAAGTGAATTCCAGCTGCAGCTGAACCCATAGCTATAACTGTGAAGGCTGCAAAGCCTCTTCCAGCACCTGACCCCATTCACTTTCTCCAGCAAATGGTAATGAAATAAGAGTAGACTTTCAAAACGAGTCTTCACTTGCTATCCAGGAGACCAGCATTCCCTCTTGCCCAAGTCTTCAAGAGAAACCACCTAAAGAGGGCAGACATTCCCCAGTGATGCTGAAACTGCTTATTTAATGGAAATACAAGCATTGCTGCTACTACTTCAATAATGCCAAAGAAATTATTGATACAGACATAGATTTAATATAATCGTTTTAATGTAATTTATTTGGAAGTGAACTGTTTCTCAAGTTCCAGCTAAAACCTCCCACCATGTTAATTTCTGGCTATTTTACATTTCCAGTTTCGCTCAAGCTGTTTCAACTAATAAATACACTTAATCTGTTTACTTAGTCTTACAGCATGAGAAAGACAAAGTGTTTTTTCAGATAATTCAGCTGAAAAGATTCTTAATTTCTGTATACCAAAAAAACCTAAAGGGGAGGGGGGGAACCCCACACAAAAACAACAACAAAAAAATTACAGCTAAACCAGTGGCTCTTATGGGAAAGGTGTCTTCGTTTTCCAGATAGCATCAATACCTTAAACCCAACATACACAAAGCATAAGGAGAAACTTCTGTGAATCTCTGCATCACTATACTGAACAAACGCTCAACTCCCAGAGTCTCTTACTTGCATTCAAAGTTTGCCCCAAGTAAGACTGGACTTAACAGTTCTTGTTCTTAAGCATATTGTTCTCTAGAACAAAAGAGAATCAGCTCAAACATGCTATCCCAAACAGTTCAAGTTCATTCCTTATTAAACAAGCAATCTAGAGTATCCCAAAATGAACATAACAGGTTGTCTGAATTAGTGACAAACACCAAACCTTCTCCATTAGGGTCCCAAGTGACACCTGCTCCCCTCAGCAACTGCCAAGTTACAACCCTCCAGGATGGCTTCATGCTGCCATCCAAGAACTAAAAGAAACTTAGGATATCTAAAATGTAGTTTCCCAATGTTATCCTGAGATACAAATCACCCACCTTAAGCAGAGCAGCTATTTCTGCCCAGCTAGGCTAGACGAAGAGAGCACACCAGCCATACTACTGGGGCCACACTGCCTAGCACTGCACTCTGCCCATACCTGATGCAGTGAGATCTGAAACAGAGCTCAGAAACGTCTCTTTTGGAGACAACTTGTCTGACAGAAGTTGCCTTTGATTGTGTACAAATTGAGTTTAAAAAAAAAAAGTCAAATACCAACACGTCAAGAACTCAAAATTGAATACTCTTTCATATTACATATGTATGTATAGAACTTCTTCAAACATCTGTGCATATGACGTGTCATGATCATTCTTAAAATGTTTTATAAAGACTTAGCAAAAATTTTTAGTGTTTCCTCACACCCTCATTCTTTTCTGCAATAAGAATGCAGACCTGAAACCGTGACTTCATTTCATTTTAGTTTTAGCTTTCCATTTCGTTAAGCAGTATGTGAAAGGCACAAAGGTAAACCAGTTAAAAAAAAAATCCTGTAGTATCTAAGAGTCCAGAACAATACATCTGATCAAGGGCAAGTATGTAGAGAGAAAATAATAAAATTAAAGTAAGGAGAGAAGGTATATCAAATGAAGTGACTTTCATATCTATCTGCTTTCATTGGCATTATCTTTTGGCAGGCTTGGCTGCTACGTGCAGCTTTATTGAAAACATTGGCTTCCTTTATCTTCTCTGTGATATTAAAATCAAACAAGTGTAATCTCAAAGGATAGCTACATGTCTGTACTACAAACTGTACGGGTTTTATTTCTTACAAAATATTCTTAAACATTATTAGCTTCAAGGAAGCCTTTAATTCTTATTTTTTCCTGTTAAAATATCATTACTAGATTTTTATGAAGGTGAGAAGCCAATCTGAATATTGGCTAAACACATAAATTGGATACACCTCAGCCTTTGAAAAAAAAAATCATTATTTAATATTATATTTGCTCAAGAGTCATAGTGCATTGCCATTTTGCTAAGCAGTATCTCACTAATAGGTCCACTGACTTCCATGATATGCAAAGATATTATTCAGCCCAGGTAAAGGTAGTCAGATTTTAGCTGTGTCATTTCTGCTTCTATCACCACTACAGACACGTAATATACATAACACTGACCTTTACAGATGCCCTAATGATCTCAGGTCTCCAACCCCTCAAGTCGTAAATAGGAAAAAGGAGGCTCCTTAGTGCCATGGGAGATTCCCCAACCAGACTTCTTGGGATCACCGGAACATCCTTACTGCACAGCTCAAAGTGGGAGAGGCAGCCAGAAGGACTACCAGGAGCTGAGCCATGAAGTTTAATTAAAGAAGGAATTACAGAATTAAAGAGAAATTATTTGTCCCTTAACCCCTAATGACCTATCTGGTGGCCTAAGGAAATGCTGCATGCTGATTATCACCACAAAATGCAGAACCCCTGGGCCCAGCGTCGTAGGCATTCGGTCACCTGGAGTTCTGCAACCATCCCTTTTCCAAACACTGTAAATAGACACATCGGGGGCAAAAAACGAACAACGAAATAACACACAAGAGGTCATTCTGTGGGCTGTTCTTCCTCTCAGCAAGACATTTCATTTGAATAATTAAATAACAATAACATGACAACCATTTAAAGCCCATACATTAGCACTGCAGCACAGCGCACCTGACAGAGGAAAGCAGGGAGTTTATCATGGAGAGGTTACTACCCTGCAACCCATGGAGGCACTCTGACATTTTTTAAAAAAATATTATACAGCCTCTTCCTCTGAGTGTAACTGCCTGCGGTCTGCCCAGGATGAATTCTCTCTAGCCGTGGAGATCACTAAAATAATACCAATTTAAAAAAAAAAAAAAAAAAGGCAAAGGGCAGGGAGGGTTCTGGTAGCCCTTTATTTGCTAGCTACCTTCCCCACATCCACCTCCTCGCTTCTTTATTTGAGCAAGATCAATCTCACAGGCTTTACCCCTTGTGCCACAGCTCACTCAAGTCTGCGGCTTGAGCAGCCCCAGCTCTGGGGTTCCCCGCGGTGTTTGTTCGGCTGGCTGTGGGGCTCACTGTGGCAGTCCCAGCTCTGGGGTTCCCCACGGTGTTTGTTCGGCTGGCTGTGGGGCTCACTGTGACAGCCCCAGCTCTGGGGTTCTCCACTGTGTTTGTTCGGCTGGCTGTGGGGCTCACTGTGACAGCCCCAG
>VXAY01003150.1:3141-43657 GCA_013399855.1 Oxyruncus cristatus | reverse complement strand
AAAAAAAAAAAAAAGCCAAAATGCAAACAGATGAATTCAGAAAAGTTAAACTGCCTAGTTTCCTAGCTATAATCCTTCATCTCTGTAAAATCATCTATCTTAAATTGTTAAGCTTTAGGGTTAATTGATAGCATCTATTTAAAGGTTCTCTGTTTTCCTAGAGGCCCTCAGCATTTCAGGGAGAGAGGGGGGGAATCAGGGACAAGTTTTATGTCAGCTATAAAATCCCTGGCTCTTGCTTCATCTTGTCTTCCAATGCTGTGGCACCACTCAGCTGAGTCCTTGTTTGTTCTACTTGTACATTACTAAGAGCTCCACAGCCTGCAAAGACTCGTACATGTGATGCTGGGTGCCCAGGAACCTCACAAGTGAGAGTCCTAATAGCTCCATCGTAAAACGTGCAACAAGAGAGCTTCCTGAGGTAGAAATAAAAGTAGTTCTTGTTTATAATTTCTACTGAAAACACTGAAATCCTCTTAATACTATATCACATTTAAAAGAAAGAGGGCTTCTTGAAAGCAGACTCTACGGGGTGCTTATGGGTCCTAAAATGGGAGCTTGAGTATGGCTGCATGCAAGCTTGTTAATCTCATCTCCTAAATCCAATCTGAAAGAGAAATATCCCCATGATGAGTACTGGAAGAACTGCAACCACTAACACACAGCCTGCCTTCCTTGCCTATGCAGACAAGCAGTACATATTTTGGTGGGCTTTTCCAGGAAGCTTAGAAAAGACAGGCATTCAAAACCCACCGAATTTCAGCAAAAATCATGTTCTTTCTTTTTATTTGACAGCAAATTTTTATAATGCTAATTTTTTTCTTCAATTCATACCCTATGGATTGTGAGATGCGATCCTCTGTCTGCTTTAGGTCAAATCCTGCTGAGAGCCACATCAAAGAGTTAAATACAGATTAGGAAGTCAAAACTTGGCCTGCAACCCAGCCGGACAGAGCCCGGCAATGGGGCCTGACAGATGCCCCAGATGCGTAAGGGGGAGGCTGCCAGAGTGAACTCTGCACAATAGCAGAGAGACAGAAGAGAATAAAAGCCGCACGCTGCCAGCCAGCCTCCTGTGTCCACAGGGGGAAACAGGGATCAACTGAGAAACAGGATCTTTGCAGCTTTTCTAAGTGGTTTCCTTTTTATTGTTAGAGAAGCAGGGTAAGGAGAACCAGGGTCCCAGGTTTAATACTTCCCAAGGGGATCAGACACCACAGAAACCAATGCAAGAGAATTACCTCGTGGATGTAGTGGACTTTTTGCCTTCATCTACTGTTGGCCAAGTAACTTGCTCCTCTGGTAGAAGTAGCATGTAACTGTTGTGCCTTTGGGCTCACAGACGTCAAACTAGACATTTTAGATAGGGGGTTTCATAGAGGGGTTTCACTGCTGTGACAGCTTGCCAGCATCTGTTGCAGGTCGGGTACCAGTGGGCTGAGACCACTGCTCATCATAGAGCTCAGGAGCCTCCATCTCTACTTTAAAGTCTAAACATGTCTGTGCACCATCATATGCTTACATCATTAGGTCATTTTCACGGGGACATTGCAAGATCTGTGTTGGTGCAGCTCCCAGCACAGTGGCAGTCCATGAGCAGGGCTCCTGTTTACCATAGCAATACAAATAACAACAAGTGGCCGAGTGACAGATGGCCTGGAAGCATTTCTGATGTTTTCAGTGACAATTACCTATTCAGACACTCCACTTAGACTTTCCAAATCAGAGTCTAAGGGCAGTTACCATACAACATCTTACAAACAAACTTTGACCCAGGCTGTGCTCTGGTGAACATTCACTTAATTCTAACATATATCATCATGTATGAATGGATTAACCACCATGTGCAGTGGATAACTTCACAGTGAATGCTCGGACTGGGATCTTCAAAGAAGAGTCTGCATCTGTCATAAAATTACAGTCATGCTGTTCTGCCCAGGTACCAGAATTTGTATTGCCCAAATCCTTGCACTGTGAAAGTCTCCTTCAAACATGAGAATTGTTTGGCAAAATTCAAACAACCAGATCTGCACCCCCTACACCCTCCCCAAGTTTGACTGCTTAGGAAAAGAGTTTCCAAAAAGTGTTTCAATCCAAACAAAATCTCATCCAAGCTTCCATGCTTTGTCTTTTTTAATCCCTTGGGTATCACTTGGAATTATTTCTATACTGTTCTTTACAAGATGCAAAACCAGTATAACTGCCATTGCAATTTTTTTTAATCAGGATCTAACCCAAGAGATTTAATTACAATCAGGTTCTGTATGAGCAAGGGTCTAGACCATCCTCTGTCCAATTTGAAGCAAGTGGGACGTCATTGCCTGTCTCAGAACAGTTACACATTTAACTAGAAAGACGAAAATCAAGCATCTTTCTCTTCAGGAACATTATTGCATTGGAGACTTCAATTTTCATTATAATCTGGGACCATCAAGGTTTAGTAGAAGGTTTGTGATCTTTCTAAGCAAACCTGGACTTCGTTTTAAATAAAAAATGGGCCTATTTATGGTTTTGCATCAAAGTCATGCAAAATGTCTGGTTTTGCATGGAATCAATTAGAGACAAGCCTGAGGCACAAAAAGTTCAGATCCTGATCAGGATCCAGACCCGCCCAAAGCTGAGGGACATTTAGACTAAGTGACTTGGTTCTTGTCCATCTCCGATTCCAGCATGAAAACCAGGTGGGACTCACTGTCAGCAAATCCCCAGTCCTCCCCAGATTTTTACAGCTTTTCCAGCTTGGCATGTCAGCAGAAGCAGGAGGGTTCCTATGGCTTCTGATGGGATCTGAAACCCGTAAGACACTGTTTGAGTCCCTGCAAACCAAAACCATGGCATCTTCCCAGCTCCCACAATTAAGCTTTAAGCCATAAGGAAAAAAGAAAAGCCAAATTAACAGCCATATTGACAGTTTTATAGACCCCTGAGGGCTCTGCCTACATCCAAAGACAGTGGGGCTTTTCTAAATTAGAGTGAATTAGTAATCAAGTTCTTAAGAAGGATTCATTTAATAAATTAAAGGGCAGAATTCAAAACAATTCCAAAAGTAATCCCTTGGCCACAAATCATTCTCTGTACAGTGGAAAAATGGAACATTGTCATTCTGGTGCTCGTCTTAATTGGCATTCAGTTGTTTTCCTCTTTTAAAGTAATTGTTTATTATGTTAGTGGGTACCATCTTGTAGTAAACGAATGTTGCCATCAGCTTCACTAGGAACAAGATAAACTCCTAATTCTGTCTAATAAATTCAAGCTCTTATTTGGTTCATTTTTGCAACCAGAATTAGGGAGAAAGAATTTGAAGTAAATTTGATCCTGCTGAGCCACAGAAGGAACCAAGATTCCCACACTCCCCCTTACCCTCCGAGTTCACCAACACACTGAACAAACTTTAGTTTTCTGAATTCTGCACCTCACATACAGTATGGTTTCAGGAGTCTGTTCCCATGACACAGTGAGAGCACTCAGCTCCCACTTTTTAGCAGAGCTCTGTCCAGGACCAGGCTCTAGCACGAAGTATTTTACAGAGTGGTACAGACACTCCCACAAAGTTAAAGTCAACCCCGCACTTATATCAAACTCAATGCAGCAACCATTAAAAGTGACGACTTACAGACTCCTAAAAGGCCATTCCCTTTAATATGATTTCCTATGGTAACACACAATTCATTGGAAGGCCTTTGCACCTATTTAGGAGCAGGCAGACTTTCAAATTAACTTCATTGGAGCCATGACAGATTATACCAGCAATGGTTCAGCTTCTCTGCTGTTTGGGTATGTTTCCAATTGATGCCATTTCATGCTTTCAGACCATGGTTGCAACTTGGTGAGGAGGGAAATATTTGCCCTTCTCCTCATTTCACATTTCTGCTTCCAAGCTTTCTCCCCCGCCTTCCTGATTCTGTGCTAGCAGAAAAACAAAATCTAGTTAAAAGTCTTTTGTGAAAAATGGAAAGAGAGAAGGAATCCTCTATCTTCTAGAGGGAGAGGCATGTGGTCATGGCACACACTCAGGATGCTTTACAGTGGGGACCAAGTGGCCAACCTGAGACCAGGAGCTGCCTCTCTATTTCTACTCTTCAAAAGGTCCAGTGGGTGCTTGAAAAAGGTTGGATATCAGAAAGAAATTCTTTACAGAGAGAGTAATCAGCCATTGGAATGGGTTGCCCAGGGAAGTGGTGGATTCTCCATCCCTGGAGGTTTTCAAGATGAGGCTGGACGTGGCACTTAATGCCATAGTCTGGTAATCGCAATGGTGTTGGATCAAGGGATGGACTTGATGATCTCAGAGGTCCTTTCCAACCCGTCTGATTCTATGATTCTATTCTATGAAAAGAGACAGATAAAACCCCAACCAAACAAAACCCCAACACACTCCCAAATAAGCCCCAAACACTTGAGTTTGGCTCTCCCACAGTCCAAGTAAGCACCCTAATGCCCAATAGATGGTGGTTACACAGATGACGTGGAAGAACTCAGAGGACTGGAGAGGTCCTGTTACAGCTTTTACTTCAGTGCCAGGGAAACACATTCCTTCCTTGAGGCAGGGACATACCCTGCTCACAGCAGACAGGACAGGCACTTTCTCCCCATACTCCCCACCAGGAATTCCTCCATCTGGAGTCAGGAAAATTCTCCTAGCAAATATGATGTGCTCCAAAGAAAAGTCAGTTTTGTCCCACTGCCAGGGGCCAACAGGATAGGAATTTGGTCTAAAAAACATTAAAGCTTGACTGTTACAGCTCAAGGTTTTTTTCTTATGGCTTCATATATTTTACCAAAATAAAATTCAGAAAGATTTACCAAAAGATTTACTTGAGAGGCTGGAACTATTCTGCCATAACTGCACAGAAGAACAGCAAGCACATGACTGGTTTCATGAGCATACCACGGTTTTCCATTATGCTAACTGATGTCTCTGGAACTTGAGTCTTTCCAGTGTACAATGTTATGTAGTAAATGCAAAATTCAGGTCTGCAATATTCATACTATGGAGGTGAAAATCTAACAGATAATCTCTTTTCTGTTACCTCTTGTCAGTTTGATTCTCAGAAATACTCATATTCATTGCATATTATATTTTAATCGCCATTCAATGCAAACATAATGGGCTTCAGTGAATAGTTATATTTATTATTCCTACAACTGTGCTCTTCTCTTCCCCTCCAAAGCATAACCAAAGTCGCACCGTTCAAACCCATCTCTTTAGAAAGTCAGGCAAAGTGGCTCCTAAAGGCATCGAAAAACAGTATTTAAAAGAACCCTATTCCATTTTTTTTTCTTTTTTTTTTTTTTTTTGGCTTGTTTCAATGGGGAGCATCTTAGCGTGGAACTAAAATAAGTCAACACCACGAAGCACAAAAGATTGCAAGGATTTTCTGCAGCATGGGCTTGTCAAAGCAAGCAGGCAGCCTTTGTGTGCTCCGGCACAGCGGGAGCATTCCTCCAGGTCTGAGTGGCGGAGCGCCCCCGGCCGCGGCTGCCCTGGGCGCCGGGGTTCCCACACCCAAGGCGGTGGGAAGAGGAGAAAGCAGAGCTGCAGAAGCAGCGTTGTAAATGGGATGAACTGGTCAACACGCTTCTTAGGAAATCCATGGCTTCCAGGAAGAGTCACGTGGAAAGATTTACAATACCTCCACATCAAAGGGTTTGACATTGGCTATACGGGTTCTTTCAAAAAGAAAGACATGTCTGTCCCCTATAGCATCAGCTCCGACTCAGGAAAGAGTGCAAAGACATTTCTGAGAATCCTGTAGGTCCACACAAAAGTATGTTTTAGCTTTGGATTTAAATAGAAATAATACAAAATTTTAAAAAGTAATTTAAATATAATCCCCATTTTCCTTTGCTCCATTAAGGATGCCACAATTTAAGTCTTAACCTTGCAAAGTGTTCTGATGAATTACCAAGTTTCCCCAGTTAAAAGCTGATATTTCTGTTTTCCCTCAACACCTTGCGCTGAGGCAGCTTTAAGGATAACGCCTGTGTTAGAAGTGTGAATGGATGACCCTCCCATACACATTGACCCAAAGATAAACTTTGACCTGATGTTTGCTAATAACACTTCTTCTTAAGATGCCTTGTTTCTTTTATGAACTACTGCTTGACTCTAGGATCTAGAAGCTGACATGCATTAATATACATCTCTGGGTGCCCTTTGACTTGGTCATCAAGACCTTTTGACCCCAGACTTGATTCCTAAACCCTGTCAATTGTTTCCAAGTGGAAAAAACTTATTTTCTAGTAACAATTAATTTTACTCATGTTTTATTAAGCATTCTCCCTTCTTTTTAACTTGTTATTTGAATTTTAATATAATGAATGTTTACTTCATTTAGTGGGTTTCCAGATTACCAAAAAAAAAAAAACAGAACCAACAAACTCTCAAGGTACTCCTTTAGAGTTTAATCTTTTGTTTTCAAGCTTAGTAAAACTCCCAGTAACATTCAAGCTCCTTGACATTACAAAAAAAAAAAAACCCTCCCCCTGAACAACAATATATTCTAAAAAGCCTCCGTCCTTGCACCGCTTTTCAGATTTATCTGTGCATTTCTGCAGCTCCACAACTTTTTTCAGATCACTTTACAGCATGTTTCAGATGCAGTCCTGCAGCCATAAAAGCCAAAGGCAAAACTTCCACTGATTCCCATGTCAGCAGCATCCAGCCTCTGGGCCGAGGCACTCAGTGCCACTTTCTAACCAGCACTTGACATTTTTAGATCTACTTCTTGAAAGAAGTTTCAGTGTCTACAGGAAAAAATAGATATTTATATGTATTCCTACACCCTGCAGCCTCTGTTCTAGCAGCCAGACACACCCACAGTGTACCAGAGCAGCGGGTGAGGATCCCACCACCAGCCCATTCCCGCCAGCCGAGGCACACTGCTGCTTCCTGGTACATTCCGAGATGGAGATTTCTAATTCCTGGAATCATGTTACATTATGACAGGAATTTCTGCACTTCTGCCTGGTTTACATCAGGACTGAGAGATTGCACAAGGAGAGTGAACGCTTAGATGATGTATCAAGTGTACATCGCACACGCAGCACTACAGCACCCAGTGCCTGGTAAGGAACAACACCAAATAAAAGGCCTCCAGTCTCAAGAAGCAGCACTGGGATGCAGCAAATGAGAGGGTTTAAAAAAAACAAAGTGACTTGCCTTTATTTTTTTTCATAAAATGCAGTACATACTCAACAATTACAATGTTATATTCTTAGAGCTGGGTTTGTTTTCTTGCTAGGCAAAAGTATTTCCCAAAAGCTCCAAGAAAGCGCAGTTTAAAATTAAGTTTTGCATTTAAAAAGCAAAACCCACATAGCACCAACCAACACTCACTGAAGAAATCAAAGGCCAGGAACACATCAGGGACTTGCACCAACAAGGACAGACAGAAGCCAGCTTCACAGAAAACACACTCAGGTTCCAATTTTGCTGCCACAGACAAACTAGACTCCAATTTGGAGTGGTGGAACAGCCAGATGAGAAATTTTGTCCCTCCAAACATCCCACTTACCCCTGAGGGGTGCATCCCAAGCATTCACCCCACATCTCAGGTCCCTTGGCTGACAATCAAGAGGAGCCCAGGGCAGCATCCAGCCTCAAAGCACACTCGCCTTACGGACACAGGGGACTCGGTTGCACACACAGCATTCAGGAAACCCTACCAGACAAGCAGCAATAATCAACAGTTGGGATTTTTATTAAATCCCTATGCGTGTCTGAAAAGACCTAAAATGCTCTTTCCTGCTTCCAGGACAGAACATACCCCAAACAACGTGGGTTTTGGACTGGTCTTTTCAGGGCTTGGGGCCTGATGGCAATTGGGCAAATTACTGCAGGGCTAAACTATGAGTAGAGACAACTTCAGCAAAGAAACAAGATCTGCTCCAGGCAAGGCCCTGGCTGCAGCATCTGTCCCACCAATGCATGCTGCAGCCAGGGCTCACTTGGTTTGAAACCAAAATCTAAGGAGGCAGCAAAGCTCCCTGAAACTCTTGTGAACAAGACTGGGGCAGATATCCAAACTCTCCAAGTTTCCACAGAACAGGGTATTCAAACCCCAAGTTGTTTACTGTACATTGAGATAATAGATAATGCACATCATGGGACTTCAGTGTTTTCTGTTTTTCTTTTCCTAGCTCAGCTGACTCCATCCAGCCATCCTTCCTTTACCCCATTTGCAACGTGAAGACTATTGCTTTCTTTTGCAGTCCTATGCTCCAAATTTTAAATTGGCAGAGCCTATTAAACTAGTATGCTATCCAGCAGAGTGAACCACCTCTCTGGGGCATGCACTAACCTTCCTTGCTCCGGGCAAATGCATCTACCAAGGGAGTGAGAACAGAGCACTTTTCGTTTGCAGCGGAAGAAAGAAGTTTAGATAATATTTGAAACAGTTTAAAATTAAAAGAGAGAGACAATGAAAACAGACTAGCTAGTGAACTTCACCAATCAGGACTATCACTGCTGTCGATCCTGGTCCAAGTCCACCTGGAGACATGGGCAAGGCATCTTGCACCAGCTGAGGTTCTATGCTCCCTCTAGAAATCCTCTCTATTTTCAGCCAATGCAATAAGACTTTGTCAGTCTTGATATATTCAGAGGGATCCTTATAAGGCCTTGTCCCTCCTGTAAAGGGACCTTCTCCCCTGTAAGGGGAGAACCAAACAAATTTAATTTATGGCTTTGACTCTAACAAACTATAGATAAAACCCTGTGGACATCAGGGAGGACCCATACAAAACAAAGGTCATTGGTTCCGTACAGTTATTCCAGCCGGAATTCTTAGACAGTGAAGTGTTCACATAGTGCCATTTTCTCTATTACTATGTAGCTTTGAAACTATTCTATGCCTAGCAAATACAAGAATTTCTCTTCTTTTCTGCTCCTAAAAGAGAAAATACAGTGGCCACTATAAAAGAAAAGATGATATTTTTTTCTCGTATGATGGCAGAACCCTTCATACAAGCACAACCACACTGAATAGTCTTTTAGATTATTTGTTAGACTGAAGTTCAAAGGAGGGTGCAATGTAGCCAGGAAAAAAAAAAAAAAAAAAAAGTCCCTCTGGTTAAAATTTAGCATGGAAGATCTCAACAAAAGTGATTTTTTTTGACTGTGCCAATGCTTTTGTTTTCTCAACAACAGCAACAAAAAGTTATTTCTTCCTTCTCCTCCACAGTAAACCATTACCAGCTGTTGATGGGGTATTTTCTTAACATGCGTTAAGTCATATTGTACATTGTCCATTTCATGTGTGTAGAGCATTTTTTGCTACAAATTCTTTACCATGTAATACCAATAAACCACAAAGTACCACCCAATCTTGTTACACAGCTTGGGGCTTATTAACACAAGTGGGATCCCATCAAACAGGATCGGGCTGGAGACTGAAATTACATTTACACAAAGGTGATCACAGCAGCATCTTCAAACAAACGCAAACCTTTTCAGACGATTTTGCACATACAAAGCAACAGCCACCCTTTCAAATTAAAATCCATTCACGAAAAAAACAAACAGACAAACAAAACCGACGAAATAAAAAAGCACCATCAAGATGCAAGTAGTTCAGTAATGTTGTAAAACTCATTTCAGGATGGTTCTTGCCACACGCTTCTGTTCACGTTTTGTCTTATTACATAATTCTCCTCATCAGTTGGATCAAGGCCAGAGCACTTTTCTCACATTGAAAATTCATTATTTCCTTGTTTCGATAACTTGACAGTTTAATGTAACTATGAAGATAAGCTCAGGAATCTTTTCTTATGCCAGGACCTTAAAATATGCCTGTCTATGTACGCATTTATTTGGGCAAACAAAATCATCTATTTGTTTTGAACGTGCAAATTCAGGCCAGTGGAAAATTAAGCCCCATGGGGATGATTTAACCAACAATACAAAGAAAATCGTGAGGCAAATGTGAAACTTTGTCCTTAATTTACCCTGTTAGGGCAAAGTAAGGCAGGAATCTCATACCACGTGTGCTACAGTGCTTAGGTACAACAGCATATGTTAAGTAAGGAGAGTTGCAGCCTTGACTCTTAATCTCATTGTTTATTGTGGTTTAAAGTCTGACCCTTAGCATTATATGTGGTTTGAAACTGTATTCGGAGGAAAAAAGCAAAAACGAGTCTCCTAGGTTCGTAAATGTGTTTGTCTTTAAGGTTTGTTCCAGAGGAAACCATGCATGCCTTAGCTCGCTCCATATGCAAACCCTTACACGATTTTTAAACATGCTAATGCTCACATTCTGCATCTCAGGTTAATCGAGAAGGGTTTTTTGTTGGTTTTCTACTAGCAGCTTGCCTACAATCCACCAACTCACCACTCTTTATGTATATATGTTGAATAATTATGAAGCTGTGAGTATTTATCACCTTTTCTGAGCAGTAAGCAGAAAGAAATACAATACTATTACTTCCAGCTACTGGCTTTCCCAAGATAATTAGATAACACAGTGGACTGAAGCCTTGGTTAGCCCAATGCTGTTCAAGTTAAGTGATTGACATGCCTCTGTCTGGCTGCTCTATTAACTGTTTCATTTTGTTGCTATTTGCAGTTTGCTTGGCTAATACTTCGAACAAATACAGACTGTTTCTTTAGCCCCTTTTTTCTCTTTGACCTTCTCCTGCCCATTTTCTTTGAGTCACTTCAAACTGCCTTGAAAAGGCCTGTTGAATGTGCACAGTCCATCAGAGTCCCAGGTTCATCCCATTCCTTGCCCTGAATGCTTTACTTCAAAGATGGGCCGCATTCTTTAATTGCCCTTTGAATTAATATCAAAGGGTCACAATGCGAGTGCCAAAAGAGAAAGAGGCTTTAATGAAGCAAAGAGCTGCCATTCATTTGCAGATAAGCACGTTTTTATGCCTGACTGGTCACCATGGCTAAATGCTGGGTGAAGAGGAGGCAGGGCAGGCAGAGAGGCTTTTACTTAAGTGGTGATTAGTTCAAACAAACAAGAGTAAACAAATAAAAAACAACGCAAACATCCCCACAACAGAAAATAAGTTAGTATGGCTGAATGTGTTAAAAAAGCACCAACATCCTATTGTGTTCATAAGGCCCTTAACCCTTTGCAAAATGCTGAGGTCCAGCCTCCTGGGTCCTTCTATAAAAAAAAAAACTTTGGGGTTTAAACTTTCACCCTTAGACCAAAGACACAAATTGTTTTAATACAGTTCTTTCGAGAGGTATTAAAAAAAATAAGTCTCTCTAATTTTGCAATAGGGAATAAAGAAAAGGAATCGGCAAGTAAACTTTGCTTATTTTTTTCTGAGACAGAGCATGTTCAGTAGTTTGCATTTTAGTGCCTGTGGAGTAAAAAACTCTATACTTAAATTATTATTGATTTACATTTTCCTAATGCATTCAGTACGGTATTAAAATGTGCAGGTGTTCAGATTTCATAATTGCCTAAAGGTCTCCAATATTTTGTTATAAATGCCAATATTTGGGGATTTTGTTTGGTTGACCGGCTAGGTTTGCATATTTGAAACCTATGAAGCTGCACTAAGAAAACTTACTCAGCTTCTTAATCCTGCCTATGGAGTCTTCTATTTTCTCTTTAAAACAGCAAGAATATAAAGTTGAAATGAGAAGTTTCAACATATATTGTAATGCAATTACAGCCACAATGCAAGTGTACAGAAACAAGACGTTCACAGGTGTCCTCTTTATAAATTCTGACTTATAATTTATAGACTCAGGCTTCTCTTTGCACAGAAATAATAACTCACTTAACAAATACAAGGTTTTTTTCTTGCAGAAGAGTTATCACCCCATGAAAGTGGATTAGCTATACTCTAACAGTGTAAAAGTGCCTTATAAGTGCATTCACACCAAGAATTGTGCTGGTATCTCCCATAACTAAGAAGGTTGCAGGGGTACAAACAGCCCAGAACAACACAGGCTGCATTTTTAGCCCCACTTCTTCAAAAAGGTTCCCTCATTAATACTGCATCCACTCGAGCCTAAGTCCACGTGCAACCTGTCACGAGACTTTGCCTTACCAACACTTCCTGGGATTTCTTTTTTCACTCCTCCACTGCTACCCTACCCCTGCCTTGCTCAGCGAGAGCACTCATCATCCCAATCCCAGATTGGAATCTTTATTACTCACCAGAACGTGAAGAACTTTGACCTTAAACATCCAGCTGGAAACTCGGTACTGACAAACACTAGAAAAGCATCGTGCATTTGTGAAGTGGAGGGAAGAAGCACAGCAATGAAAAATAAACATGAGAAGAACGAAAAGGTGTCAGTCACACAAGAGGGACAGGAGAGACTTGGAAGTTTCAGTGCCAACAGCAGCACAGTTAAATTCCTTGTTTTTCAGAACATAAAGCCATATGTTGAGCAGCCTGCTAGGAAACTGCTCAACTGTACTGTCTTAATTCAATCGTACTCCTGAAATTTGGGTGTTTTTTTGAGCTAGGCTGATTTGCAATCCTGCTTTAACACTAGTCAAGTCCCTTGAAACGCTGGATTAACTCTGAGATTTATTTCATTAATCATCAAACACCACCAAGGTTGTACTGTTCCTCTAATGCTTGATGCTCTTCTGTTTCAGAAGTGTTGTATTTTCTATCAAATTTTCCAAAAATTATTAGCTAATTTTTTCCCTATATTTTCCATATTTCAGATTATTAATTTCACTCTTCCTCAAACACAGAAGCTCTGTACATTAGGCTAGCTTACACTATTAGCTGGCAACATGAAACATGCTGCCCCATTTTAATTCCTCTTCTAGAAATCACAGCACAGCCGACACCTCCACGACACCAGCCTCAGCAGAGCATCAGAAGTGAAACTGTGTCACACCACATGTAGAAATAGTCATTTATATGTCACCTCCACTCATATAACATGAATGTTTCCCACATGCACTTCAGAGCAAAGCTGCAGGGACAGTGGGCTGAGCAGCAGCCTGACACATGGCAGGAGCTTAGGGCTGGAGATGGCAAAGTCATTCTGACGGCTTGCCCCAGGCTGAAGACTGGCTGCCTGGCCAGCTCACAAGGAGTCTCGTCCACGCCACAGCCTCAGAGAAAACCAGGGAAGCAGGTCCAGCCTGGTGCCACCAGGTCTGTTTGCTTCACAAGCCAAAGATGAGGCTCAGATACAGACAGCAGGGAGTCCCAAAGCTGGCACAGTCCCATCTTCTCCACCCAAATCTCACCCACGACAGGCACTACAGTACCATTACAGGGTATGAGACCTACATTTTGACCCTCACGAGGGCAAGGCTAACAAGTCAAACCTACTCACACACCAAGTGCCATGATTACTACATTAATGAAACGAACACCGGACATGTGGACTGTCCTCTCTGGACTTGCCGTGCAATGGTGTTTGCAGTTTGTATAGATCTTCAGCTGCTCTTACACACAGCCTAAAAATACAGCAAAGTGTCACAATCAGAATTCCTGACTATAATGCATAAATTACATATGCAAAGCTAGATGCATGAGTCTCCAACAAGGACACCCAGACTTTCCACTTGGAAGTCATTGAGAATCAACCTAATAATACAAACACCTTAGATGCTTTCCGTCTTTCAAATTTAGGTAAAACTGCTTTACCATTATGTATTAAAACCTAACAAAACATTACATAAGGGAAAAAATGGATTTCCCCATTGAATTAACTCCCCATTTTGTCCAATCTGTCACTCCAGCTTCTAGCAGTACATAAAACATATTTCGTTTATAATAACTGATCCAGAATAGCCTAATCATGGGCAAACAAGAAAAATAACAGTCATCTTACATATTCACTACCATAAAAATAGCTAAATCACTATATTTTGTGAACCAAAGGGACCCCTATTTTTGCGATTATCATTATTGAATTATCAAGAATCACCATAAAATTTAAAACATAAGCAAATGGATTTCTTAATGTTTTGTAGTACATAAGTTCATTACTGATACAAAGCAGAACAGAGCCATTCATAGATACAAGCCACTTCATAAAGGAGAGGGACATGAACACAACCACCACTACTTCTCTACAATTAGCTGTCCATCCAGTACTGCCTGGGGTGTGTGTGTTCCTGGACAATATTTCCCTGGAAGTTTTGTGTCAAACACCACAAGACCATTTTGTAATAACTGGATTCAACTATTCTCTGCTTTTTGTAATTTTTCAATATACTTTCTGTCTTAGATGTCATTTAAAGAGCTTAACCATCACACTACAAAGCCTAATTGTCCAGCTTTTTTATTATCTACAACTTCAGTACTAAATCCTATACAAACTAATTAATTACTGACAGTTGGTTTATTATTGTTACAAAACAAAGAGAAAAATAAAATGCATATATAAAAAAAAGAATCAAAATACTGTAGAGTTTAATAATCACCATCTAATTTTATCTTCAGGGAATTGCATGAAAGTAGCCAACTAAAACTTGGAAGAACAGCATTCCCCTACCATCTATGTACTACATGCAAAACTACAGAGTCCCAAAACTGAGCACCTGATCTTTGCTACCAAGAGTGACCTACTGCCCATTTCAATAATTAAGTGAAACCCAGTTGTTAAACCTGTATCAACACATTCCCCCTACCATTCTCAACTTAAAGCAGAGTTCCCAATACAAATAGTATTATTGTTTAGCCAATCTATTGTCCAGGACATCATGTCCATGAGAGCACCCTTCCTGGGGTGTATGCAGAGACTGATGCAGGTGGGAACATCCTCATTCATCCCCTGCCCAACCTACCTGCTGCTGGGACATTTTATCAAAACCTTTAGGTCTTCTTCCAGAGCCCAGGAAGTTTCTGGATGGAAGATCAATGGAACTGAACCACTTTTTTTTTTTTTAAACAAAAGATCACCGAATCACTGAAACTGAAAGGCAAATCAGATCTTAGAAAACATATAAACCCAAAGACTGAATTTCCAGCAAAACTGAAATTTATGGGAAAGCACCCAGATAACTGAGCTGTGCTGTCATCATTCCAGCTCTTCTGCAGGACAGCCACTTTCCCAAAGCCTCTAGCTCTTACTGAACAGAGTCCCAGGAAGCACCAAAAGACTTTTGATATATTTTACAAAGTTTTCTGTACTGAATTTTTATTTTATAAATTTCAGCCTTCCCATCTAATTTTAAGACATTCTAAAGTTCTTCAGAAAAGGCTTTAAGTGTGTTTAAAAAAATCCTTTTTTTTCCCGGCTACAAGTTTCATTAGTACATCTGCTTAACCTTAAGTCCAAATTAAGAGAAGGGTTTGAGGATTTTTGGTCTGTAAATGTTCAGTGACAAACTTATCAAAAAACCACTTCAGGCAGTTACAGAACAGGGGCGCCTGATTTTCACACATACAATACAACCATCTTCAAGGAAAATTAGAAGCTGTACAAGAGAATGAAAGTGTGGCCATATGTTAATTCTTTAATCTTAAAAGACTGTTGGTGTGACTCCAAAGCACATGCCACGACGTGATCTATCCCAGGCTCTCAGCCCAGAGGGCCCAGTTCTAGTCCCACTAAGCCAGCAAGAAGCTCCCATTGACTTCAATAGAAGCTCCACAAGCAGCTCCCAGCCCCGGACTGCAGCACTGAGCTGGTCTTAATCAAACTACCAGCTGTGAATCGCAGAAAATATTTCATTTGTCCCTGTGGCCCCACAAAACTTCACCATCATTTCAAGAGTTAAAGGAGAGGCAGGAGGAACTCACCTGAAACTGCTCTTCTCCACTTATTACCCAAAGCACGGGCCTATACATAAGCCCTACTTCCCTCCCCCTACCCCTCCTCCCCGCCCTCCCCCGCCTTTTAGCTCCCAGAAAATCCCAAAACCTTGAGGCTACTTTTTCTGATCCACCATAAATAGCAAGCAGGGAGTGCTGTGCAAGGCTAACAGTATTTAAAGAGCAAAATAAACAGGATCCAAAGAAAATTTCCAAGCAGCTATCCTGCTGAAGGTCTCAATAGAAAACATTTGTTATGAAGTAATAAGAATTTGCATAATTTTGGGGAATACTTTGTTTTCAAAGTAATTCTCTTTTTCACCTGCTTAGGACTTGACCATGTATGGCTTTAGTTAAGTTTTGTTGATGGCAGCTCATGTTTAACCAACTGTTTTTAATTTACAAATTAAACTTGTCAGAAGTAGAAATCCTTCCCTTGGAACCTTTCCAATATGTCAAGAATTAATTCTAATGAAAACGGCATTGCCTAAATGCAGGATGGCCAGTTACTTACTTTATTTACACAAAGTCCTTCTCAGTTTCTTTGATAAAAGCAGCTAAATCTTTTTCGTCTTTCATGTTTTGTCAGCACTTGATTCCTTTTGTCCCCTGGCTATTTGCCTAGCTGTGGACAATAAGGCAGGAAGAATAGAAGCAGATTGTTGGAATGGCCCTCAATAAACCTAATTATGACATGTTGACTGCACTCACCATGACATATTCAGGAGATCCAGGCTTATTCAATTACCCTTGCCAGGTTTCTCTTTCAGACCTAAAGTTATCCTTTGACTGTTTGTATTTCTGAACAGTATTCATGTTCATTGTGAAAGAAAATCCCCTGGACTTTGAGGGGTTTCTCAGTTGATGCTGTTATTGTAGCTAATTTTTATTAACTGAATGATAACATGATAAAGAAATAGACTTTTGTTATGTAATAAGAACAAATCAGTGTGTGCTTAAAGTTACACCTTTCTTTCCTTCCCCCCCCCCCCCCCCCCCCCCCCCCCGCACAAGACTGACAGAACACATAATTTGAGTTAATAAAGAAAAATGTTTTCTCAACCTGTTTTCACATTTCAATGGCACTGAATACTTGTGGCAGCCCCAGAAATCTTCCTAATGCAAAAAACTACATCTCCTTCTTCCCATAAACCTGTTTATCCCCAACATCCAAGAGCCAGAGAGGTGCTCAGCACTGTCAGCACAAAAGACAGTCCTTCCACTCATACCTTTACACCAACAGCTATTTCTTCATCTGTTTGAAACAGTGTAGACAAATCTTTTAATTAAAAGTCAGGCTATACATTGGGGGAGCAACTTACTCCATGGAAAAACCATTCAGGGACCATGCCAACAATTTCTGCAAAACCACGTTAGAGAAACTGTGTGTCAAGTGGACAAAAGAATGAAAAAATGAAAGAATGCTAAAAGCAGAGACAGAAAGAAGCAGCCTCCATCAAACTCAGCTTATACGTCAAGCAGCTTCAAAAGAATTAATATTCATGTCTCTATTTCAAACCACTGCTCAGCTATCATTAACTGCTTTGCTGCTAAGCTCTCTGCTATTTCCCTGAGCAGCTCCTACGATTTTAAATTAACAAAAGTCTGCAAAACAAACTGAAAAAAGCATTAAAGTTATTGCATAAATCACTTCTTTTTAAGCTAAGTGACAGACCAAAATTTGCTCAATACTAACACTTCACAGGCAGGCAAAGTATGTTGTTCTTGTAAAAGTGAGTATTCTTCTGCTTACTGGGACAGCCTCTTTTATTCTGAGGGACTGTCCCAGCCGGGGGATTCAGAGCTAATACTCCAGGTCCTTCCTGCCAGCTTTGGTGCCTGCTATCGCTGCGGGAAACAGCCACCACAAAAATTGCTTCTGTCCATCCTAAAAGAGGCTGCCAACTCCTGCACCTCCCACAGACTGACTGACCTGTCTAAACCAGTGTCTGGGGAGGGGGGGAAGTGAAAATATTGTTTCTGACATTTCTTCTCAGTCAGCCCTCTAAAGGACACTTTTTGGAGCGAGAAACCCTGGTCCCCAGAGGAGTTGGGCATCTTGACATTTGTTTTCCTTCTGGTTAACAGAAATCTGAATATGTCACAACGAAAGAAAACTTCAGCGAAAAATTCCTTTTAAATCCATTCACTTTGTCTCAAAAGCAACAACAACTAAAGAATCAGGTCTTTCACCTTCATTTTCTAAGAGTAAAAAGTTTAAAAATTAGAAACAAAAATTAAACGAACAAAAATATTTAGTTCTGCAAAATATTGAAATGAGTAATTTTATGTAGCCTAGATTCTGCATTTTGTTTTCTTCAGAACAAAATGCTGCCATAATTGTCATGATTTGATGGAGTTCCGTGTTCAATGGACTCGTATCTTCCCAGCAGAAAATAGTTCTGAGATCTCCAGACCAGCACAACTTCTGAAGAGTGTTTAGAAGGACAATAGCACAAAGTAATTCAAAGGATATTAGCAGTGTTCACATGGAGGGGTGCCAGAGGAGTGCCTTGAGGTTATAGCCTAGTTTTCTAAATTGTCCACCACACAGACCATATTCAGAGGACTGGGTTTTGTTTGAAACTCAAGCATTGGGGTGGGTTGTTTGTTGTTTTCTTGTTTCATTTTCATTTTAATTTGAAGACTTTGCTGACCGCTGAGCAGCAAAAGCAACATTCCTTAATATGCATAAAATCCTCCATTTGCATCCTTTCACTAATAAAAGCAGGTACAGCTTTGCTTAAATAGTTACAAACTCATCTTTTGTACCCAGCATATGATTTTCTTCTGGCTGCACAAGCAATGTGGCTGGTCAGACCCAGCTCTGCCCCAGCTTCACAGTTTACGTGTGTCTGCAGGGCACATCTGTACACTTGTGTGTGTGAAAAGTGACACACACAACAAGCAGAAGTTACAGAGCACCATTCCTTAAGATTTGCTATATTTCTTGGCAATACATCCAGGAAACTAATACCAATAGACACATACACCAGACTAAAGTGTGCTATACCACCTTACTACAGAAGCTGCATTAAAAGCAACCAGAAATCTTTCAAATTTTCCCCAAACCATGGTATTATTTGTTCCATAACCTGGCTTATATTATTAAATAGAATAGGATTCTCTGTAAACAGCAACTAATACCCCCAAAGAAAAACTAGAAAAATAACTTGACCTTTCAACACAGATAATTCAATACCTGGCAGAACATCTTACGTGCCTTTGCTCAGGAAAAAGTCCTCGGTTGTTGAAACTACAGAATTATCCATAAAGCCAGATTGAGATCTCTTTTACACTGCTGGAAATCAAGGGAGTTAGGCAAAGGAACCACTCTGATTCGGTGCCAGCAGGCATCAAATTTGATACCAGGTCCAGAATCTGATCTAAAAACATATTCTATACTGTGGCACTATTTCCTAACAGTTTACTGGGAAATCAATGTTAAAGTACAAATTTGTAATGTCTCAGTTTGTTATTTGTTGTTCCACAAGTGTAATTAGATTAAGTCAGTATCTCAGATTATGCTGGTTTCCTCTTTGCAACCTATCAAAACATACCAAAAAGGAGATTAAAATTGTTCTTTTGCTAAAATTTGAATCATGGATACACAGCAACTACAGAAACATACACGAAAAAGGAGATGATGGCAGATTAATACAACTGTCCTGAACCTGCTACTGAGCTCTTTACCCAGCTCTCTTCCCATGAAATCATGAACAGAGGCAGATAAATGCCCAAATGCCTCCTGAATATTTGTGTAACAAACTTTTCTGGAGAATTTTCAGGGTTTCATTCTATTTTGATACCTGTAAAGGCTCTTTCTGCAAGTGCCTGTGACACTCCATGAGTGATGAAGATCTGAAGAAGAGTGCCAGCAAAATAAGAATCCCTCCTGGTCGTCAACTTCCCTCTACCTCAATCTTTAGCAAAGAGAGTGTGGTTTAAATTTGGAGAAGGAATAGGGTAAAAATAATACCCCGAATCCACCTAGTATTTTTGCACTAGGGAAGACATTTATTATTTTATAAAAATAAGTACTTTGGAGATGAAAATACAGAGACGTTACCACGGTCAAAAATGTTATATTCATACTGCAAGAGTCTAAAAATGTTCCATGCAAGTAGGAAACAAATTCTCTCATTTCACAAATATGTTTTAAGCTCTGTACAGTTCATGAAAAACAAGGACTATTATACAATTCCCACTAATGGTCTAAGACTGTCAGCTCACAACAGAACCAGAAACCAAAATGCTCTTCTTTTCGCTTACTTTTGAAAAACTAAAATCCTACTGACAACTCTGCCAAATCCAAGTCTGTTGTCCCATTTTTAGCTCTAAACCCTAATTATTCTTTCACCCTTTTCCCAAAAAAAAAGATAAAATTAATTGTGAGTGTTTGTTCATACACCTGATTTTCAGAGAGTAAAATGGCATTGCACTATGCTGAAAGTAAAAAAAAACCAAAACCAAAAAACCCTCATCAAATCAGTTACAGGGACTCAGTATTGCACATTTGAAACTTATTATAAAGTATCATAATTTCAAATTACCATTTTCCACAGCTGCACATATCTGTTCTGTGAAACACCTTTGCTTTGCTAACTGAAACTCTCAGCAATGAAGCTGAACTCACCCGAAATCATTAATGAAGCGGTCACTCACCTTTTTTTTTCAGTGTTTCCCTAGAAGCTTTCCTCAATAGGTGTGCAAACCCTTGTACAGGAAGTTTAAACCACCCAACCTAAGCTGCCTTTTCTGTTATCTTCAACTGATGGCTTCAAAGCAGCCCACAGACTCTGTCTAGGTAAGTCATACCATGCATTCCTAGCAAACATCACAACTGCTACTTTTGTGGGCAAATAATTTATTTTCAGCCTAACCCTGTTTCCTTTAAAACAGCCTGACTGAAGCCAAGGATGCCTGAGCACGTACAACAGGCTTGAGCCAAAAGACAGAGCATGAACAGAGATCTTCCACATCATCCCAAAGACTTATTTTCCATTCTTGAAGCCGTCAACTCAAACACACCATGAAACAGTTACTGGAACATGGTATTGCCAGCTTGTTCATAATTACTGGTTCTTCTTCCCTGCCTAATGCATAGCTAACTGAATGAGGGCTGTCATGAGAAGGGACTCAAATTTTAAGTCTGGCACAGCTGGATGATCAGGATGGGAACACAGAGAAAACACACAAAACCTCACAGTCTCCTCCGTGCAGCACTTAAGTCCTAATACAGGCTCCTACCAAATGTGCTTTGAGAACAGCCCAGCTGAGCCTTCCCTGGACCTGAGAAAAACTGCTTTAGGCTTCATGAGATACGTGACCCAGGGCTCTCCTCCCACACCTTTGCTTGGTCACTGGGTCCGTGGCAGCACGAGTGGCACTCCCTGATGCTCACACCCCGCTTGTGGACGAGGGCTGGCAGGGGGGTTACTCACTTGCCTATGCAAGCATTTCTCAAGTATTAGAGCCAAGATACTGCAATATTGCTTTTGTTCCAAATGATGCCTGGCTTTCCCTACCCCACTCCCCAGAAAGTGAATAGCCCTGCGTGCATCAGCAGGAGCACCAGCATAGTTTAGGGTTGTGGTACAGACTGCTCTGCTTTGTGGTCTTGGGAAATCAGAAGAGCTGCTTTCTCCATCAGACATCCTCTGGTTTCTCTGTTGTGTCTCTGCCTTTAACAAAGGCTCGTGTGACACACACAGTCCACTAAAGTAGCAGTCACTTCTTCACGTGCCCCCAGAACACAGCTTCAAAGGTAACACTCAAACTGCTGCTTAAATCCATTTTAAAACTAGAAAAATGACTCTAGACTGAAGCATTTAACATCCTGTAAATAAACTCCTAGGCAAAAAAAAAGGTTTTAAAATTCATAAAAGGAAATAGTGATGTAAGGTCATGTTGAAGATGGATACTATTTGGAGTTTCTATTTCCTATCACACGAGCATCCCCTTTACAAACCCTGACACTCTGCATGCATACTTGCAGACATGAAGTTTGGTTGTTTTTTTAATGTACAGCAGTTATACCCTTGGCCTACTTATACTAAAACACACTGGGGCTATTTTTCCACCTTAGAGGCAAATTATAGCCTATGAATAATGAGTATTTTTTGGGAGGCAGAGAAATAGATCATCTTCTCCTCTCCCCTGGCATGGTGCCTTCCCAGCAAGGCAGAAGTGGAATTTGAGACCTCTTTATGAATAAGCAATAAAGTCTCACGAGATGGGATAGTTTAGTAACATCCAAAAAGGCAAATCAACTGGAGACAGAGATAGTTGAAGCTGGGTACCTCAGTTTGCACAGGATTTATTACCTCCTCTGCTGCAGAAGGAGAGTGCCAGTTCCCAGCTCAAACAGCTCTCCCCATCTTACCTCAAGAAGAACCTGTCAGAAAAGAAAGAATCCAGCAAGTTTTCACTTTGGCCTTTGAAGTTCTTCCTTGGCTGACTGATGCTCGTCCATACATAACTAGAAGAAAAGACTTCCATTGTGCTGCTCTTTACACCAAGCGTATTATTCTCCAGACAAAAGCTTTCGAGTCTTAACTTTTAAGCACACCTCTCTTTAGGGTGTTCTGTTTCTAAGCCATAAAATCTTTTCTGTTCATTTAAAAAAAAACATAGACGTCTTTCCCCCTTCACGCAATCTACCCTAGTTGTTAGATTTTTGTATTACTTCTTGCAAAGACGCACAGCAATCAGCAACAGGCAGCCCTTGCCTTAGAAATACAGTATTTTCCCTCAACACTGTCCCCAGTCGCTTATCCAGCAGGGCTTTAAACATGAAACACAACCATTGTAGGAACTCCCCGGTTTTATACGAGACCTGGTGAATAATCACTCTACTGAAAACATCTCCAACATCTGGCAACTTGCTGCTATTTGCAGGGTCTGTGCGCTGGGTCAGGCCGGGATGCAGGAGCAGGGCAGGGGGTTAAGCAATGAACATGCTCAGCACCTGCTTGCTCCCTGCCTGATTCAAATCAGTATTCTCCTCTCACGCCCAGGAATGCTAGAATTCCTCCATTTCCTCAGAAAAAACTCAAAACTTTTTCTCCCTCAAGGAAAGGAAAAAAAAAAATAGAAATAAAAGACAGAGAAAAACCTTTTCTGTTTAAGGTCTGACTAAATTTCATTGAAGACAATGCAAGTCTTGCTACTACATTCAATAGGCCTTTTTTGAGATTTATGAAGAATCTCACATGTTTGACACTATTGATTAGAGGAATCAATGATGTTAAAAAAAAAAAAGGAAAACACACAAACCAAAACCTAAATTTACTGTTTAAAGAACAGACTGCAACAACATCATTTTCCTTGAAACTCAAAAAGTCAGTAAAAATTATTTGTTTCAACAACTCTGGAAATCAGATTGTGCCTTACTGCAAACTGTACTGCAGTTTCACATCTAAAAACTTTTTCTGTAAGAGCTGTAGACAAGTTCAAGGCAATGTATCCACTGCAACTGGCTCCTCATTTTTTTTGGCTCACAACTTGATGTCCAAGTTAATGTACTATTTCTCTTTGCTAGGAAAAATGTTTATAGAAGAAATTTCAGATTTCATTTAATAAAAGTTTAAAACCAAACCAAAATAGTTCATCTCTAATCAGCCTGTGTAGCACAAAATTGCACCACCGAGAAATGCATTCTCTTGCATAAAGATTCAAAGCCACAGTTTTAAACTATAAATACTGGCAACATACAACAACAAAAATGCTAAAAGCGTGATTTTTCTCTCCTTTTTCTGCTCAGTTCATGCTTCTATTTTAACAAGTACATTAGCAAAAAATAAATCTAATTTTAAGAGAAATAAAATGCTTTAAGCAGTTATCCAGAAAATATAATTTTTTTGTGAATGCAACAGCAACACCAAGTTGTAGAAGAGAAACCAGCTTGCGTGCCCAGTCACAACCACATAAATTTCAAGCATCAAATACTCTCTTAGAACCAGTGATTATTTGTATTATTGAATAGATTTTCCACACCACATATTTGAGAAAATTGCAGGGTATTCACGGGAGACCCAGCAAAACCAGCAAAAGATATGTATCAATAGCTGCTGTATTCCAGTAAGCACATTGTGGCTCAGAGCCTCAGTATAAATTGAGGCAACACCTCTGAATTCATAATCTTAGTCTCAGACCACACTAGCTATTGATCTGCTTTAGCTGTAAACAACAGTAATAAAAGTATTACAAATATGCATTAAAAAATAAAAAAGAATTATTAAAAATAAAGGTGCACAGTCTTTACCATCTTGTCAAAACACACCCACCTGCTGCTCTGTGCCAGGGCTTGCAGCATTTCTCTGTCCATTTAAGTGCTGCACACCACAGGCCACTGACCCCTCTACAAACAACCCCCAGTGCTCCCCAACTCTGCAACCCCAGGGGCTGGAAACCCAACTACTCTTCCAAGGACAGGCTGCAACCCTTCCTAGCCACAGAGCATTCATTCTAAACTGTCTTTCTGTCTGGATTTGCATTTTTGGCAGATGAACTATGGCATCTGAACCTTAAAACATTTTTGATTCCTAGGCCCCAGACATTTGGAGATAACACTGAGGGAGGAAAATATCATTGGTCCTATTTTTAACAGAAACAAAAAAACCCAAACAAAATCAAACAAACAAACAAAAACTCCAAACAAGCAAAAATCCTAAAACAAACAAAAACAAAACAAAAAACAAACAAACAAAAACCCAAAAAAAACCAAACCAAAAAAAAAAGGTAACCCCCCCCTCAAAAAACTCACGGGGGGGAGGAGGGGAAATCCACAACAACAACAAACAAAACAAAAAAAAAACCCACAGTTACAAAGAGAAAATTAAGCGAAAAATTAACGTGACAGGATCATCTGACAGAGAAACATCTCCTGCACTCCCAAGCCCCTTCTCCACTTCATGCACTGTCAGGATGCACAGCAAGAGAGGGGCATGTAAGGAGGAGGAAATTAAGGAAAGCACAGAAATCAGGAAACAGCAGATTCTTCCTGCTCAGGGGCAGCATGGCCAAGCAAGGGCAGAGACCAGTAACTGGGAGGAGGAGGGAGCAATCCTATCTCAGCTGTCTCCAGGCATAAGCAATGCAGAAAGTCACTGACAGAAATGCAGAGCCAGTTCTCCTTCAAACCAAAGCCAACTCTTCCAGCACCAATTTTGACATAACCACTTTTTTCGTGTTTGTTTGTATTTAGGGGTATCACTTACTTACAAACACATCAGTCACCAGGATCACTCTTTCCTACTCAAAAGGGGTATTAAGAAAAGATCCATTTTCCCAATTCAAAGATGCAGAACCACAGTCTTCACAGCCCAGTCTGAAGATTGTTAAAGCCTATGGAAACATGTCTTGGGCAGTCCCTTTTCTGCTGCAGCAATAGAGCACCAGCTGTCGGGGGGGGGGAAGTTAAAATCCCAAATCACTGGGACCTGAGGGATCCACTCAAAAAGCTGGATGTCACCAAGTGCAAAGCACCACCAACAAAGCACAGCTGTGACCACGTCTCCACCTAGAGAACACAGCCGTCCTTTGTAACCTTTAAACTTCCCATTAAATACAATGGAAAGCACTTGCAAGCCTCCTAGAAGAAAAAGGCAGAGCAAGGAGCTCCCAGAGTTGGAAACAGGGTAGCACCAGCTCCCACCTGTGCAGGGAGCCACCCCTACACCCAGCCCTGAATCGCCAGGGCTTCGCTGCTTCAAACTCGAGCTCAGAGCAGCACAATGGGTCTTTTAATCTACGGATCCAGCCTTACAAAAGGGACCCAGTGTGCCCCGAGGGAACCCACATCACTCCAAAAAACCCCTGAGGCTAAAACAGGAGGAGCAACACAGAAGTGCATCCAAAGAAGTTCCCCCTTTGCCATCCTGGGAAATCCACCATTCTACATGTCCTCCCTATGCTAGCCAGTGGCTGAAAAATAAGCACCAGGTGGCCTGTTTCTTTAATAGAGTGACTTTTCTGCATGGTAACACTCAAGATTAAGAACAGATGAGTCCCTCATCCACTCTTGGATCACCTGGAGAATCTTTTTTTCCCCTCACAGCACTTTTCTGGGGTGTTTTTTATTTATAGCTGCCATTATCAGGATTCAGATACTAGGTATAGTTAGGATTCTTTTAATACTCGCTCAAAATTTTTGTATCCAATTTCTTCTTCCAGGACTGACAAGTCTGTTCTTCATGTCAGTTTAAGAGAATTATTAATGTCATCAATCATCACTCCATCTTTTCGACTGCCAACGCAGGAGAAGTACAGTAACTTTGAATTCTGGTTTGTTTTAAGTTCTTCCTTGGCCAAGTGTCCTCTAACAGCTTGGAGACAAATCCTCTTTACGGCCAGCGTAGTGTAGGTTTTGACAACCATTCGAATTAAAGCGCTGGTATCTTTCTGAAATTTTCATTTGCTGCCTTGATTAGGATCAAAGGTTGAGGGGAGGAATGCTGCATAGGAGGACAAAGTATGCCTCCTCCTCTGGCCAGGGAGGAGCCAGAAATCAGAGGCAGCGAGCAGCACCGCCACTCACCCCACCAGGACTGATGGAGCAGATTGGTTACAGAGCTCCTTACAGCAGAGAGCCAGGGGGTTTTGTTTGGCTTTTTTGTTAAATCATGCGTTAAAAAAACTTTTAATGCCATTTTCTAAAACAGCTCTCTCTAATTTGCTCTGCCTGTAGTATTTGAACAATCCTTACTTGCCGTGTCAGATCTCTTCTTTACCAACAAAAATACACATTTAGCACTCTAAGGTGTTGCCAAGTCTGAGAAAGTGAAAATGTTCCCTCAAATGTGGAATACAATTAAACTTTCACACAGGGCCAAATTCAATGATAAGTAACCTGCACAGCCCTAACTGAGAGCACAGGACTGTTCAGATGTAAATGACGATACAATTTGGTATCAAGAAACTTTTTAAACACACATGGAGAAGGAAATAACGAAAAGGATAAACAAAATGTCTGCTGTATGCAGCCATTTTGCATTTTGTGAGCATCCCAAGAGCCTGCAACACTTCTGGCTGCTTCAGTCCCTTCGGGGCACCAGCTCTGTGCAGGCTGGCCCAGGTCACCTGCCCTGGTGCACACAACATGCAGCTCATGACAGTCTCAGTGCTGTTCAGAATAGGTGGACAAGCAGTTAGTTTTAAAAGTTTTTCAAAAGGAAACACTGCATTTGTTGGAAAACAAGTTGTGGGTACTAAAGCAACAGAGGCTTGTGTGGTTTTCTGTAGAGCTGCCAAATATTTGAGCATTTTTGCTTGAACCAGTTGATTTAAAAGAGAGCAGGTCAAATCAATTGTGCTAAACCAGGGATGAACCCACAGGGCTTTTTCCTGACTGTGACATCTGTTGTACAAGCTTGTAAATAGGTTTCTAAATGTTTTCTTCTATTATTTTCCAGTTCCACAGACAGGGGCAAAGAACATAGTTAAGTCATATACCATACAGGGAGTATTTACTGTGGGCACCAAGAGAGGTCAGCACATATAATGCCTTTCTCTGCACCACATGTATTAAAAATCTACATAAAAAATTTGTAGACTGCCTCCAAAATACTGCACCATAAAGATTTGATGTCTACTCACTTAAAACACGACTCCTTAGCTAGTAGTTGTTGGGAAAAATCCCTTCCTATGAGTAAATACTGATGATCTAATTCAGTGTTTGCTCACACGTCAGCATCAGTTTACCAGGTACAGTGGAGTTAATTTATACCTTGGTAAATGGAATTCCAAAGATTTTTATCTTTTTTTTTTTTTCAAAATGTGTACTTTTTAGGATTTCATTGTGAAAACAGTGTATTTCGCTTTCCGTTTTCAAATTTCTTTGCCTAAATATTTTCCACTTCCCTTTTTTCTGTCAAAACACCCTCTTTTCTGAAAACAACATATTTTGCTGTTCATGAAACCAGCTGAAACCTGACTTCCAGCTAGTGCTATGCAGGTTTGTTTTCACCACTCAGCCCGACAGGAGGGCCTGGGTAGGTGTCAGAGTATTTACTGGGACACTGACCCTCCCACCTCACGATCCATCTGACCCTTCAGCGCTTCACACCAGATCAAACAATCAGCCCTTCGGTCAAAACGAAAAGGAAGTCCTGCCACACCGTCGCCTGTAAAAAGGGATTTTCTGTGGAAACATTCCCTGCTACTCCTTAAGCCTTGTTTCTGTAAAACCTGCCTATGTTCATCTCCATCTTCCGTGAGCCAGCTAAAGACACAGAGCTGGAAAGTCGTTCTAAGTGCAGTTTGGTTACACTGAGCATGGTTGGTGCTACTGCCTCACAGGGGGTATGTGGATTATACATTGGTTACATTTTTAACAAAGTAGAGTAATTTTGCCAAAAGAACTGTGGTTGCTTTTGCTTCTCTGAGCTGGTACATGGAAGAGATTCCAATTATATTGGCATGAACAGTCCTACTCAATTATATAAGGTGGATAAGATTTGACAGGGGCTGCTTGCAGAAATGTCAGCCACAGACAGTTTATTCCTCATGCTATTCAAAGCACAGTGATCTATGTGGCATTATATCTGATAAAGAAATCACTACATAGTCATTTTTGGATCAGGCATCCAACATGGGGCATATCACAAATATAAAAATCCTTAAGACAGCTCCTTATATGGGCTTGTGCATAATATAAACATCGATCAAGTTTGGCAGAAAGTGTACATCCAGGCAAATATCCATTAAAAAAAAAAAAATCAGGAGGTAGCATGGATAACTGTGCTCACCACAGCTCTCCATGGAAACAAAAAAGTTGAGTTCATAGACTCAAAGGAAATTTGTATCAAAAATGCTTTCAAGGAATGTTACCTCTTACTCTAGGACAAAATGCTTCCTTAAGTAGCTGAGTACTTCTAAAGTATGCACAGACTGGTACTTTAATGAGAGACAACCAAACAGAACAGAAACAGAGGGTATTTAAGAAAGGGAACGAGAAAAGTATTATTAAAAAAAAAATCTGTCTTAGTCCTTTACTCTGCTGTTTGTCACAACAGCAGAGGAGGCTCACCCACCTAAAAATCAATGTAAAACCAGGGGAGGATTTCTGACTTTACCAGGCTTCCTACTACTGTTTTTGAAGTCAGATTTCTGTGTCCAGTGGATGCAGAGGGACCTGGATCTAACACACACACACCCCTAGCAATTCCGATGAAACTTCATATCATAATTACAAGCCAACATAACACATCCAGATTGCACAGTCACTTCTACAAAGGATGTTGTGGGATATATTTCACTATCTCTGTAATAAGTGTAGCTTTCTGCTATGCAACAGGGAACTGATTATACTCAAGGAGTCTCAACTTTCTGAACAGCCTGTTTGATGCGACTTTCCCCTTTTTGAGAAGGGACAGTACAACTATCCTCACTGAGGCAAGGAGGGTCCATAAAATCCAAAGAGAAGAAAATGCACAAAGAAATGTTGCAAGCTTGTTTGTGTCCCCTTTATACTGAGAGAATCTGGAGAATGGTCTGGCTTCTCAAGCTCCCTTTCTTTTATTGGCAGCCCTCAACTATTTGTCTCCTATATGATTTGGTATACAAAGACAAGTCTTTTTTTTTTTTTTCTCCTTTAGGCTACACTCATCAAAAAGATTACATGCAACAAAATGAGTTTTAGTAAAATTCAGTTAAACATGTTGTATTTCACCTGCTGTAAGAGTAACATTTTAATGCGCTGTATACTAAAAGTAAAGTGATTAAAACAAAATCAAATGCAATAATGCTAAAGAAAAATCCTCTGCAAAACTGTAAGAGCATACAGAGCATACATACAACACACCACGCAAAATAAGGATTCCATTCAAATTTCACATCTCATTAAAGACAATTTGGCCATTAATCCATAGGGGTTTAGGAGCAAAGAAGGATTTTCCAAGACAGATAAACTGAAATGATCCTCCTTTGATCTCCGAGGTTAAGAATCAGCAACAATGGAAGATGAACAACAAGGGGCAGAACCACTGGCCTTTTTATGTGCCACAATGGCATCAGCAAACAACTACTTAATCAATATTTGGCCAGGGACACTGAAAACTTTCTTTTCAAATTTTAATTCCTAGTTGTAAAACAACTGTAGGGCAACCAGCAAGATAAGACATTAAACTGACTGCTTAATTGCCTTTTACTGTCTTACTAGTTATATATGCACATTCTTAATAGTTCGTGAATCTTTATTTACTAGGATGAATAAATGACCTGTCAACAATTACATCAAACTCCACTAACTAAATAATCTCAGCCCATGACACACTTTAACTCTAATGTGTCCTCAGTGAGTTTTAATTTCATTACGCTTCACGTTTTTTTCTAGGCAGAGTGATTTAAAGTGAATTAGCTTAACAGCATGGGGCAGGAGTACTCCAGGGCAAGTAAAGTAAAATGCCACACTTGCACTACACTAAACAGGGTCTTGTGGTGAATTATGTTACTGTACATAATTTTTATTAGCCAGAGAGCTCAGCGTTTGGGGAACACTTGGAAGCATCCTGTGTTTTTATTTCTATATTTTGGTCTTTCTCTGGCCACATATGTTTGCTACATAGGATTTAAAGTGACATTTACATGGCGAAACTCGCATTGACTGGCTTGCTCTGATTTATTGCTTTGTGTTTCACTCAATTTCTTCTTAAATTAACCAGAGAGCACTTTGTAGTTCTGCTTCATTTCCCAATGCAGTTTTATTACACAGCTCTGGGGACTCATGATAATTTATCACTATCAGCTTTATTGGCCTCCCTCTTCTAAACCTTTATCAATAAGTAATCCCAATACCAAACTAGACCATCCCCAAATAAGTGTTAGATAAAAGTGTCATTTTGACTGATACAACAGAGAATCACTACTCAGAATCAGACATGGAAAATGATGTGTTTTAAGGATTTTATCAGTACTGGCTTTCACTTTCAGCAATAATTGCTAATTAGTTTTTTGTCTAATTAAAACCTCTGTCTGTCTGCTGATTCCATCGCTACCTCTGTAAACACAGACACAAAGATCCTTGCCCTCAGTAAGAGTTTTGCCAGAGTTTCACTCGGGATCAGACTCACACTCTCATGCAGCGGGTACTTTATACTAACAGAATAGAACATATTTGGGCCCCATTCCTGCCTGCCCCAACCCACGTGAGTAACGTTACACACATGAATAGGCCCTTTGAGTGGGACTCCTCGCTGTTACCCTCCTATGATAGCATTTGCAGAACTGGAGCTCTGATACCCAAGTCACCAAGCCCATTTCACGTACTAAACCTGAGGATTTCTCTCAGGGCTGCAGTTGCTCAGCACATTACAGAGCTGGTTTCAAGAAAAGCCTGATCTCTACTCTGGTAAATTCCTGCTGACGTCGAGGATTCTGCAATCACAGGAGGATCTAGAAAGCCGAAGATACAAATCGCATTTTCAGAGCAAGTCCCAGCCACACCAAAATCAACCAACCAATTTCTCGCCTCAGCCTCTTCAGAATGCCACTCTGTAAGTCTAATAGCTTAGGATTTTCTAAGCAACCAAATAAGATGTTAACTTGGGTACAAATTCAAGTTAATCAACTGCTGCGTGTGAAGTAATCTCACATTTGCTGAAATAACATTTGGCTTTGTTCTAGATGTATGCAATTAGAAAAAATTGGAAAGGAGGCTCTCAGCAATTTTGTTTCAAGAGGCACTGACTCTGAAGTTGAAGAAAGTGTCCCTAAGATGGCAAAACATTAAAAACAATCAATAAAATCATGATTTCAAGAAAGTGATATGATGTATCTATATATTACTTCAGAGAGTCGCTGCTAGATTAACACCCTTTCCACCCACACCTGAAAGTATTACTAGTGCTTACGTCAGGCGATTAGCCTGCAGTTAGTCTGACAATTAGCACTCTCCTCAAAATCCACCCCCCCCCAGCTCCCTCCAAGACAGGAGGGTATGGACTGCTCCCTGGCAGCTCTGGAACAGTAAACTCCACTTTCAGTCACTCTAAACACAAACATTTAGCACCTTTCTAAAAATGCTCAGTATGCTTGGACACCACGCTTGATGATGAGGTTATTATTGATCGCTGAGGTCATCAGTTATTATGTTTATTAGCTTAGAATAATGATTTGGAAGTGGAAGCCTGGCCCAGAGTCCCACAGTGATGATGAGTCAGGCAAAGAAACAAAGCTGTCCTGGATTTGCATGGCATCACCTACATTGATTTACACTTGTGCAACACCTGGCTTTTCTATCCAGGCTTGGACTCTCACTATTAAGATATGAGGAGAGAAAAGGGGAAAAGAAGACAGAAAATATTGTTGGCAATATTTGCCTTGAGCCAAATTCTGGACTCACTAAAGAGTTTTTCTTAATTAAGCTATAATTTCTTGTCAGCTCTGAGAGCTTCAGAAACAACACTGTTCGAGTTACACGAGCTGATTTCTTAGACCTGCCAGTGACCAAATATATAAAGGACTGTATGATATTCCAGACTCAAGAAGATAATTGCCTGCAGCCACAGTCATCACATTTCATTCAATTAAGCGAATCTTTACCGGGAACACTGAGCAGGGGAACACACTGTGCTTCTCAGGCCACAACAGCATTGCACACAGCACGTTAAGTCCTCTCACCACTGTGCCCTGGGACAGGACACTGTAGCAAAATCAGGACAAACCCTGCATTAGAAAATCACAACCAAAATCTAACTCAGCCTCTGCCTTGTCCCATGCCCCAGCCACTAACCCAACAGTCTACGATGCAGAAATTAATGGGATGACTCAAACCGATATCTGGTGCCTGCATGTTAATCCCCTCCCTTAATAAACTGCCTTTATTAGTTTAACAATCTAAAAATAACTGGCTGCATGATAGTGACCAACTCCAATCCAAACATCTGCCAGCCCATCTAGCCTGAGCTACCCTTTAGATCATGTGCCACCACTTCAAAGCCTGTGCATCAAGTCAGTAATTGTAACATTGCATCTAAATATTTAAGCTAGGGGCTGGTAGTCGCGTGTCCCATTTACAGTCAGCATCTGTCCTCTAATTCCATTACAGTACAAAGCAAAAATGTTTCCCAAAACTCACAAACAGGAAAAGCATCACACAGCTAGAAAGGCAGCAGCAGCTTGAACTTTCGAGCTGCTGAGCAGGGCTTTTGTGCTAAGGTCCTTTTTCTTTCTCCCCCTTCAAACTCCCCACATACACACACTAAAATAGGGGTGGTGCTGAAATTGTATTAATGTGAGCCTCAGGCACACAGAAAAAAAAGAAAAGAGGAAGGGGAGGGAGAGGGGGGAAGGGTTTGGTCCAAGATGAAAGTAAGAAGAAAATAAAGGAGGCAATTTAGTCTGCCGTAGCCTGAATTGCTCTCAGTACAGCCAAGGGTAGAGGCTTGGGATGAGTAGGGCTCTTTTTGGACGGGTGCGCATGACTGGGGGAGGATCCGCCAGGACAGGGCCCGGGGGCCAATTCCGCTGGCTGGGAACAGAGGCCCCCTTTGAGGCTGGGCGGGGGGGTCCCGGCCCCGGCCCCAGTCCCAGCCCCAACCCCAGCCCGCGCCGCCCGCTTGCAGCAGCCCAAGGACCAGCTCTAAGCCCCATCACTGGAGTCCTGAAAGCCCCTGGTTTCTGCCAGAAAACAACAGCTATTTTATGAAGGGAGGAGTTATCAGATTAGTCAGCAAACCGAACCACACATAACTCCCACCAAAGGTACAAGCGACTCCCTCTTCTGTAGCAGTTATGCTAAAAATAAGCCCTGATGCGCCATATAAAGGCACAAAACTTTCTCTCTCATGTTCTTTATTTATGGCTTGTGCCTTTAAGAGAAAATTATCACGCATGCAGAAATACAGATGTGCTATTGTAGAACTACCAGCTTCCTGATACACACTGTGACAATCAAGGTTTTCTTTAAATATATACTCATAATCAGGGTTGAGCGTGATGCATTTCAGAAATGCTGAAATACAGCACGAACAGGGCTGCACGTGTGGCATCTGTAAACACCAGTGAGAGAATCATATTTAAGTGTCTGCAAAGAGGCTGGAACAGAATCACACGGGGCATACCGAAGTTTACTTACATTCATATATGTGTTGGGAGAAATCCCAAGTCACATATATCTATACTGTTTCTATCTCACATTTTTCAAAAATATCATGTTTCTATTCTTTCTAAACCCACTCTGCTGTAAGTGCTCCCTTAATCTTGAATTAGCTACCTTAAAATGATGATTGTTATACTTGCCCTCAGAAAGAAATACCACTCCTTGAGCCACCCAAAGCCCCTTGGCGAGGAAGGGATTTCAGGCAGTGTCAGCAAACATCCAGCACTTACATGTGCTCCCGAGCAGAAGAGCGATACTTTGCTATGTGCTCAACCTCAGGACTTGCTTTCTGACCTATCCTACAGCCTTCCCTTGCACCCACGCTCTGGGACACCTCAAGCCCCTTAGACCACAGCTATAAAAATTCCACAAACTGCAAGACTCACACTTTTTTCCCTCCATAACATGGAGCACTCGGTGCTGAGCTACCACACGAGGGTTTTGCTGCACAGCACGTGGATAACCTTTGGACACACCGCAAGCAACCCGAGTATTGGAAAGGGCATCTGAGATGCGCTGCCAGCGGGCACCCTCAGCCACACCAGGCCTCATAGCCAGGCTAGTGGGCACTGGCAAATATGATCCTGCAGCATCAAAATCCTTAGGAGCACTGCCAGGTATTTCAGTAAGAGGGCAGGATGATTTTTATAGATGGAGTGAAATCGAAGCTCCTCAGCTGGCAGTGGGAATTGAAGCAGAACCCTTTTTTGTTGATTGGATACAGAAAGTAGTGGCAGACTTCTTTTATGGTTATTTTTTTCTTGTAATGATCTCTCTGGTGTGTTGTCCCTGTAGTATTACACTACATGTAAGGCACAAGCACAGCAACACATCTTTTCTGGAGCAGCAGCACTCTCCCACTGCAGCATCCTGGTCACTCCAGTAATGAGATTAAGCAACAGCTTGCTAGTCAGGGAGGGGGAGCAAGCATTGCTGTGGGAAAGAGCACACTTTCCCTCCAACTGCCAAACCTTCCCAGCCACTATCAGAGAGCAGACAGGATTATCAAGGCTGCTGTTTCCACGGAACTGTCCGCTCACGTTCATGCGGCAAAAACCTGCTTGCCCAGGGCAAAATGGGGCTACACTACCCCTTTTAATCAAGGGGAAATTTGCTACTGACCAAACTCAAAAGAGGTAAAGTAAGACTTTCACATCCACAGATAGTGAAGGAGAAGATAAGTTCAGGGACAAAATGCAGCCTTCTCATACAACTGGGAGGCAAGAGTGAGCCCCTGTTCACAACCAGGCATCACTGACTTTCTTGAAAGAAAAAATTTTGGGATTCCCCTGGGCTGGCAGGAGGCGGCCATGCACCCATATACTGATCTATAACAGATCAGGAGCCTCCCTTTAAAGTGTGGAGAGTCAAAGAACAGGAAGATTGTTTCAAAGACAAATAGGGATGGGTTATATTGGTAACAAATTTTTTTCTCTTGCTGTCTCTATTAATTACTCTTTGTTCCATAAAGTAATGATATTATCAAAGCTCACTATCTTCCATTTCTAATCTCTGTCAAGAAATTCAGGAAGGCAGCACAACTAGTTATCTAACAAGTAGGACACTGAATTTAGATATTTTTCCTTTGATGCACATCCCTCTTGGAGCAATCCTCTGTTGAAGGAGACACTGGAGGAAACTCTGGACCCATCATATGGGGACTGCCAGACCAAGCAATCAAATTGTGTGTTGTGACCTTAAAATCTCTTATTTAGTTTTCATCTTCTGCATGTTTGTATTACACACATCCACGCAGACACACACAGAAGATTAAGTTTCCTAAGAATTTTAATAACAGTGTTGAAAACTATGTTTTGGGAGTGTTTAGGGGTTTGTTCCTAAAAAACAAGGACATTTCCTACTGTTAAAGAACGGGTTCCAATTGTCCTTGAATGGCACCAGCATCTCAGAAGCCTAGAAATGTTAGAAACACTTTCTGTCTAAAAAGAGCTATTTTTTTCCACGATGGAGAGTCCATAAAACTGCGTGGAGCATCAGCTATTAGGGGCTCATTGAATAATTCATCCCTCATTGCAAGCCCATAATGTCTTTTCTCAGCCTTTTGTGGGGCTGTTTTCTCTTCTTTTCTCCTTGAATTATAAAAAGGTTGCCTTCTTTTGTTCACATCAAGCTGCTGCTAGCTGAAGCTTTGTCTGTGCAAAGCCAAAGTGTGAGTTTCAATGGACTCCCCCCTCTTTGTTTTCCAAGTTCATCTCCAAGTGTAGATTGTGTATAGAAGGCCTTCTTTGTAAAAGCTGGAAAAGTTGTACAAATGTTTGACCAGCTCATTTGGTACTTTTGTCTCGCCTTCTCCAGTGCCTGTGCATGTGCTGGGCAGCGACTTCCACACACAAGCCGCCGGCCGGGCCCTGGCCTGCCCCTGCACCCTGGCCCAGCCGGGGGAGCCGGGCATGGTCGCGGTGGGGACAACAGCTGTCCCCCCGGAGCAGCCCTTCACCTCCGCCTTGTTCAGGTTGCAACCTCCTCACAGCCCCTGGCCAAGCACCAACACATGCTCTTCCCGGCAGTTTTAGCAGCAGAAAAAACAAAACGTGTGGCTCCCTGCCCTGTCCACGACTGCAGAGACACGAGGCTCCACAGTCTTTGGGCTACAACTGCCCCTTCTATGCAGCTGTGGCCTTTTGCTTGGCTTGGGAAAGGAGCTCCTGCGTGGCTGCAGCGGGGAAGTTCTGTGGTGACTCCAACGCTCCCTGCTCCCTGGTTACTGAAAGCCAAACTCGCACTGACTCCCATCTTCGTTCCCACCTCCATGCCATTACTGCACATTGTTGGGTCGTTCCAGCGAGGGAAAGGGACGCGATGGGATGTGGTAGCCATGCCAATAGGTCTAGCCCCTCACCGTACACCTCCCGCTGCACTAGCCCGGGGACAACCTCCGGGAGAAGGGAGTGATACCCACCAGCAGCTGGGACTGGCACTGCCCCGTCCCAGGGCCCTACAGAGAGCAGGGGGAAATGGGACTTTACCTCTTTCACTGAGGATGCCATCAATGCTGTGCTTAGCCTTCTTGTCGCCTTCCTCCACCTCCTTCCTTTCTAGTTCAGCCTCCTCTTCCTCGCCTTTCCCAAACTTGCTCCGCAGGATGCGGCTGATGGAGCTCACTTCGGGGGGGAGTGCAGAGCTGTGAGTGGCTCGTCCCCAGCAGCCCCCCCGCGGCGGTCGAGCCGAGCCCCCCATCAGAGCCGCTGCCCGCGCCCCGTAGCCGCCGCCAGTCGGGGCGTTGGGGAGGCAGCCGCCCGCTCCTCTCTCCGCGAGGTTTCACGGGGCATCGTCGCGCACCGGATTCCAGGGCGGGCACAGCGGCTCCCAAGTATCTTTGGGTTTTTTCCCCGAGCCCGGGTAGTGGGTGATAAGAAAAGGCCGCGGACAACGGCACAAACACTGCTCCGGCTCCGTAACCCGCGCCCCATCCCACAAATAATCCACCGGCCCAGGGAGCTGCTCCCCATGCCCTGCTTCCCAGCTCCCGGACTCCGGCAAGCCCCGAGCCCTCCTGCGGCAGCAGCCCGGCGGGGACGGCGAGGAAGAGTCGGGAGGAGGAGGGGAGGAGGATGAAATTACAATTTAATTGAAAACACCCCGCCGAGCACAGGAATCCTCCCGGGACATGCCAGCCGCTCCGTGGGCACCGGCCCGGCCCGCGGCACCGATCCCGGAGAGTCGGGGTTCATCCGGGTATCGGGCTGCCCCCACACCCCCGGACTGCACCCGACCCTCCGGGACGCCTCCGAGCCTCCCGCTCCGTACCTGACGGCACCGTGTTACGGTCGCACACCCCGTCCTTCAGCAGCTTGTCCCGGATCTCCCAGCTGAACATGCCCGCGTTTTCCCGCTTGTATTCCTCGATTTTCTTCTCAACATCCGGCGTCGTCACCTGCTTCAGTAAAGACAAGGCGAGCGGGCACAGTCTGTAGGGCCGGGGGCGGTCGGGGGAGTCCGTTCTGCGCCGCCGGGACCCCCGGCGCGGCCGGGGCCTCCCGCGCCACCACCAGCGAAAGCCGACACCGGCCCCGCTTAGAAAGCCCGTTTTAAAACAGCCGAGGACGGACAGGGTAAAATCAGAGGGGACACAGAAGGTAATAACGGACCCGCACAAGACAAGCACCCCCCGCGTTAAACGAAACGTCGCAGGAAATCTGCCGGGGCCACCGGGAAGGTGGAACCGAGCCCTCGGCAAGGAAACCCCCGAATTAGGCAGCAGGGGCTGCCGTGTGTCCGAGCGGAAAGTCCCGGGGAAACTCTGGGTCGCGATTACTTGGGGACTCCGGGCAGCGAAGCTCCAGGTTAGTAAAGTTTCGGCTCAACAAAGTTTGCAGCGCCGAACAAAAAAACGGCATAATAAAAAATTCGGAGAGGTTCGAGAACCGAGAGGTTCCTTCGGTGGCCTCGTGGTTTTAAGATAAAGCTAAAATCAAACAAAAGAACAGTCTCCGGTCTGGGAACAGCCTTATGTTCGGATAACACGCTTATAAAAAATTACATCTACTGCCAACACCGAAAGGAAAAGTTCGGGCATTGCTACTTTAGAAGAAACAAAGAGGGGAAAAGTCTAGCAACAATTTCCAACAGAAACACAAGCCTTTACTTTTCTTTAATGGGAATGAAAAGCTAGAGGAGAAGGCTAATCTTAGGACAAGAATTCGTCTGCACTACTGTGAGCGCAAACTTTTCGGCGGTGTGGCTGTAAATACACGCAGCTTTAGAGCGGGTAGAAAAAATAAACAGAGCAGGAGAAGGAGCAGTAGGGAGATAGACAGAAATACACGTCATTTTGCTGCGTTTTGCACGGAAAGCAGCGAGGGCCCGATCCCGCCGCGCTGTGCCAGCCCTGACACCGGACCGATCGCGTCCCGGTCCGTCCCGCAGCACCGAGCCCTCCAATGCTCCTGCGGGGATGAGCGTGGGACACGTAGGGCTCTGGGCAACCAAGTGCTCAAAAAAAACACCCGTTTCGCCCTAGTTTCGTTTGAGATTTTTTTTTTTTTAATAGCGTTTTCTTAATTAAAGTATCTAATTTCCATGAACAACAATATTTTCTAAAGCCTCAGGGAGTTTGAAAGCAACAGGCAGGGACACGGCGAGGGTGCTGTGCCGCATGCGTGTCCATGCCCACCCCCGGCCTCGCACGATTCCCTCGGCCCTCCCGGGTGCTGCCGTCCCGCCTGCAGACCCCAGTGCCGGCCACTCAGGGCCGTGTCCCAGTCGGGCCTCGCTCCCCGCCACCGCGGTCGGGGTTTGCCCGGCTTCGGGCGGGCAGGAGGGGCTCACCTTGGGCTTGCTGCCGCCGATGGCCCCCGGCCGGATGGAGCCCGTCTCCTGGTACCTGCAGAGAATTTTGGAGACGCAGCCGTGGGACACTCGCAGCTGGCGGGAGATGACACAGGGCCTTATGCCATGGTGGGCCATCTCCACTATCTTGTGCCGGATATGGTTGGGTAAAGGCCTGCCATTGATAAACACTCCTCCGAGCTGATTGACTCTGCCCTGGCCTAGAGGGGTAGAGACTAGAAAAGGAGGGAGGGGAGGCAGGGGAGTAAATGGCGTTAACGTCTCCTTCGGATCCTGCTGCGTCTTTTTTTGTTGTTGTTGTTACTGGTTTTTTTGTCGTTGCTTTTCTATAAATCAACTCTCTCCCCCCCGGCCCCCCGCCCCACAGCGCGCCCGGGGCCCGCAGCTCCCGCGGAGCTCCCTCCGCCGCCCCGGCGGGCAGGGGAGGGCGGCGGGCACGGGCTTCACCTGTTGCATTCGCGCCCGAGCCGGCTTTCGGGGCCCGCCCGACTCCAACGGAGAAGGGGGAAGAGATGAGGGAAGGCCGCTGTGTCCCCGGCGGCGCGGTGGGAGCGGCCGCACCGCCCGTCTTCCCTCGGGCACGGCCTGGGGGTCCCCGGCACTGCGCGGCCCTCGCACCGTCGCTGCCGTGGGAAAGAGCGGCCACTGGCAGCGGCCCGGCCCGCCCGGGACATGTCCACGGTTCTAAAGTTCCTTTCGATTTCGTTCACATGGCTTTTGTTTGAGTTTAAGTATTTTTTCTAACTTCGTCCTTACTTTTTCCCAAACTTTGGACTTCCCAAACCACCGCCCTTTCACTATGCTGAAGAGCGGACTCGGGGCCTGCTGCGCCGCCGACCTCCCTGTCGGTTCCTCCCGCTCCCAGGATGGGCCGGTCTCAGTGAGCGAGGATGGAGCCGCCGGCCCACAGTGGCCCAAGCTGTGCCCGTCCTGGGAAAAATCCCTGCCCTGACAGCCCGGGGGAAACCCGGCGGCTGTTCTCGAGTCCTCCGTGCGCCGGTTCTGGCGGGCCGAGGGATTCCGCTTTGTCCCGGCGTCCCGGCACGGAGCGATACTCCCTCTCCCTACCGGGAGCAGCCCGGGCGCGGCCTTACCTTCCAGCGGGAACCCGCTGCGGGGGTAGTTCTGCCCGGCACCGGGGCGCATCATCCTGGGGACAGCGCCGGCCAGAGTTGTCATCGCGGCGGCAGCGGCCGGCAGGGTTATATCCAGGTGAGGGCTGATCTAGGGGAGACCCGCGCTGTCAGCGGGCCCCGCCGAATCAGGAGCGGTCCCGGAGGGGGTGGGGGATGCCGCCGAGGGGCGGGGAGGAGGCAGCTCCGCCACTACCCCTTTGTCAGTGACCCGCGCTGCCCCGCACCGGGAGGGCAGGGGCCAGGCCGGAGCCCCGCAGGGCGGCGC
>VXAY01003149.1:1324053-1337260 GCA_013399855.1 Oxyruncus cristatus | reverse complement strand
GGAGATTTTGCAGGAATTTAGGGACAAAAAAGAGAGTTTATAACCTTTGGAAAAAAGGGTAGGCAACTCAATAGGTGTTTAGGAATGTGGTTAGGTCATGTAGAAAGAAAATTAACGAGGCAAAAGCACAACTTGAACTTTATCTGGCCACTTCTGTTAAGGATAACAAAAAGTGGCTGGTGAAGGGACTTGAACACAAGCCGTATGAGGAGAGGTTGAGGGAGCTGGGGTTGTTCAACCTGGAGAAGAGGAGGCTCAGGGGAGACCTCATTGCTCTCTACAACTACCTTGAAAGGAGGTTGTAGCCAGGTGGGTGTTGGTCTTTTCTCCCAGACAACCAGCAGTAGGAAAAGAGGGCACAGTCTTAAGCTGTGATAGTGGAGGTTTAGGTTAGACGTTTAGGAAGAAGTTCTTTACGGAGAGAGCGATCAGATATTGGAATGGGCTGCCTAGGGATGTGGTGGATTCATCTTCCCTGGAGGTTTTTAAGATGAGACTGGATGTGGCACTTAGTGCCGTGGTCTAGTTGAAAAGGTGATGTTGGGTCATAGGCTGGACTTGATGATCTCAGTGGTCTTTTCCAACCTAGTGAATTCTGTGTTTCTGTGATTCTGTGAATTTCCTCAGGAGGGTGTATTGGGCCTGGCTGAGCTGGAGTTCATTTCCCCACAGTAGCCCTCACAGTGTTGTGCTTTGCATTGGTAGCTAGAAAGGTGTTGATAACACACCAGTGTTTTGGCTACTGCTGAGCACAGCATCAACACTGTAACATCCTTTCCTCAATGGAGGGCAAGATCCTGGGAGGGGACATGAACTGGCTAAAGGGATATTCCATACCACGTGATGTCAGCTCAGATATAAAAGCTGAGGCAAGGAGTAGGAAGGGTGGCATTCATTGCCTCCAGTGGCTGCCTGCTGAGGAACCATCACATGTGCTCAAGCTCTGCTTCTTGGGAGTGGCTGACCATCGCTGCTCATGGGAAGTAGAGAATAAATCCTGCTATCTTCACTTTGCTTTTGCACAAGCAAGCTTCAGCTTTGCCTTCGCTTTAAATAAACTTCCTTATCCCAACCCACAAGTTGTTTTTCCACCTTATTGTCTCCCCTGTCCAGCTGGAAAGGGAATTGACAGAGCAGGTGGGTTGGCACTTGGCATCCAGCCAAGGTCAACCCACTACAAAAGGATAGGGCAGAGTGCCGATGTTCAATTTTATGAAATAAAATAGGAAACCAGGGTTTGTGTCTATTTATTTCAGGTGACTGGTTAATTTCTTAAACAAGTTTTCATAAGTTGTAATGAAAGAAAAATATATTATAATTACCATTGGAGAGATGATGGTCATGGGAAGAGGGCTCTGACTAGCAGGCCAGAAAACTCAGTCCTAACTCTACATGGTGAAGAGCATGGTTAGTTCATTGGGTTACATAGTACATAAAATTCTAGATGGAGAACTTTTTCATACTAAACAGTTTGATCCATAGATGTAATGAGGTACAATAATCAAAAACAGGATTTAAAACACCAAAGTAAAACTTGGTTGGACACTCAGAAGTGGATGTTGCATTTTATTTTATCTTGGTCCTTCAAACATCCTACATCAAAATCTGAAAGATCACAGGCTGCCAACTAACTTAACAGGTAGACATATTTTTCATGAAGAGAAAGGTTATAAAAAAAGCAAGTTATTAAAATAAATGTCTTACTTTTTTTTTCCATTGCCTCTTATTCATGCCAAAGTTAAAATTTAGGCTTTTGGACAGATGGAGTACGAATGATGCTCTGAGGTGACTAGAGATGTCTGCGTTATAAGATCAGCCCTGACAGCTTAGTCCTGGCTTCCTCTCTCAATGGCTGCTGAAGCAAATGACTGAGGGGGCCAAATCTGGGACTGTTACAGGTGTAGTTTTGGCATAGAAGATAGTATGCAAACATAAAATACTCATCGACATTTTTCCCATGGTGAAGTTCATCTTGAAGTTGAGAAAATGATGTTTGCAGAGAAGCAGGCATTTGTGGCTGATGCAGGGTAGTATCTTGGTCATGGACATAGAGCTCCTGCCTTAGCAGCAGAAAAAGCCAACCTGAGAAAACACCATGCTGAAACCTGCCAAAGGCACTGAGGACTGAGGCAGCTGACAGAGAAATCTGATGAAGACGACATTGTGCAACCTAATACATTAGCGGACCATGAGGTACCTAAACACCCTGACAAAGAAGGCTGCCCAAGTACTTCAGCTAAATAGATAGACACAATCCAGTAGTTTGAGGGGTTGAGTGAAAATTATTTTGCAGTCTATGAAATTCAAGAACATAGAGTTTTTTTGCAAATCGAGTCTAGCTCAATTTAATGAACTGGTATTAACAAGCTTCACTTTCTGCATCTTTCAGTGTCTCTCAGCTGTGCAGTATTCATTAAAAATATATATGCAAATTTTAACAACATAAACAGAATTTAAAATAAGGGATAACACAAAAAACACTCAAGAAACCTTTCTAGTTTTCTTTCAGGATGAGTTGTCTGTTTGCTATATCCTACCCTCTACTTTGTCCTTTAAAATATTACCACTGCATCAATTATCAAGGAAAGGTCACAACCTCACCACTCCAGCAAGGGCAATGGGAAGAACTTTCCTAGTGTTATCCCATAAAACAGACCTTGTGAGTGGATCAAATCATGTCTCCACTGGGATCAGGAGGCGCTTTGCCTGAAGGGCAAGGCTGCCCTCTGAGAAACCAAATCTCTTCTCATACATCAAGAACTCTTCATGGCAAAACAGAAGAGCAGATGCCATCCCCTTTCAAGGCTTCTCCAGACAAAGTACAAACCTCAGCAGTAAATTCCTTTACACATTTACGTGAGTTAAAATTGCTTCATCCATTGACCTTTGCAGCACTTCATCCAACCACGGTTGCAAATATGAGATGGGCAGCACTGGTGGAGTGCCTGTGTTGTATGCTTGAGTTCAGTCTTTTTTCTCCTATATAATACTCTGCTTCCTCTTTCTTCCCTATTGACTCAGTAAGTTGAGTCTCATCCATTGTCTCTTCCACAGCATCTGAGAGTTGTTATGGTAATGGATGCCCTTTCTGATAAAAGAATGATAGTTCCATTGCATTTGTCTTCTTTTTTTTTGTTGGATTTATGATTTAAGAGTTTATGTACCCATCCCAAAACAGCTGGTTATCTGTCCTAATCACAAGCTGTTGCTGTCCTTGGATAGCGATAATAACAACTGAAGGAAGCATACCTTCTGTATTCCAAGCTCTAAGGAAGCAAGATTTGTGAAGGATTTAACAGAAAAAACAGAGCCTGTGGGAGATGACACACTTACAGCTGTGGAGGCAGTAGTTCTCTGATAGCATGACAGAAACCTAAGACCAACAACCTCACAGTACAATAACTCTGTTGGCGAGCTGCCATTAATGAACTTGCAGCCATGACCATGAGGACCAAAGGGCCTACAGTCCTCGTTGTTTTAGGCCCTAGTCCAAATGAACTCTGACCTTTCCTTGGACAGAGGGGATCCAGCAACATTTTGCTGAGACCAAAAGCAGAATGAATGCTTAGAAGTGCAAAATGGAATTTACCTTCGCAACCGGAGGCGAGGGAGAATAGAGAAGGGAAAAGAAGTTGGATGTACCAAGTTTATAGAAAACTTAAACAATGCACTGGCCTTGCTTTTTCTCAAATGAAAATATTAGCTGTTTTAAATGTTTTATTTTGTGATTTATTCAGAAAAAAAATTAATTCATCAGTGCATTTCATTAAATGGTAGATTGTACATTGTTTTATTTGACCAATTGAGAATTGGAGAAAAGTAGAAACTTGAGCTTAAAATCCATTCTTGTTGTTTAGGTGTATAATTCTTTCTCCTGTTTTGCATGCCTGGAACTAATGTGGCATTAAGTATATTCTAATTTTAAAGAATTTAATACAAGCATAATCTGCTTTACAAGCAGAGATTAGATTTTTTCATATTAAAATAAATTGGGACAACTGAGAAGCATAACTTAGGGCATATTCATTTGAACAAAATAGACAAAATCTTTCATTTTTAAAATGTTCCTTTTAAAGCATTGATGTACTATACTTTAAAGAGTATTGTACGAATCTTTCATAGTGAAGGACTCCTATGTTCTGTGATTTAAAAAGAAAAATTATGGCAATACAACTGAACCTATGGGCAAGCTTACATTTATGGTACATATTGATGGTTTCAATAGTTTAAAAAACAGAAACAGGTTTTTCTGTGCAGTTCAGAACACCTGACTTACTGCAGAATTATTTGCTAGAAGCAAGAACAGACTCTGAGCTTTGGGAGATTTTCAGAAATATTTGGCAACTTAAAATGCCTTTGTTTTGTATTTGGGGTTGCATCTGGATCTGACTCCCAGGAAGGGGTAGAGCACTTACCCCTGGAATTAAGTTCCCTTAGAAAATCATAGCAAGTTCAACATCCAAAAAGTTCTGGGTGGAGGGAGTGGTGGTGCATCACAAGGCACTTTTAAAAGTGCTCCACAGCCTCCACTGTCCCCAACACATCCTTTCGTTCTCTCTCTCTCTCTGGAACAGAAGTCAGTATTAAAGTTTATGGGCAGAAAATGATTTTTCAGACATCGGAATTGACCTGTTCTTTTGTTGCATAGTAAATCTTTCCAGACTCCAGAGAAGTATGACATTTCAAGATTTAAATTGGAGAGTAGTGTCAGGCAGCTGGCATATGCTGGGACTTCCTTCTAAACCTCACAAAATTCTTGTCAAAATAAGAACCATTTTCCTTTCTAAGAGTAATTTTAAACTATTTGTTTTTCAGTGATTCAGAGAGTCTAAGGTTGGTACTAAAGGGCTTTCAGTCATCTTGGGAGCTTTTTAGACTGTGTACCATTGTATTTGCACCATATCTCTTTTATCAAATTAACACTTAAAAAGCTGTCATAACAATTTCACATACTTTTCACCTAAGTGACCTTCTGTAGAGTAGATCTTGGCTAAAGAATAATATTACAGGCTTAATCTTGTTTACACTGATGTTCTTTACAGACTTGCAAGTAACTACCCTTGTTTCTGTCTCTCACAAGTCATAAATAAGAACCTGATCCAACTGTCCCTCACACACACACACACACACACACACACAAACACCTTAAAATACATCCATATACAGACTGCAAGCGCTTATGCCTCAGCAAAGTCACAACCTTTCTTCCCTGTGAAAAGGCTATGAAGTTCATACAGGATGTGCTATCGAAGCAGCCTTGACTGTGTTTCCTTTCCTGCTGTTTGATTGCTTTGTAATACCACCTTGTTTGGATCTAATCTGTGAGAATTTGGGATGCAAAGCAGATTTCATACTATATCTTCTTCTTATGAATCCTGATTCTACTCCTCTTTTATTCCTACCATTTCACAAAGAAAAAGCTTTTCCTTTTTGTTGCTCTATTAAAAAATGCATTGTCAGGCAGAGTGTAAGAGCTGACTCTCTCTCCAGTTTGGGCACAGCAGGATCTGTGGTGTGATGGCAAGAGGTGGTATCAGGCTGAAAGACATGGAAGCAGGTCCCGAGCCATGTTCTCAGCATTACAGGGTCTCTGGCAGCCCTAGTCCTGCCCACGGCCCCCTGACCTGACACCCACAAGGCAACAGAGAGCACCCACCAGATGCTGCCACTGAACTCAAAAGGCAACAGAAGGTTCATCGCCAAGCAGCATCTCTATCAGGGCTCCACAAGACTACTTCAGGTGGTTTTCAGTCCTACATCCTGCAGTGTGGTATATGATGCAAGATCTTTGCAGGACAATAAGATATAAAATATTTTCAAAATGACAGGGTAGTGCTTCTTTGATAATGACAAACAGGGGAAGTTAGCAGTGTTGAGCAGTCTCCAGGCCATTACCCTCCAGAGCTCGCTATTCCCATACTCCACGAGGCAACAGAAGTGAAGTGAAAACCAGAAGTAGGCAAAGATGGTCCTTTAGTACAAGAGTCAGGATAAATACTTGCTACACAACTCTTTTGTATTTGAGGAGTACCTGAAGTATTACAGTACATTTATTTTGCCAAATAGTCAAGGATTCACAATCACTTTTCCCTCCAACAGGACTAGTATTTCAGCAGGAAAGTAAGAGAGTAGCTTTCTTCTGTTCATCAGCTGGCATCAAAACATCTCCCATATGATTTTCATGTAAAAAGTGCAACGTGCCACGTACCAAAAATCACAATTCTAATGCATTGAAAAAAAGATCATGGGTGAAATGAGGACGTGCTTTTAGTTTTGGTCTTTGTTCATGTACTGAACATAAACTTCAAAAAGAGGTCACCAATATAGGTTGGCCTCCAGATCTCATCTTCCAACAGTAGGTGCTTGTCTATACCACTGAAAAAGGGCACTTATATTGCCCATGGGTGATTTGCATTGGCCCAGAGAGCACAAATAATGGTGCCTACTCCTGGCAGTGTAGTGTTTGGAACATGGTTACCTCCTGGCTACATCCACTGGGCTCTGGGGTCAATATGTTCATGAACGTGTTTATGAAGAGATATTTTTCTGAACAGAGGTGGGCATAAACTGTGCATAAATAAAAACAGGTGCTTAAATAAGTTTTGCGAATCGTAACATTTCTAATATAAGTACTTTTCCATAATTTTAATTATACTTAAGCAGAGAATAACTTTCTCTTTTCTTTACACAGAAAAGTCTGATTGGATGGAGAAGCGCAGGGTGGTATATTACTTTGATAAGACTGTTCTGTAAAAATCAGGTGAGAAATTTGGGAGAAATATTAGTGGACTAGTTGCCATACAGAAAGCTAATCTTGCTGGAATCTCAGACACACTCTTCATTCCTCCATGAAGCAGTTATTTTTAAAACAAGTTCGTCAATGTTTATACATAAGTATAGTATCCGTGTTCCCATTCAAATATGTAAGTCATATCCACAGGTTAAACTGAAGATGCAGATACTCCAGTCTGTTTTGTAATTCAGATCATTTGTATGTACTGGGTAATGTGATTTATAACCATATTTGCACTTTGAAATAAAAAAGGAACTCAGAAAGGAGACACTAACACTTCTTTAAATATATTGCTTTATTGTTCATGCTGAAATCACTTGACCTGTGCAATACCAGGTTCTTTACCTATACAAATAAATTTAAGGCTTAATCCTTAATAACATAAACTGCAAATATTCAGGAGGAGCTAAAGTTGCCAAATTAGTATTAGTGGGGTAAAAAGAATAACATACTTCAACAACAACAACAAAAATAAACTACCTGCTTTAATTTAAAGTATTCTTAGGAGAGGAGACATTTTTATTAAGGAAAAAAAAATCAGGGAAAAAAGCTATTAAAAATAAACCAATACATTACTTTGAACTATATTTATAAAATATTTAACTGTCTGCTAGAATGAAAAAAAAATATTTTTATTAGACATACTTATAAATCATTGTCAAAACATTTACTGGAGCTTGAGGTAAACATCATTTATAGCAACACTGAACAAACAATTGTTGCTATAATAGTTTTTTCATTATTAGTAAAATCGCTGTTTCCTCTAAAATCTCATTTAAATCAGAAATATATATATTTCCTAGACATATACATGCAATTATTGTTCCAAATCCAGAAAATATTCCCGTTTTTGTTTTTTCACTTTTTAAAATAGACTTTTTTTTCTGTCTAGAATTACTGATTTTGGGATGCAGTTTTGAAAAAAGCAGCAACATGTTAAGACTACTATGTGATTGTATGTTGACAGCCTGTCATTACCTTCTGTATTCTTTTAACTAGGATATCAGATTATTATTGTAGTTGATTAGAGCTTAAAATAACTTTTAGAATAAAATTTAGACATCACGAGATTTAAAATTCTGCACAAGAAGTAAAATTCCTGGAGTTTTAGTTCATAGGTACTTTTGAAAAAAGCTTTAAAACGCACACATGTTCTCATGAATCCATGCATGTGTGCTTTCTGATCATGCATAGATTTTTCCATAGTGAAACACGGTCATTTCCTTTTAAAAATTAAATTATTATCCCATCACTGGAACTACTTCTTCAAAACTTAACTTTTAATTTAAATACAAAACTATTCTTAAAAGAACGCAATATGTCCACACCTAGTAAAGATAACGGATTTTTTCCAAACTGAGTCCCTTAAATAATATATTTCAGTAACGTTGATACAGCACTATATATCCAAATATATATAATGGAAATCATACACATAATTAATACCAGAGGCAAAGTATGTTTTTGAAATGCTTTGTGCATATGAGGTACTTAAATACAGGACATTACAATGTCTGAGGAATTTATGAAAGTTTTTCATACTACTACAATGGTTTGATTGTAAGTCTGAGAGGCTTAACCTCTACAGTGAATTGTGCTGAAAATAAATAAAACACAGAACACATAAAAACTGCTTATCAGCAGAAGTCCTTTCATTGGCAAAAGCCCTCCAAATATTTTCCTTCAGTAATCTTTGTTTTACATCCCTCTTAGTGAAATATTCTATGTAACAAAAACCGCTGTTTGCAACCAGCAGCAGTAAAAAAAAAATTATATGTGATATTTTAGCTTCCAAAAAAAATATTTATGAAATATCACAAAGTGTTTGTTTTTGAATAAGTATAACCTATTTTGTCCTGGTTATTTTTAAACTAAGTATACATTGTCTCTTTTATATTAACATCCTAATCATTGCTAACCTGCATATTTGCTGCACACTCTTAACACTTGCTTTATAAAATAGTTTAAATTCTAACTCTGTAATGAGAAAACGGTATTTTGAATATTAGGGAATGCTTAGGAAAAAAATCCTTCCTTAGTTATAGCATTTATAAAGCTATGGATAATTATTTTGAAAACAGTGATTAATAACTGTCCATTTTTATGTCATCATTGGCAATAGATGCTATCTTGCTCAGGCACCCTGCCACTCTGTTTAATACAAGTGTATCCTAGTGTAAAAGGAGCTTGTCATACTTATCTCTAATGGTGAATGATTTCTTTCCCTCTTCCTGAAGACACTTTGCACCCAATATTCTCAAATCCTATCATGCTACAGGCTGACAAATAAGCTAACAACAATGCAGGTGGCAGGCTACATTTGTGTGTAGGTGTATGTTCTTTAGAAGATATGAAGAAGAGAACCGGATCTTTTTTTTTTTTTGCTTTTAAATTGGACAAAATATACATTTGAAGAAATGTACTTATAGAAACAGATGCAAAATGTTTACATTTTAATAAAAAATCATGATCTGAGAGAACAATATGCTTCAAAGAATCATTGCTTTTTCAGAAAGTGAGAGAAAAATTAAGCATTTTTTTCTTGTTGTTACTGCTGGAATTCTTCAAAATGCAAAAGCAGAAAGTGTCTGTCGTTGTACCAGTGTTGCAATGAATTCCTGTAAGTTCTGCTGGGTTTCACATATTTCTGTACTTTCTGTGTTTAATTCTATTCTCAAGCGATTGTACTGCATGAAACAGACAACTATTTGTCCTGATTCATGGTTTAGGAGGAACAGCTGATTAATCCCATACCAACAGTGTTGACCCCATGCAGAAAATAGAAACATCGAAGGTCTGCTTAACAATATATCAAGGGTACAGTTGCTTATATTCTCTGCTTTATAAAATTATAAATCACATGCAAATGCAGAGTAAGTTAGGACAGTGTTGTTCAGTCATTATCACATCTATTCCTTTTATCTTCTTACTCAGTAAATGTGGTTTTTTTCTTTCAAACATTTTTGTGTAAAACAACCAGTATGTTACCATCATGTTTTTCTGTATGTTATCAGGATATAAAAAGAACCGTATATATTTGTTCATTGGTTTAGGCTCATCCTTTCATGAACAGTGAGACCTGTACAACGTACCAATCCCATAAAGCAAAAACACCTTGATTCTTTCCATAAAATACTTAAATGTCACTGCTCAGTGCTGTTAAGTGCTGACTCATGCAAGTAGGCTTTACTCTTTTGAGAAGACCTATTAGCTTCAGCCAGACCATTTATCCTAATGAGAGCTTGCAGAATTGGGTCCTTCCAGCAAGGTATTCAAACATTATTTTTGGTTTTGTTTTTTTTTTTTTTTTCAGGGTATAATGTTTACAGGATATCCTTTTGGTTGTTAAACATCCGAAAGGTTTCCAATCATCCCCCAAATATGTATACAAAAAAAAAAAAATTCTTTCACTAATGCTTCTGCTTAAGTATGGTCATACGATATCAGGTTTGTATTAGTCTGTCTAAAATTGCTGGGTAAACTGGATGAACTAAAACACGCATAACAGTCTTTTAAAATGTGGTTGAGGCAAGCCAGAATGGAAGATACGCATTTCCCCTTTTAGTAGGAAAGCACAGTGACTCTCCCAAGCCAGTTTGGAAATGCTACCAAAATTTTAAGGTCTTCTTTTCTATATGGCAGCTTCAGAAAAGAATGTGCTCTTTTTTATTGTAAAGCATAAACTGCTGGATTAAAAAANAATAAAATGCGGGAATAAAAAAAAAAAAAAAAAAAAAGAAAAGAAAAAAAAGATGTACATAACATAACTAAATAAAGCCAAAATCAGTGGAAATCTTCTCATGTAAACTGTATAATGGCACTTCAAATGGCCCCTTTCTGTCATCCACTGTAACCATCACATTCCCATTTCTGCTGCAGTCAGGTGAACTGTCAAAGAGCTATTACGGTTGGCTGCATAGAATTCCGAGGAAAGACAAATCTGTGCAATTTTCTCCTTGGACAATAAATGGTTCTTTTGGTGCATTTAGGTTTTCCTAAACAATTTGGGTAAAGAAAAAAAAGAGTTTTTATTTTTTTTCCTTATTTTTGAATATATACGACAGTGCAAAGGGTTTCATTTGGGCTGAAACCTTTACTATGAATGTTTAGCCCTTTGATGGATGCACATTAGCATGCCAGTATGTGGGTAAGATTTATATATTTTTTTTCCTTTTCTGATACATAATATAGCTTTGAGTAGATGCTTAAAATGGTATGATGACATGTTATATGGTTTTTTTAACTATTAAAAGAATGGATGAACACCAAGTGAAACAACGAAATATATACACAAATGCAAAAATCATACAATCTATTATTAAAAACTAATAGCAACCCTAAAATATTAAATGCGTTTAGTCTTTCATGTCTCTTTAAAATACTGCATGCTCATAAGTGTATACATAATATTGATATGTAATACCACATCTTCTGGTAAGCCTTATCTCATAAACAAAAAAGATGTATAAATGATGTGTTTCTGAACATTTTTTCTTCAGAGGCAAATATTTTGTCAATTCTGGTGAGGTGTGTTGTATAAGCAAAACGAGAGTTGGATTATGTCTTTCATATGGTTAATAAACACGTGGTTGTCAGAAACCACAACGAGGTTTCTTGCTGGTTGTTTTCATCTTCTATAAAAAATTAAGGTGTTTCAGAACTGACCTTTGCTCTGTTGAGTCATCTCCTTTTCAATTCCTTTCAGTTCAATTTGCTTTACTGATCAGAAGCATAAGCCGGAATTTTTATATACTCACAGAGAGGGCAAAAGACAACTCACTCCTTTAATTTTGTTTAAGTTGGATTTTTTTTTTTGGTTTCTTTTATATGTGATTTTGCTAAAATTTGAGACTGTTCAAATTAAAAAAGCAGTCATGGATTTTAATTATAACTCTCACTTCACCACTGAATTTGCTCAGCAATTGCCTGCTTTTCTTACTCTCTAAGTAGTAATTGTTAAATAGGACATTTGCTGTATTTAATTCAGAGCTATACTAAGAGTAGAAATTCAGCAGCATTCACTGGTTTTACTCTTTAAGAAAATAAGGTTTTAATTTGGTACCTTTTCTGGAAATACTTTATTTACTGTGTTCTACATATGTATAACTGCACCTCCCTATACAATGTTAAGGGTGTAGTCACACAAACAAGTTTATCATATACAGCGAATGGTCCCTGCACTGAAGTGTTTACATTTATAATAGAAACTTCCATTTTGAAGTACTGTCACAGCATTCCTGATAAATAAACCAACATGATGCAGATTAGTCAACCCAACCCCTAGTCAGAGATCTTGCTTCTGCTGTTTTCAATAGCCAGTGATACAAGGGAAGAATTCTTCTGTGTGTTAATCTAATGATTTTTACTGCTTTTATTTCCCCCATGGAGGATCCTGCAAGGATACTGGATTATTTTATTTTTTTTTTAACAGATAGTTCAGTCTGGCAAATGCTGTTTGCAAACTTATATGTTTCTGTGTTTTGTTTATAAGCAGAGTATCATTCTCATTTCTGCATATCTGCTAGACCGGACAAATCAAGGTGACAATCCATGGTTAACTCTGTCAGGCCCTTTGTCCTGCTGCTTCTGTGGATTGAAATACAATGGAAACGAAGTGGAATATATAACCGTCCAGCTGCCTTGTTGTGACAGCGCGGCCCCGTATTACAGTGCCTCAGCCCCTGTTTGCCTATCGATAGCCAGCCCATGAGATGACAATGCAAATCATGTGAATGCTCCCCTGCAAAATAAAAAAATTGTGTCAAGAGGGGGGAAAAAACAGATCAGACTTGCCTTGAAAAATAGAAACCCATAAAAGGCTCTTAGTTTGGTAGAGTTGCTATATTCAGATGTAGGGCCTGTCTTTTTAACCATGGCGTGCTTCTAAGGGATGCAGGTAGGCTTGTGCATTTAAATCTATCATATAGTGCCTGCTTACAGAGCTCTGCATTGATGTTACTTTTAAGGCAGTTTATATTTCATTTAAGCATGCAATTAATCATCTTTACAGTGCTGATGTGACTGGCATCAGCAGTGTTATTTAATTAAATTTGAAATTATTGTACAGTAAATACAGGCTTCCAACTAGCCAGTCCAAATTAAATGCTGAGGTCTATTTCTTACCCATGGTGTTTCCAATTTAAATGTTCATCCAAAAGGTTACACTTCACAGGTTGAAATAATTTTTATGTTCTAACTGTTGCTAAACCCAAAGATCAACTGTACGTGAGTCCTGTGCACCTATTAGCTGTAGGAATATGTACACATTATCTATATATCTCAAATTCCATTTCTTATTAGTGATCTTATGACTGATGCTCCTTAAGCACCATTTTTCTTCCAATGCTTTGTCTCTTCTGTCAAGTCAGCCCAGAACTGCTTTTGCAAAAAAAAAAAAAGTCTTCCCAAAAAAAA
>VXAY01003149.1:1266775-1324029 GCA_013399855.1 Oxyruncus cristatus | reverse complement strand
AAAAAAAAAAAAAAAAAGTCTTTCCTCCATTTTGTTTCAGTGTGGTAATGAAGCAATTAGCCCACAAAATGGAGGTACTCCGCTTCTCATCCTGCATCTTACTTAGGGTGGGCTTTACCTGCGTACAAGCAGCAGGCACAGCACTTTGCTGCTGAGCCTGGGAAATTGGCCCCTGAAGAGCATTCACACGATGGCCCATAAGTGGCCACTGCTTAGGGGGACTCTGGGAGGAGGGAGACCTTCCCAGTGGGATCACTGGAGAATTACGTACAGCATGTGCACTACCTGCAAATTCTGCACCGGCTACATGAGAAAACATGTGGATGGTCTCCTTCTCCAGCAGTACTCACTCCCTAATTTTGTAATGACCTGAAAACATACATTGAGTCAAAATTTAAATGGTGGGAACATCGCTGCTTTTCACTTTATATTGTCTTTCAAAAAAGAAAGAAAAGAAAAAGAAGAAACTAAACCAAACCAAACCAACAACACCATTTGTTTTATGTTACAGCTTTCTACAGACAATTCACAACATGTCTAGCGGGGAATCAGACCAGAAATACTGTCTCACTCCTATCATATATATAATACAGCTTTTGAATACTGGAAAATCTGTCATCCGTTAAGTGCAGCTCAGGTCTTCTGTGTGAAAAGCACAAGCCTTTTTTTTTTTTTTTTTTTTTAAATGCAGTGCTGCCGTGTCTGCACTTTTTTGAAATTGCATATTTATCAGGTTATGAATTATTTATGAGTGGGGAAGGGAGGGGGAGGGCTGGAAGGGGAAGGAAGGGCAAGAAAACATATGCTTGGGCAGAGGGAGGAATACCTTAAATGAATCCACTACCGAGTCTTTTGAAGGATTACTTGTAATTACTTTTTTTTCCTTTTTGTTTTGTTTCTCTTATGCTTTTCTTGGTCATCTGCTATTCCTATTATGTTGTCTGTTAGGTTTATTTGGCTTTTAGGGTGCAAGAAGGAATTGAGGGTAGTGCCTGGTACGAGCTGGAAGATTTTGCCGTAGAAATGAATTGAGCACTTCTTTGACTTCTAAAGTACGGGATGTTTAATAAATATTAATCCTTCAACTGTCAGTCTGAATTATTGTCAAAAAGAGTCTGAAAGATTGAGGATTAATGAAATGTTTCATAAATTAGAAATGAACTATCAACAGAATGTCCAAAGTAGGAAACAAGAACGGACCTGATTTGTACCCTAGACCAGTTGAACACGCCATCTATGTCGAACCTGATCTCAGACTTATGCACAAAACAAAACCAACCCTCACTCCCTCCTGCAAACACACCTTCTGCTCCTCATGCACAAGGAACTGACATCTAGATCCTTTCTTCTTTAGGATTTGCAGGTACCAAAATAGCAAGGCTGTCTCAGACACCAAATAATTTGATTACAGTCAGATCTGCATCCTTTTTTTTATAGTTTTGTTAGAGGAAAATTGGGGGAGGTGCAGTAATTTCTGTTCAAACGCCTCAGTGTTGTATTTTGCCACTATGAAAAATGCAAAATCACAGAAAGTTGAAGACCTGACATTATACTGGAAAATTCTAAAAATGGTAGCTACCTCTTCAGAAACACACAGAATTTCCAATATAAATTATGTATTAAAGGAAATATGTTTGCATAAAACAAGTTGCGGTAATTTAATATAAGGTGACAGGATTTTTAGGAGAGGCTAATGCGTGTCAAAAAATACCGTGTACAGTCTTTAATCAAACTCATGATCCTCAGTTGAATTATTGCTTGTAAAGCTGATTTTACTGTATTTTCTAATTCACTAAAAGCAAATCTCTCTCCTTTCTCCCCCTCTTTTTTTCTCTTGTGATTATTAGGGGAAAAGTAAGTTTAATTTGTGTAAGACCATATCTTTTTGGGGTAAATGAATCAAACAAGCAGTTATTTGGGGTACCATTTTTTCTTTTGGCGCAGAGGTACACAATATGAAACTGGGCTACCAGAGTGTATAAAAATGTTTAGCTTAATCACTCCCTAATGACAGCGACTTATGTCCTTAGTGCAGTCGATTTGTTTCCTGGGTTTTAAAAGTAGATTATTTCCATGGTGCAGGCTTAGTGTAAGCTGTTGAGAAACCACAAGCACTGCACTTCAGCCTGAGTTTGGGACGTTCGCCAAGGGTAATCTGATTAAAAGGGCATTTTTTACAACATTGTGGTGCTTTGAAAATTCTGTGCAGCCAGATAGAGTAGGGCCAAAAAAAAATTGCTTTTTCAAAGCTAACAGTTTTGCCTGAGCAGAATTAAAAGCATGATAAGCAGCATCACTGGAATGATTCTCTTCGACAGTCTTGCAACTGGATAAACAAAGCATCCTTAGTAACACATCTGTTACAGACCCACAAGCAAATTCATGATCTATTTAATGCAAGGTTTTTGCTTGTTTGTTCTGCCTTTAATCACATTTGCCTGCTGCATAGGTGTGAGGTTCTGAGGCCTTGCTTTATCTATAAGAACGAAAATGTTTCCCTTTTTCTACAGTAGCTTTTCTCTTCCATGACGTGACATTTATAAATGTACTGCTGTGAAAGTGGTTATTTGTGACGGGATATAAGAACCAATGTTGGGTACCATATTCCTGAGAAGTCTAGCAGCTGTATGTTGTTAAAAGATAATTATCCTATCTCGAATCTTGGATTTCTTATAAAAGATAGAATGTAATACTAATTAAATATGTCATGTTTGCACACATCAGAACATACTCAAAAGAACTGTTCTTGTATCATTTGCCTTGTTGAACTACTTTCATATTCTTCTGCAGCACCTAAATAAGGAAGAAAAAATAACAGAATTCTCTCCCCTTCTTCACAGCCCTGTGTTTCTCTGAATGGCAAGTTCATGCTGGTCTCCACACATGCTGATAGTACAGGACTGCTTACAGCAAGACATTTGTATACACAATATACTTCAAAGTCACTGGGTTCAGTGAGACTATACAACAGATCAGACTGGCACTAGGTTGCAGTGTGACAGGCAAAATGAAATTTGTTTTCTACAAAACAGGCTATTTTAGTTTGCTTAATAAATATTGAATGACAAGACACGGTTTCATATCTTCTACTACATCACATGGCACTCTGGAAGGGGAAAAATGTATAATGAATTAAACTGAATTAAATTTTCCGACTCTCTTGTCTTAATTATAATGGCTGACTCGTAAGCAAAACAAAAGTGCAATGCATCATGTACTACATTTTTTCCCCGAAGAGGCCTCAGTGATAAAATTACCATTATATTTGCTTTAAAATGGAGATTTATATTTTGTTTATCTTTTTTCACATAGGTCAGAACATCTGTATCTTCCTCTGTGCATGTGGCAAAGCGTGTTTTCCCTGCCTCCAGGAGTGCCTTGCCATTTTTCGATGTATCAGCATTTTAAAACTGACAACCTTATGATTACATGAGGCTTTAGATATATCACTCACAGTTGTAATGTGAGGTATAGACAGAACTGCATTTACTCTAACTTTGTTTTGCTTGTCAAGATATACATTCCATGTTCACTCATCTGTACGTTCATACCTACACGTATGAATACATGTAATGGTACAAAGGCCATTGCTTTCAGCGATGATTTTAATGATATTCACTGTTTCTTGCTGCACCCCTCTCAAACAGATATGTGTCTACATTTGTGAAATAAAAACACATGTAAATTGATTTTAAATCTGGTGGATGCAGAGCCACAGAGCAATTCAGCAGCAGCATTTCCAGCGTGAGGCTGCATGTCCCAGAGCCCTGATGGGCTGAGAATAGCTTTGTCAGGGCAGCTCGGCTCAGGAGCCTTTGATGCTGTGCTAAGTTCAGTTTAGAGTATTTACTGATACATGTCTTCAACAACTGTCAAAACTGCTTGGAGCTATGAGATTCAGGCTTTTTCAATCCGAGTGACCAGCCAGTCTCCTGAGGCATGAAAAACTGCTTCAGGGTAGCTGTAGTGCACAAATTCACTTTGTGTGACCATAAAAAAGGTGGGGGGAGGCAGCTAGTGGGGGAAACAATTTTGCTGGGAGAAAGACTGAATGAAGGTGTCTTTGTGTCACACTTTATTTGCTGTGTTGTTACCACTGTTCCTCAGATATGGAAACAGAGCACAGGCAGAATTAATTGAGAAACACTCATTTACTATACCTGTTTAGTCTGGATGGGTCAGCAAAGCCTGGCTTTCTGGCATACTGAATGTTGCCAAGCATTTTTTTTATTTAATCTTCAAATTCACGCATACCTTTATTTAAAATTTTCCTTTTAAGACTGAATTTTGTGCCCCTTAAAATGAGATATTAATGCCCAAAAGATGACCCGCTGTTCTCAGGGAGAGAAAGGCAAACCATCAGAAAAGAAGAGGATTTCTTGATAAGCAAGGACACCTGTGATTCTGTGTTACTTTCGAGAGCACAAAGACCTATAGATCTGCTCTTTCTTCCAGAGTAAAATGCCTGTGATCCATAAGAAGCTCCAATTCTTCCTTTTTCTCACCCCTAAGAGAAAAAGGGAAAGAAAGAAAATTATGCGCCATCAGATCAGCTGCTCTCTGTTTCTTCTTTAAAAAGCTGAGGATGTTGCTATTTAACATAAAACCTTGTGACCTTACTACAGCGGCTGCTTTGAAACACCAAGCTATTTAACGATGCAAATTGCAAACAGAGGGAAAACATCAGAAGAACCTGTCTGGAAATTAGTGTGTTTGACTGAAAATTAACTAGCTTAATCGAACTTGCAGGAAGTGGATTTTCTATTCAGAAACCTGGCTTAGAGATTTTGTCCACTGGGGCTATTCTCAAAGTATACAGGACCTTTGGGAGTGCAAAAATAAAGCTCTGTGTAACACCCACAGTACTGTGCTTGTGTCTGATTTGCTTATATTTTAGACTGAAATCCTTCAACACAAGAGTCATGTGTTATGCAATAATAAGCCTTAGCTCAGACAGACCAAGTAACTGCTGAGGTTTCAGGTACCCAATTTCTTAGACCAAGAAAATGATGATGTTCATTCAGCAAGGGCAGTATGTATGCAGGGACGATGCTTATCCATTCATCCAAGCGTGGAGGGGACCCTCCACAAACAGACTTCTTTCTTTTGGCGAGGAAGAAAGACCTCAGCTGCCCATGTCATACTGCTCTATAGCACCAGGATTTGCATTGAGAGGAGGTCTGTGGGCAGGGTGATTAAGATGGAGGAGTGGGAAGGACAAGCAGCTGCTGGTGGAAGCAAAGTGCCTCTGTCAGCATGTGCCCATCCTCGCAATTCTGCGAAAGGATCTTGGCCAGGGGGTTCTCACTCTGTATACTATTTCTAAGACCTCATCGCCAGATCCGTTCGGGGACAGAGTGAATATAGTCCATTACCTTTTGCAAAAAAGAGGAAACTGAAGCAACTCGTACAGGTCTTTCTGGCAAATGCCTATTTTTCTGAATGCGCGCATACCTTTCCTTTCCCACCAGCACGCACTGACTGTGCCATATGGCCAAAAAAAATACTTCAGTGAGTCTGTCTTGCATGTCTCCACCAGTTGCTCATGGTTAATTGCAATTTATTTGGATGAATTAGTGTTGCTACCCTGGCATTAAGAGTGGGACACTTCATTATGCTGCCACTAGAAAAATAATTTGCAAAGGTAAAGGGTATGTGTTGAGCTTGCAAAGCTCAAAGCTAAGGACCGATGAAAAATAGTTAGCTAATACAAAGATGTAAGGAAAGTTTCACACTTCCATTGTTCAAAACAATGGAAGTGTTTGAAATTAGGACTGTAACTTACCTTGAAACATTAGTATCTGCCGATTTAGACTCCTGTTTTCCATTATATCAGCAGGATTTCTAGACAGTTGAAGTCTGAAATCAATCAAGTCATTGTTGTTAGGCACCCATGTTTGGATTTAGTAGCCTAGACAGTTGCTAAACCAACATGTTAGTATAGATATTTAGTTTAATGACAAGTTCTCAATGAAGAAAATGAGAGCTTTGTCTGTGTAAGGGTAGATGAAAAGTGGCATTCTGTTACTTTTTTTGTTTTGAAAACATGTAACTTTAGAAGTGTAGAGAGATTTTCAAAGTCTTGTAGGAAATTGTTGAAAAATAAAGGACTAAATAGTGTATTGTAGAAGCTGATTAACTTGGATAATGTTTCATACTGAAGGTATTTTCATTAATATCTTCATTTTGTCAGGTCCAGAGATTTGTACTGTTGTATCATGTAAGTGACGTTGATTTTCAAATGATATAGCAATATTTTATTCCTATTTTCATTTAATTCAGTCACTACATTACCGGCTGTGTCCAAGAACAAATATATCCATAGAAGCATTCATATTTATAATAATAGATAGGGTTGTGTTGCAGAAGACTCACTATTAGGAAACATACCGGTAATAACTTTCTCTGTTCTTCTGCACAGAGGTATTTCTAACAAAGGAAGTCTAAGGAAAGAGTCGTATTGTTATAATTCTATTGTCGTAGTGAATCTATCTTTCCACTGGTGTAAACACACTGATAAAAGAGATATTTTTCACATTTACTTTTTTAGCACTGAAATTTCTGTGACTCTCAACTCCACAAAGGCTTAGGGTAAAAATGGTTGTTCCCAAAAATATTTCCTATTCTTCATAATCCTGCTGGCCATGCTGTGGAATCATGTTCTTTATAGTATCTGTCACACTGTGATAGTGTGGTATCTTCTTTGCTCGCTTTAGCATGTCATAACTTTAACTTCCAGGAAATAACTTGTATTGTAAAGCACTACATTCAAGTTCCAAGCTTCATATTGAAATGGGGATGATTCTGTTTTCCTTCTTTTACAGGTGAAAAGCTTGGGTTTTGTACTAGCAAGAAATGCTAACAACAGAGGTGTAGGTGCTGAGGACACTGTCTTTACTGAATTGGTCTTTTATCAATACTAAACAAACACCTCAAAAACTAGCTCTGAATGACATATATTTTATAAAAGTTTAATTCACAAGGGAAATCATTTCTATATGTTTGTTCTCATACTAGGTTAGCAGTTTATAAACATGTCAGTTCAAAACAGGAGATTTGGTTTTCAATGAAAAAATAGAAGCACAGTGTTTTCCCTGGAAATATTTGGGAAAAAATTAAACAGTAGGGAAATAAGAAATAAGTTTCTTTCATAGAGGATAGCTAATACTGGGGTTAAAGTATTTAATTTTTCTTATATTTTTTGATTGCTCTAGTCTGCAGCTTTCTCAGTTGAATCCCTACATGCATGACTTAATTCTGACTACTATTGTTAGAATGAAACAATGATCAATGTATAATTCCTATTTATAAAAGAAATGCTTCTAAACATTAGTCTTTTGTAAACCAGCAAACAGTATCCACAGTACATAGTTATCAAAAATCACTGTAATAAATTTTTAATCATCCAAAACACAGACATAGTGGGGACAAAATAGTGTAGAAATTTAAGAAATTGATTACTACTTGGATCTAAATCTGTAGGAAGTAATGAAAATTTCTTTATACTCTTCTATCTACTACATGCCTTATTTGTTTTTAAAGTATAATTCACACCACTACAATGCAGGAGTTAATATTAATCCCTAAACCAGTGGGGAGTACTATGCTGTTTCTCTTAAGACAAGGAAAGGCTTGTGAAATACTTAAAAAGACGTGTTGTAGTTGCTGAAGGAAATGGCAGATTTTAGAGGAGAAAACAAAACCAGACTATAGAAGCTGCTGGTCCCCTAGGTAAATTTAAGTATTGGCAGGTCTGAATTAATAGAGACTGTTTTTCAAAAGGTTCAGTGTTAGCTATATGTTGCATTTACACCTTCAGTTCCCACACTACTCTTAAGGGGATTGCTTGATTCCTGACCTGTGTGACAAAAAGAAACTTTTCTATAGAATAGAGAAATAATGTCTACTTCATTCTCCAAAACAGAGTCGAATACCAAAGTTCTATCATTTTAACATTTTAAGGGGATATACAGGCAGGGCTATATGGGACTCAGTTCACAAAAAAATTATGGAGTTCTTTATTTGCATCTACACTGGTCAGATACTAGTTCCTCCTAAAACTGGATTGTAGTCCTGAACCTCTAAGTATTCAACAGGGGACACGTTAAAAAGTGCAAATGAGCACTCACTGTGAGTTACCTCCTGGGGGATTGTGTTGGAGCAGCGTGCCAAGGAGCCTAAAGACTACAGTAGGAATATATATTTTGTGTCAAAGTAACATATCCTTTGCAGTGTCCTGAAATAATCCTACAAGGTATTCTCCTGAGGGAGAGTTTAGTCTCTGGACAGATAAGGAGCTGCCAAGACCTAACTGAATGCAGAAATGCTTTTCTATACCCACTGCACTCGAGTTTTATCACACAAACAATGTAGTAATGTATGTCACATACAGCCTGCTGCAATTTTATGATCATCTTGAGCTGGAGTTGACATTTATTAACCAAAGTTTATTTGAAAGCTAAAAAGTGTGCCCAGAATCTTACACAAAAATTAAGAAAAACTGACTCTTCAGAAACATAGTTACTGCAAACACAATTTGTTGTCCCTCTGGTATGATTCCCGAACTGTTACAGGATGTCACAGATCAGTTAATGATTTTGGTGGCAGGACAAGATTAGAGACTGTTCAGTTATAATGTGTATAATATTCAGCTTGTTTGAGATGTCAGACTTTTTTTTATAAAGGGTGTAGTGAGCAATATTTTGATTTCTTGCCTACCTGGGCAGTTTTAATCCATCAGATAACCATTGCACGTTTATGCCATGACAAAAGCTCAGATACCACATTCTTGATTGGTTTTAATTTTGTTTCAGGGGTGGTTTGGGGTGTTGTTTTTTTTTTTGGTTTGTTTGTTTGGTTTGGTTGGGGGTTTCTTTGGTTTTTTTTTTTTGTTTGTTTGTTTGTTTGGTAGGTTTTTTTGATTGTTGTTGGTTTTATTTTTTTTTTTTGGTTTTTACTTGATACAACTTCTTTCAGTATTTTATTTACCTTTTTTCCAACTTAAATAATTTAAATTGTAGTATGATTGTAAATAACCACGGAATTAATACAGTAAAATTTTAAAATTACATTCCAAATACTGAAATGTGAACACAGAAATATTTCTTCATATACGAGGTTTTAATTACATTTATTTCATTTCAGACCCTCTTTCTTTTCAGACTCAATTATCTGAGGCAAAAACTAGTAGGATTTTTTCTTGTCCTTTAAAAATATATTTTAAACAGAACCCACCTGCTGTTTGTGTCACCCCCACACAACTTCAGAAGATGTCTGAGACTAGAGCTACAAAACTGGATGTTATTAAGAATACATCTATCTTATCTATAGGTAGCTGCATTAAAAGTCAAGATGTGGTCAAATTAGTGAAGCTAAGTGGAGGTGGCATGTAAAACTTTATTGCTATACTTATATATATTCTATATATCCTACATAGGTGATTCTAAGTGACATGCAAAAATGGTTTAAACAAAGTAGCCCACGATAAAGGATCTTCAGTTTAGTCATTGTTTTTCATTTTTGTATCCCTCTGGGCTTTTTTTCCCCCACCTCCAGACTGGTGAAAGTTCCTACATACAGGTATCATCAGTGGAACAGTGAATTTTTCTCTGTGCAATTATCTCTTACAGTCAGTGGAACTGCTGCTGTGAGTCAGAGTTTGCAAGTTTGTTCTCATCATCTTACTGGGAAGGAGTACCAACAGTTTCACCAGAAAGTTGAATTTCCCAAATCATGAATCTCATCCTAATTTTGCTGACAAATTTGTGCTTTTTAAAGTATTTGAAAGCTGAAGGTTTGAGTTTCATCAGGTAAAGAAGCCCAACCCTCCAGGATTTGCCTTTTACCTGTTTTAAGTAGATGAAACAGTGACTTTCAAATTCTTTGCACTATATTACTTCTTCCTGAACCTGTAGCTTTGTTGCCTGTACCAGCCTGACCTGACACATTAACAATGCTATGTCTGCTCTCTCAGCTGTGAACAACATGAATTTTAGCCTTACCGACGTCCTTTCTCAATCAAGGAGTGAATGCAGTTGGCTCTGAGCATCTCATCATGAGAACAAAGTTTTGCTGTTTTTGTCACTGGTGTTTCAGGAGTGTTCCTACACGCACGCACATGCACACACGCCAGTTGTTGTTTCTTCACTTTCTCTAACAAAAGGAGAGCTGTTGTCAACATTTTTTTCTGCTCTCTTGGTTGTATTTGTCGGGCAAAGATCATCATGCTCTGATTTAGTGTTTTCAAATAAGTGTGCCCTCTGGTGCAGTGCTCTATTGAGAGACAACACAGCCCAGGCAGGAGAGTTCAGCATGGCCACTAATAAAACACAAGTGCTGCTTTGTCAGGCCACGAGTGATTACTTGAACAAGTGCCAACCAAGAAACCAAACATTATAGTGCAGCTCTTCAGACCCTCAAGACAAAGGGCCAATTGACTTTCCTCATTAGTTTTTGTGCCAAACATGTAAACACAGTTTCCTCTCTATCTTTGATGCTCAAAACATGCCAGCTTGTTAACATCTTGGGTGGTATGGTGGTTTATGAGCTTGTAAAGACTATTATGTACTGGTGGGTTTTGTCCGAATTGAATAGATTGGCTTATCCTAAGGACGCCCCAAACTGGCATCTTTTTGACAATTAAGAAATTCAGTCTTTACTCTAATAGAATGATGAAACTGCCTGAAATAAATTTAACAGGCACAGGATCTTTCACTGGCACACATGCACAATATGCTTTGCTAGAATTAAGATTGGTATACAGCTCACTGAAAAATAAAAACAAACACACCCCCACCCCCCACCCCACCCCATTGACAAGAGAAGCTTTGGCTACAAAAAATGCCTGCTGAAGCCTGGTTTGTAACTGTAGTGCAGAAAGCTTACTGCAGTTTTCGCTCGGTATTCTTTGTTTTACTCTGCTTTTATTTTGGGGACCTCTGACATTTTTAACTTCCTTTGCATTTTACTACAGTCTTTCTTGTTTCTAAATGTTGCAACTATGTAAGATAATGGAAATTGGAACAATTTCAAACAGCCTAAAATGTTTGTGAAAGGTCCCGAATTTTAGTCAATGCATGGGGAATGTTTTCTGCCTTGTAAATGACTTTCATATAGGATGTGACTGCTGACGTGAAGTTTTACCCAAGTAAAACACTGAAGGTTGTCCTAAAGTGGTCACTTTATGAATGACTGTGCATGGTGGTGAGCTCAATTAACTGGTTTCACGTTTCGGTTTTGCAAATGATATCCATACCTCTTAGCTGAAAACTGGTGTTTACTTTTTTCCCCCTGCAACAAAAATATGATGAGGTTTTAAAAGATAAAGCTTATTGTTAAGAGAAAAACAACTGAAACCCTCTGTTTAGCTCATGTTTCCAACTAAAACTGAAAGAGAATAATTTGCCAGCCTCTGTCTGTATTAAAATGCAGAATCATATAACCTCTCGTTCATGGGTCTAATGAGAATTACAATATTGTCAATGAAGAAATGGTGAGAAATAAGCACGAGTAAATTATTTTGGATTTCCTTTTAGAGTACTAAAAGATAAGAAAGGAAAAGAAGAATAATAAAGGTGTTCTGACATTTTCTTCAACTCTCTCATACACACATACTCACACATAGGCACACATACACAGATAAATCCATGTTTTGAATAAAGGATCAAGCATGTGTGGAGCTATCTGCAGACAGAGGAGTGAGCACTCTGTGCTTAGTGGGAGCCCAACTATTGCTGAAATTAAACAAAAGAAAGGGCTACATTGGCAGCCAGATCCTTACACTGAGATTCTCAGCACCAGAAAAATAATGTGTGTTAGTGGAACAGGAAAACAAATGTATGGAACCTAACGGTATATAATATGATATCCAATAATGAAACTCCAAGGATTTCCTTCTAGTCTGCCCCACAGACAAGAGCCCCTGCTGTCTGTGTCTCTGGCTCTGAAACTTCCGACTTGCAGGGTCTTCAGCAGGTGGCTGAGCAGGCACGCAAGCACCTCGCTCCTTCCCCCTTTCCACTGCAGGTTTGGCTGATGAAGGTTGGGAGGTGCTGTCTGCAGTTCAAGATTTCTGCCTGGACTCTGTGTGATATAGGTCTGGGTCTGCAAGTTCCGTTTGTTTGAGGTTTCCCTGTATCATCTTGAATTAACCCTAAACCAGGAGTAACAGCAGAGGGCTGTTACTCAAGTGGATGGACAAGCAAATGGTTTCCATCCAGAGCAAGATGGTTTTCCAATTCAGGGCTCTACAGGAACGATAAGGAAACAATCTCTCAGCTACAGATATGAGCCACCTGAGGGGGCTGATGATGGGAATCCTGTGACAGATTAAGTTTCAGATGCTTTCAAAGAGTGGTATCTATACTACTCACCCTGAGGGGAAATGAAGCAGAGAGTGACCTGCCTTCCTGAAAACAAAAACACCTCTTGTACACCACCAGAGATGGATGAGCAAAGCTGAGGGGAGTTTGGTCTGCAGAAGGTATTAAAAACACCGCAGAATTGTGGTTTCATGCCCAGACACACAGTCAGATGCTGCACAGGGTCAGGATTGAGTCCCAAAGACCTTCCCTCCGGCCTGGGGAAGGGGCAGGGTTAAACCATAAAGAGGTCAATGGGGTCAATGCTCAATCCAGGAGAGACTGTGAAACAGGAAGTTAATTTCCCAAGATGGTTTTAATGAATTGCCTCCTTGCACAGAATTGTACTGGGTGTCTCCAAGCCAGAGCAGTATCTGGAATCTTCTGAAGCTCTTAAGGCTTAAATGCCTCTGGGAACAGCTGCAAGCGGGTTCAAACACTGCAGACTTGTGAGTGTCCAAGTTGGAAGATCTCAGCAGTTTCTATGAAAGCTGGTATCTAAGGCTACAAAAAGTCCCCTGAAATTTCCCCAGTGTTTTAAAACTACAGCTTCCTTTGGAATTTAAGGAGTTTTCCCTACAAGTAGAGCTTTTTCTAGGCTTCTCATTACCACGGGTAAAATTAGCTTCCTTGTGGTGCCAAAGCAGATTGTCAGTGCAGGAGGCAATGACAGATTTGGAGGCAAAGTGCTGGGTAGTGTATGCAGCTACCGGTGAAGCAGAAGAATCAGTGAGATAAAGGTATTTGTGATGGTTCACAGGAATATGGGTGGGGATCTCTTCTTTTGTCCCTTTCTTCCTCAAACCCACACTTCATCTCCATTACCCATTTCCTTGGGTTATAGGAATCTCAGTTCCTCCCTATATTCCTCCCTCTCCTTCTTCACTGATATCTACTTTCTCTTTTAAGCTGCTGATCTCCTTTACCTTGATCATATCCCGAGAAGTTCCTGTCCCATATCTAGGTATGTGATATGCTGGGAAAGATCAGTCATTCTAGTTCTGCTGCATTCTGGATGGTGCCTTCTCTGTGGGTGTGAGGTTGCCTCTGTTTAGTTAGGAAGGGATCTTCCAGATAATCCAGGTTTTTGAGATAATGTTCGTCTACTCTTAGAGTAGGTAAAGCTAGATAATGTCTGAGGCAGGTGATAGCAGTTTTTGCTCAGGACTGAACTTTCATATGTGATGGTCTGTGTCAGAGAGCTGCAGATATTGCAGGACAGCCTGTGTTATTCTTGATGCTATTTTTTCTTCCTGAATTTAATTGAAAATATCATACAAACAACCTTTCCAGTAACACAGTGGATTTCACCTGGAACTGAATTTGACTTAGTACCCTTTGTATCAAATGTTTGGTTTATAACTCCTCTTTGCCTTTTCACTAAGTTTCCCTTATAGAAATAGTAATTTCAAAATGTGTTTCCAATAGCCATACATTTTTGATTGCCTGATGTTCAGGGTGAGTGCATTCATACTGTTCAAATGTGGTTTGCAGTTTTTTGGGCATCTCAGCACTCTGGAATTTCAGCAATTGAATTTGACCTACCGAACCCTGCGCGCAAATCCCTTGAATCGATCGTGCCGCACAAAGCAAAGTCTGCTGTAGTGTTGCTGCTAAAGTGAAAATTGAAGAGTATGTCATTGGTGCTCTTTTGCTACCAAGTTCACCAAGGCAAAATCATGAGCTCACGATAGACCATATAATGAAATTCTCAGCATTTCGGTATATAAGCCAAGACCACTACCTTGACCTTTCAGGACTAGCAAAATGGATACAGGAATTGTGGAACAGATGTCTGTTCTTATCCCAAGTCAGGCAGTGTATGTATAGATAGGGTCATTGTGTGCAAGAAACACCATTCTAGATGTGTTACAATGGTTTCCTACTGAAGTTCAGCATTGTACTGAAATGGTGAACTTCAGACAAAATGAATTTCAGACAGAAAATCACTGTGACAGAATGAGCAGTGCATGGTGGCAGGGGAGAGTCCCCATGAGAATTCACTTTATGTTAGTTTTATCACCAGTTAATTGTACAAAACAAAATGACCATCAGCAGATCAGGAAGATGAAGGTTAAAGTTAAAAGAAGGTTTAAAAGTATATGTATCTGCCTTGCTTCCAGATTTAGTCTCTATCTAAGTGCTACTCATCTGATCATCTGCAACAGAGTCTGTTGTTAGGGATTAGTAGGTTCTCAGAGTTGCGGAGATAGCTCAAGCTCTAGCACAACCAGTCAAAGTACACGTTAATCACATAGGAAGCATGTGAAAATTACTTATTTGATTCTTCAAGTTTTTCTCCTTCTTTTTGTATAGAACAGAGTAGCACGAAATGCTAATTATGAGGTCTACTGGTGAGAAGAACGTACATGATAGATGTCAGGTGCTTTTCTTGGTAGGGTTCACCCTCTCTTCAAATCCACGGAGATTACGTAGTGAATTATTAATGGCAAGGTAAATGCAGTTATTCTGGTGGAAAAGAAAAACTGTTACTATGACTGAGATTTTGTTACATGGCAAAAGATAGGCTGTCATTTACAAACCAGTTTTATTTTTATGATTCTCTCATTGTCTGGTTTCTCTAAGTAGTTTCATACAAAAATAAGGGGCAGGCAGGGAGAAGGATGAAATTTCTTATTTCATGGTCATTCAGTGCAGTTGAGGGACTCCTGTTGGGCCCATACCTGCAATGCTGCCTCAGAGCAGGATCGTGTCTGATCACTTTTGGGTCAGAACAATCAGACTAGGGACTATCCAAAGACATTTGGTAAAAGGGAAACTGTCACCCTTTTTTTGGTGGAATAAAGAGATGTTGTCTTTATAGAATAAACCAGTTTCAGGAAGCCTAGTCCAAGAAGTGAGGATTTAAAAATATGATCCCCAGAGAAAGTCTATTACTACTGGCATTTAAATAATACAGGAATCAAAGAAATACCCTTTTTTTCATCAGATGCCTCCCTAAATTGTGGGAGCATTACAGGCATTTCATGATACTGAATGAGCAATTTATTGGTTTGAGAATATTTTATGTCTGGTGTAAAGAAAACATTTAAAAATTTCTATGTTTTCTTCATCAGTTAAAAAAAAAACCTCTGCAGAAATGAGTATTTTCCTATTTCTGAATACTTTGTCGTCTGTAGTTTAGGTGCATTGCATACTTTTGTCTAATCTCCCTCTTTAAAAGCCTTTGTATCATCTGCACTCAGGCCAGAACAAACAGAACTATGGTGTGATCTCTTTGTTTGTAAGATTACTGTTTATACTATATTGCCATCCTTTCTTCTTGAACAGCACATGGCAAAATGGGATCCCAATCTGCTTTCACTCTGCAAGAATACTTACTACAATGTGATAACACCACATTTAGTTTTTAGAAGTTTGTGCACATACATGAAGTTGTTCTGTGGGATTCAGAGTAATATATTACTCTTCCAGAAAAATTTTATTTTTTTCTGAAGCCAAGCCTTGTAAGGATTTGGAAATATTCTCCTTGTTCTTTCCAATGCAGAGTTTTATTCTTCACATAGAAAATGAACCTTCTGCTTTATTAAATACATAAAAACTTCAAAGTTACAAAACCTACTGGAGAATGTTTACACTCAACAATGCCTTATTCTAAGTAGCAATGAGGGTGGCTGCACAGTTAAGACTTCTGACCTGATCATTTATTTAAGCTATTACATGATTGAATTTTGTTCTGGTTTGTATTCAGGCAGCTTCTAAAAGTATGTTAGAGATATCATACACTGAAAATCCAAAGTGGGTGCAGGGTTCCCTACTTTTGTTCTTCTGCACTGATAGATTTTAAAATGAGAGCTTTAATCTGTATTATATAGGATCATTAATTTCTGCATTTTACACTTGAGCAACAGCATTCTGATTATCTGCTGCAATGAAAAATAAGCAGTGCTGCTCCTGCAGACTTAATTACTTACTGCAGGGCCCATCCTTTCCTAGTTATGGCATGCAATCTGCAAATGGGGTCAAAAACATTATTAAAAACCAAATTATGCGCTGGATGGAGAAAACAAACATACAACTGCGACCTAGAGCACCCCACCAACATAAGAGGTAAGCCTAGCTGCACACATTACACAGCTCTAGAGGGTTTACTGTGGAGCTCTGCTCTCAGACGACAAAACAAGCGGCCAAATGAGCCCCTCGCATAAGATAGCCATGCATGCTGTCATGGGGTACAGTGTGTTCTGGCTAAGTGCTTTATAAATGAGGGAAGTGGCTGATGTATAAATATACCAATGTGTTTGGGAGAACATGGCTGCTAAATGGGTGCCTAGATACAGTGTGAGGTTCCTAGAAAATCTGACTTTGGAAGGAAGGACCGGGAGCATGTCCCTAAAATCTTGCTGTGTGGCCCTCTTGAAAATTAAGCTCTATATACCAGATTCTCATAAAAGTGTGAATCAGTCTTGAAGTAAATTAGAAAAAACTGTCAATAAGGTAAATGTATTATATCTGCTATTCTTTAAAAATCAGAGCGAGCAGTAGGAGTCATGAAGGATTTGGGAAATTTTAAAAGTTAATAAAATGCATTAGTGTTTACAGAAACACATGAAAATGGAAAAATAAACAGATTAAGAGTCCTTGAAAAAATAGTAACCTATTTGTTGAAACATATTGTAGAAGAACACGGCATAATATTTATACAATTTCCTTAGTTGAATGGATGAAACAATGGATCTGAAATAAAATTTTCCATGTATAAAAGTCTAATGTGTGGTATTAGAATTGTAAACTTTAAATGAAATGCTGATCCATTTATTTTAACTGAGATACAATATTTACTTGCAATATTTCTAGCAATACTATGCTGAGCTAATTTATAAGACAATGGACCAAGGAATCTATTGTTTTGAAATCACATAAAAGCAATAAAAAAGAAAACAATAAAATATTTAAAGTGCATACAAGGAAAATAAGTCCATAAAACACACAACATTAAAAGATCATTCAGTACCATTTGGAATTTATCTGTTTGAATATGATGTATTTAATTAATTGTAAGCACTGAAAATTGCTGAAGCTTAAAAATATTATTCAGTCCAGCACATAACAGTATAATATTTTTTCTATGAAATAAAAACATCATAAATTCTAAATAATAAAGCTCCAGGAAAATAAGCAGGTTATAACAAAATAGCAGTAAGTTCTCAACATGCAAAAATATGAGAGATGTAGACAGTATATAATTATCAGGATATCAAGAGCAGTTCCATAGTAAAGTTTGTGCTGTAATTTAAACTTGAAGCTGCCCTAAAAGAATTTTGAAAATTTGCATTTGCTGAATTCCATCGGAAAGTCCAGCAGAATGAATCTTCTTGGGGTAGCTTATTTTTTTTTCTCCTTTAATCAGCTACTAATATTTTTCTATGACTCTGTGCCGCTGAGCTGCTGCTCTGCTTTTCTGACAAGTCCATCTGGATAGATACCCGTGATCCAGACTTCTTGCCCACTGAATTGAGATTTCAGCCAGAAGTCACAGGGACATTTTCTGATTGAACACAGAAGGGCTTGTCTTCTTGGTGTTGGAGGCCTTGGAGCTGTGAGCCTCCCTCTTCCTTGCTTCCTGGCGCTGCACATCTGTTCCCAAGCCCACTGGCAGCATCCAAAATGCCAACCAGGCCCTGAGAGGATGGCAGTGGTGAAGAGAAGGATAGCGGTGTGGATGAAGAGCTGGGGGAGAACTGCAGTGCTCCAGCAATCCAAGGGGTGGCACAGGGAGGTTAGGGAAGGGAGGATGCACCTTAATACAGATTTTGATAAAAATTGGGATTTGTTCAAGGGTTGGGAGGACTGGAAGAACTAGCAGAACTGAGGATGGCTTGCAGTGGAGGGATGAGGACAGCCTTGCTGTGTTAGGTAGAAAGGGTGACCTGTCAGCAGGGAACTGGGACTACGGTTGTGCAGGGGAGTGAGGCAACAGCCTGACCCATCTCAGCAAAAGCACTGTAAGGACACACTCCAAGATTCCTCTACTCTGAGGGTTTAGGTGGCAGCTGGGTGTCCCAGATTTTGGCTTAATATTACTGTGTGCAGAAGGTCCAAGTGCTTTAGCAGCCCAGATCACTGAGTGGAAGTGCTGATGCCTGAGGGGCCCTGGCTTGGTCAGGGAAACCAGGAAGCTTGGGATCCCCACGTTCTCCTGCAGCACCTCAGCAGCCTGTGCTGTTCCCTATGGGATCTTCTTCAGGTTGACCTGAGCCAGGCGTCTACTGGCAGGAACCTGAAACCAGAGCCTTCATCCCAGCCAGGGTACCCCCCTACTCTGTCATGACATGGGACAGCACTCCTGGAGTGCTGTGGCAGACCCTCTCCTCCCCTCGTACCCACATCTCCACCTGCTTCTGCATGTGATCCCCTGGCACCAGAATGAAAATGCAATAGCCCTGTCAAATTGCTGAATTGGAGATGAGAAGAAGTGTTTCAGAAACACAAGATGATCAGTGCAACAACCTGAGTTGTTGCTATTTTTATTTGCCTGATGTGATTCACTGTTGCAGGGGCAGCCTTTCAAGGAGAAAGCCTGAAGTACAGTTGTTGTTGTTACAAAGACTACTTGCTTAAATATATTTTAATATTTAAGCTTGCCAGGTTGGTGTCTGGATTTGCAGGACAACATTTGAAACTCACTTTCATGTTACTAAGGCCAAGGAAACTGCAAAGCCATGACATAAAAGAAATAACCTATCACCAATACCCGGCTACATGCTCCGGGAGGAATCCTAAATCAAATCCCAGCATTTTTCTAACATTTACGCAATGACAGTAGATTTTCTGTTTACCCCTCCATCTCAAAACATTCCTGGAGCAAAATACATAACAATGGTTGCAAAGCTGGATCCTGCAAAGAATTTTAACTCTTTGAGAGAAGAGGGAGGAGAAAAATAGTTGTTTCTTTTCCATTCCTCTGGAGGACTTTTTAACTTACTTTGGCATAGAGGACCAAAGACAACTTGAACTCCTCTGCACATTCCTTTAGCCTGGAGAAGAGAAGGCTCAGGGGAGACCTCATTGCTCTCTACAACTATCTGAAAGGAGGTTGTAGCCAGATGGGGGTTGGTCTCTTCTCCCAGGCAACCAGCAGTAAGACAAGAGGGCATGGCCTTAAGCTGTGCCAGGGGAGGTTTATGTTAGATATTAGAAAGAAATTCTTTAGAGAGAGGGTAATCAGCCATTGGAATGGGCTGCCCAGGGAAGTGGTGGATTCTCCATCCCTGGAGGGTTTCAAGATGAGGCTGGACGTGGCACTTAGTTCCACAGTCTAGTAACCGTGGTGGGGTTGGATCAAGGGTTGGACTTGATGATCTCCGAGGGCCTTTCCAACCCGTCTGATTCTATGATTCTATGATTCTATGATTCAGTAGACACCAATTGTTCCTCTTCTTTTTTGTCCTTCAGCAGAATTGTGTATGTCTCTGCTTTGTTTAAGTCTTCCAACTCTCTCACAGATCATCTTACTGCCATTCCCTGAGATTTTTCCCTACGTCTCTAGGCCAGTTCAAGTCCATTTCCATTCTCCTTGCCGTGGCTTCTTTAAATACATAGAAGTTTATTCCTAAATTCTCAAGGTAGGTATTAGTGTCTTTGCTGAGAAAAAGCTGATTTTTATTGGCCAGATACCAGATAGTAATCATTCACTGTTGAGATTTTTTTATTTTTGGGTGTTGCTATCTGTGTGCCATTTCTAGTGCATAAAAAAATATTTCAGTATCTTGCAGTATTAGATTGTGTATTGGCTTGTGTAAAACAGCACAGTCTTATTTTAATCACTGGCCACTGCACAGACAAACTTCTTTAAGAGATACACTGTTTTTCAGATAGAACTGAAATTATGTCCAGAAAGCCTCCATGTTTGTGATCACGCAGCATCAAGAGATCAAGTTTTTGTCATTAGTCACGTCAATTTTAACCTTTCTTATGAAACACCAGGTTTCATCTGAGGAGATGAGAATCTGAGATTTTGGAAACAACAAAAGAAACCAAAACATTTTTTTGTGCCACAGGAAGCTAGAAATTATATTGTAAAGCCTCAAAACATAAATATTTTAACAGAAGGATCCCTGGACATGGGGTGCACAAGTAAAGAGCAGAGAGGGTGCTAATATTGCCATTTGTAAAGAAGTGTATTATGGCTTATAAATACTTGGAGTGCCTAAGCTCATCTCAGGTATGAAATATGATGCTGAATGCACAGAAACAAGGAGGAGGAAAGCTGTCTGGAAATACTGGTTGTTTTACTTAGTGGTGTGCTTTGTCTTTTATTTTACACAGAAACTCTTCCTTACTCTTTTTTCTTCTTATGGTCAGTGACATATGGCCCAATCTGGACTCATAAAAATTGTCTTCTTGCATCACTAGCAAGACACTTTGTAGGTACTTTGTGGGTTGCCTCTCAGTCATGCCATTTCTAGAAGGAAAGTTCAGCGAGCAGCACTGAGGCACATACCATGAGACAGGAGGTCTGAACACAGCTCCAGGGAGAAAGTAGTCATGTTACATTCACAGCTAGTACTTGGTCAATGGGTTTTGCAGGACAGAGGGTACAGGGATTGCACCTCTCTCTGGCATGCCCAATACAATTTTCAATGGCAAAAGTCACGTCATCCCTTCCACAAATTCCTCACTAAAATAAGATATCTGTCAGTTGGACTAAGCCAGGTTTGGGTTTAAAACCTGTACAAACAGTGCAACAGACTCATGACTTCAAACTGAAAGACAGAAGGTATTAGGAAGAAATTCCTTACTGTGAGGCTGCTGAGGCACTGGTACAGGTTGCCCAGAGAAATTATGGATGCCTCATCCCTGAAAGTGTTCAAGGCCAGGTTGGACGTGGCTCTGAGCAACCTGGTCTAGTGAAAGGTGTTCCTGCCCATGGCAGGGGGTTGGAAAGAGATGATCTTTAAAGTCCATTCCAACCCAGGCCATTCTATGATTCTATGATTTTATTCTGATTTACCTTTAATTTTGCACTGAGTGATTTCTCAGCCTCTGCAATGTCTACCACTTTTGTTTAAATAATCTTAATTCAAAATTATTTCCTCTCCAGTCCATTTTCTTTAGCAACTTGTTCTGTGATAACTGATGAAGCACACTTTCAAGAGGTGAAGAAGAGGTGAATGAATTCTGTGGGAAAACTTTCTTTAATACCAGGCTTTTAAGGAATATTTTTTATGACAAATCAGTTAACTGAGGTGTTTTGAAAGGATGCAAGAACAATGTCCAAGGACTTAACAAGTATTTGTTTCAGGTTTAGAAGAAAAATTATGCCTTGGAAAGCTAAAATTATTTCATTGTAGGAATCCAGCAACACTGATCTGGTTTCAGAAATCCATTTGGTCTTTGCATTAATTTCTTCTAACACAGGGATTTTTTATTTTTTCTTAGGATCTAAAGTAAAGCCAACTCAAATAAACTTGTAACCAACTTGCATAAAAGATAAATTAGGCCCATGCTAGCATTTAAGAGAATTTCTGTTATGAACGTAGTACTTTAAAGTAAAAGCAATGGTAAAAGCATTGCATATTTCAAGCTAATACTTTTAGAATATTTTCAATTTTTTCAGGCCATTAGATACATATAATATGTGAAATGGGACGATGAACCTTGCAAAGTGCCTATCTATATAATCCCATAGAATGCACCTAAATAAATTGCCATACAGAATGCAAATGGGAGAAAATACTGATAAAGACAAAACCATGCATGTCAACAACACTGTTCAAACTGGTGTACTTAATTAAAAAAGTGAAGTCAATTAAAATCAAAACAACAGTGTAGCATGTACAAATGCTGGAATCATTAGGCCTTGCTGAATAATGGAGGAGTATAGAAATCTTTTTTTCAAGTGAAACAGCAGGGGCGATACATTACACAAAGCAATAATCTACAACAATATGACAATTGAATTACTTCAGCCCCATTAGGCAGGTGCAGAAGAAAAATTACCATGAATTCCTTCAATGGAAAAGAAAAAAAAAACACACAAACTTTTCTCTAGTACGAACTGCAATTTTTTCTCTCCAAAATGATGAAAATATATGACAATGAGCAGACAGATTAAAACGATACCTTTATGCTAATTGTCTATATGAGACCCTTTAATTGTGGGATAAAATATGTACACAGTGTATTTTTTCATAATCTGACAGTGTTAAAACAGGCCACCATGGTTTGCATCAGCTTTTTGGTCTTCTTCTAAGGTATAAGTATTCACTCTGAGGTATAAACATTGATTGTCCATATTAAAAATAAAATATAAAAGGCAAGAGTTTTTGAATTTTTAAACTCATGTATTCAGCCAAGCCTCAGGTCCCACTCAATTTCTGCATTTCCATTTCAAACTCAGAACAAATCTGTGCCCTACAAGTTCAATCCAAGCAACAACAGTTCCATAAAATGACAAGCAGGAGTGAACAAACTTCATAATATCTCATGAACTCTAAGCTGTTTCTTAAACTCCAATTGCATCCAATGTTTTTACCTTTGTAGTTCTACTAAAATAATTCTATTTAGTTCTATTGAAAGAGATTTGGAGACAGATAGCCATGCAGTTTACTGAGGGATCTTTGATTTTCTTCCTTCAAAATCATAGAAATGGATATACAGTAGCACTGGCCATGTTTGTCAGAAATATATTAATTAAAGTTATGGACATAATATCTCAAGTGATAGAGTTAGCATGTCTTAAGAAGCTGCTGCTCTGCAGCCAGAGAGACTGTGGAAGGATTGATGCTCATCTTATGGGTCAAGGTTGCATGCTCTGGTAGATTTAACTAAGTAATTTTACCTTGTCTGTGTAATAGCCTGTGAGGGGCTGAAGAGCCCTGGGTCTGTCAAAGAATTTGTCCTGTCTACACCATCACCTACCACTGTCTTTCCCCATGGCCTTTGGGCTGTCAGTGGGCTACTAGTGCTGCCCTCCATCCTGAACACAGGACTACCTACTGCTGTGTGCTTAAGTGTCTCATGTAACTATGTTATGGCTCACCCAAGTCTGTGTGCTCTTCCCATCCTCTACTACTTGACTAGATATGTGGCCATAACATAATTCTGCTGTGATAGCCTAAAGAACATAAGCTTTCATTATTCAAGTTGGGTTTTTGAGAACATGTATTGGTAAAAATAAATTTCCACCTACTTTGAGTTAGGAATAAGCAACTACCACCTCAGTCAAATGGGATTAATTTTCATTTGAGAGCTGGGAGTCCCATAAGTATTTGAGGCTGCTGCATAGATTTTCTCTCTCTTTTTTTTTTTAATTAAAACTTTCTAAATTCAATCATCACTTCAGTTTTATTTTTCAAAAAATGTCAAAGACTAGAGAGCTTTAGAGAGCTGGAATGCTTCTCTTGAAAAAGGAGTCATGTTTTGGGATCCACGTAACTTCTAAAAATGGAATCAAAACATAGTAGTCACCAACATGTAAGCAGATGTCTAGTAATTTTTTCCAGGTTTGTGCAATTCTGCTGCCCTTTGAATAAGGAGGTATTTAAACCACTAATTTTTGGAACTGCAAGTGCTAATTTTGTAACTGTCCTGCATGTTCCCTAAATATCCATGTTGATATACCTTTGTTGTATCACTAGACATCTTATGACAGACTCATATCTGGAGTTGTCTGCCTGCCTCTAGTGTTCTAGGACACTGCTGATATTATTTTTCCATTTAAATGGTTGTGCGTTTTCAGACACATCTTATTTTATCCCATACCATCAAGTTATAGAAGCAATATTGGCAGCCTGGAAGGAACTATGGAGAAACCGCAGACATAGAATGGACTGGTTCTGCTGCAGTGACTGACATGGGAATGCCAGCATGGAAAAGTATTTGTTAAAGCAGGTGCTGCAGAGATAAAACCACCAGGACAGTTTACAATGCTACAAAAAATACTCACTCAAAGAACTTGTAGTATGGTAAGTCCTGTTACAGCTCCACAGGGCCACTGCCTCAACATAGTATTAAAAGCTGTCACTCTAGAGAAGATGAAAGACCCAAAGTGGGCTCTCTGCAGAAACCCTGAAGCAGCCCACAAAGGACAGAATCTGCAAACTCATGCAGCTGCTCAGCCTGTAACCGAGTTGGAGAAAGAGAGGCAGAGATATGGCTGACAGCATTTCGTGCTGTACTGCAAAAATAGTGGGCTATGAAAGTGTCATCCACATTTTGCTCAAGGTAGTAAATGGTTGATGATATTTTGTTCCTATGTGGTTTACTTAGTGTGTCTAAGCCTCCTTGTTTTTTATCACTGCTCCATCTTCAAATAGGATCCATGCAGCTAGAAGTCAATTTTACATGGACAGCTTCACTAAAATTAAAATGTTAGAAATTTCTATTCCACAGCTTCTAGCCAAACCACATTTCTCAGCCTTTTTTCAGTCTGCTGTATGACCCTTTCAGATAAATGAAGAGTATAACCCTCGGTCCTGTGGCCTTACCCCTCAATACCTCACCAAAGGCACTCAGGTGTGCCCTCCTCAGGGTTCCCAAGGAGCTGCAGTGTTTCCTCTTTCTTCCACCTCAAGTCTTCAGATCTTCAAGTTGACGGTGTAGTGAGAGCTGAAGAGCCAATCATGCTTATTAAAGCTGATACAGAACAGAAATGCTCAATAGAAAACGCTTTGTTTCACAGATTGAGAATTCCTAGCTACCTTTGCCTTTCTGTGTTGTAGGCATGATTATAGAGTACCTGGCAAGTTTCTACCTCACCATCACTAACCTCAAGCCTGAACTCTTACTGTGATAGCAGAATTCTTTTTCAGCACACTGCTTGCAGTCAACAACTCAAGGCAGTGGCAGACATCTGCCTGGGCGCAAGCACTAGGCAGTAACTCTTGCTGCTAAACAACCCAAGACTTCTTCTGAGGGTCTTTACAGAGGGACCTTAAGAGGAAAAACATTTACAAGCTCAGCCAAGTGTAGGGAAATATTGTGAGGTAGTTGCTGTGGTGATCAGACTCACTACAATGACCATTTCTTACATCTCTGCTGCTCCATCCTGTGCAGATATCCTGCAGCCAGGAATATGGTATGCCTGGAGAAGTCTCTGGGCCACAAAAAGTAAAATATTGAAGTAGAGAAGGGGTCATCCCTAGAGGAGAGAAGAAGAGGTTGCTAAAAAGAATATGATTGCAAGTGTTGACACAAAAGTAAATTCTAGAGAGGGGATGTTTTATTCGAAGATCCTGCTCTGCACTTCAGTTATAACCTGGTCATGCCACGCAACCTGTTGAGAAGGATTTGGTCTGGCAGAATCATTAAGTTGTTCTAAGTTCCTGCTATGGACTCTTCCCTTTCTAAATTCCAGGCCAGTGGGAACTCACTTTTACTTTCATTAGTAAAGGCAAAAGTTCCTTCTCACAGTTTCTGCCCCTTGAATCATTGATATATATTATATATAAATATGGTGTGTATGGATTTATTAACAGAACTGAGCAGGTGGGTATGCATGCATGGGATTCAAGTATTCTGCTTTTTCTCGGGCTTGGGTATTTACATTCAGTTCCAAGAGCAATACATTACTTTATACTGTTGGTGATGTGCCACAGAAACTGTCTTCCTGCCTTGTGTTCAGTGATGACTACAGAGTTAGTTAATGGGCAGTTAAATGTTTCAGACAACAAAAAGCAACCTATGACAGGAGTTTTGCTAATTCAACCTTTGAAATCCTGCTTCTTCAAAAATGTACACGCCTGCCTCGGCACTTTGGGACACTTTCACTGAAAAAAGGTACAGCGGGCCAAGAACACTTTTATTTAAAAGCATTTCTGAAAGCAGAAGTGAAAGTTTAGGGTGTCTTGGTTGGGGCTCACTCCTTCCCTCCCACATCTCTAATATATATTCCTGGGCAATTAAAGAAGAACTAGCCAGTACTCCTCTTTGTTTTGAGTTCTCTTTGTTTGCAATGTCCATGTAATCACTGAAAATTTATAGTTGCAGAGTAAGAGGCCCATAATACTATAGCCTAAGGAGACAAAACCGATGGAGAAGACCTGCTTAATTCATTTTGCCCTATGACCAATTTCACATAGAATATGTGAACCTTTGGGCATGGTCCTCCCCTTCAGAGGACTGTGTCTTCTGAAGTAGCTGTCTTGATCACTAGATTAGAAAGTAATACTTGCTGGCTTACTTTCCAGCTTTATTTATGGCTTTCCAAGGATAAAAATTATGAAAGTATCTCTCCCATGATCCTGCTCCGGGTGTGCAGCTTCTGAGGTGAATGGGTTTGAGTCCCATTTAATAAAGAGCGGAATCGAATACTGGATACATATCTCATTTCCAACCTTTGCTAGATGAACCCTCTGAGAATAGCTTGATTATTGTGATGAAGGAGAATCAGCACCTGAGCGGGAGATAATACTTCTCTGTGGTGCTATTTCAGTTGCTTTCATTTGGGAATTCCCTGTCAGGAGCCAGAATGAAAAATGGAGCTCCATATAAATCAAATGGACAAGCATTAAGCCTACTCCAGGGTTAATGCCCCCTGTGTCAAATATTTGAATACAACTGCTATTTGTCAGACAATGTTAAACTGACACACACAGTCTGTATTTGTCTCATCAGAAATAAATTCTAACTTGTACTAAATGTGCAAACTCATAGCCATGGTAGATACTTTTTGCATTCATCATATGAGCGATCACATGATGTTATTTGTCATGATAACCTAAGCATCACACTTCAGAGATGAACTACATTCACATTCTCTGTGAACACCATGTCCTTGCTTCCCCCTTTCCCACTGACAATTTATTTGGAGAATAATAAAAAGGTTTTCTAAAACTGGTGTAGAGTGAATAATCTCCTGAATATTTATTCCCGTTAAAAGTAGATGCTTTTTCCTTTCTATGACTATTTTTCAAATAACAATGCTTTCAGCTGGTTTGTTTATAGAAAAGGCTGCAAACATTACTAAAGGAATTGGCAGCTTTTATTCACAAGAGAATTTTCTCTGGAAGGGGAGTGTTTGGTGAATCCTCTTTCTTGCTTACCCCCAGCAGTTATCACTGAATATAAAGAGGTTGGATGAGCCCCGAAGGAAGTAGGAATGTTTGTCCCTATAAGAGCATGTTAGAAATGCCAAGTTAGTGTGACTAATGGATAAGACAGAAAGCAAAGCCTGTGATCTAAGATGAATAGAAGCATTAGAGGGAAAACCAGGAATGCAAATCTCACTTTGTTAGAGACACAGACCTTATGTCTGCTCCAGAGTTTTGTTTCATCAGCTCTTATAGATCATGGGCTCCTTCACTGTACACAGCAACTGTAAATTCTGCAAAAACTGGGAGATGTAGAGCCTGCAGAGGCTGATGTTTGTATTCAAAGTTCCTTGATGGAAGCTGCTAAGCAATACAGAAAATGCTGGCAGGAATCCCAGAGTTTGGAGGGAATTTCCATGTGCTGACTCAGACATGAATTGTATCTTGCCGGAATCCTACACCTGATCCTACTGAGGTTACGAAACCTGGAAGCAAGACTGAATTTAATGTGAACTACTGAAATTCTTAACAACACATGTAGAAGACATAAAAAAGGAAGAGCTGTGGATGCAAACACACAGTATATAGCTCTCTGTCATATAAGATACTCTCTGAGGACAAATTACAAAGACACTCACTGAACACCAAGTCAAGCAACATCATCCAGGAATGGGGGCAGCAAAATTCTTGCCCTGCCACACTGACAATACAGATTAATAGGTGTTAGCCCATCAGCCACAGAGAACCAGCTATGATCAAAATGTGTTGCTGCTGGAAATACATTAAATTCAGAAGAGAATACCGATGGCCTTTAAGTCTTGCCATTTCCTGAACTGTCTTGTTTATGTGCTACTTTTAGCAAAACAAACTTCTATGCTTATATGTCAGTATGGAAGTTAAAACTCTTAATAAGCTTTTTAGATATATTAGGGTAAAAGTTCAAAATTACTACTAATTTTTCTAAAAATTCTAGTGAAAATTGAAACTCTGAATTTCAGGGTAGATGTAGAAGTTGAGAGAAGGCCATGCAGGGTCTGCTGAGACCAGTCCTGTGAGAGCAACTCAATCGAGTTGCAGGGCAATAATAGAAAGAAGCCCTTTGCTAACTAACGCTTATGTATTCCTATGGGAAACTTGCAGACAAATTCTCCAAATCCTGCTTTTTCTATTTCCCTTTTCATTGTCAAGAAAGAGCTGCTTGCTGGTGATGTCTTTATTATGGTGTAATGCTTTAAAACACTTTAACATCTCTATTTATATGGGACACATCATCTCCTTCCTTCCAAAATCTTTGAGAACTTATTACCAACCACAAGATCTATTTTTCAGACTCTGGTTGGTACTGTTCATGTCTTGAGCTAATAAAACAATACAGAGAAATGCATTTGATAAACTATGACTCTCTCTGCTCTGGTTCATTAAAAGTGTCACGATTATCTCAAATTTCTTGTTGATTTGAAATTTTTGTGAAAACACCCTACAAAGAGTTCCTAAAGTTTCAGTCATTTCTCGGAAGTCTTTTGCAAGCACTCAGTGTTTCAGCATCAAGCTTATGATGTGATGTAAACCAAGAAGGTTGCTGAGACTGGTTAGAACCTCTTCCCAGTCTAACAGCTGCAATTAGAAATTGGACATGCTTGTGGCTGTCTAGGAGATTGGGTAATTTTTTTCCTTTTTCTGCTATTAAAAAAATTCAGATAAGACCAAGGAAGTTTAATAAGCAGTTGATTATGAACATGTTGGAATAAAAGGATATTGCTATTATAGGTAAGATTTTCACAAGCAAAATAAAGTTTTAATCCATTGAGGTCAATGACAAAGTTCTGTTTGGACTCAGTGGGAGTAGGATTTTAAACACTGCTAGGTACTTTCCAGAGGTAACGAATTTATTTAGAAGGAGGAAAAATGATTTAACAAGTGGAAGCAGTTTTCAAAAAATCTTAGGAAATTGATACTGTATGCTCTATTTTGCACACTGAAAAAAGCTGCTGCATAGATTTTCTCTCTCAAAAAAAGCAAAAAAATGTATTTTTTCTGAAATGGCACTTATTTTGTTCATAATAATAGCTAGTTTAAAAACAAAGGGAAACTGCATTGAAATATATAGCTTTTTTGTAATTTATTTATTTCAACTTCCATACCCTTTAGCTTCAATGTCACTTTATTTTCATTGAGCTGCTTAAATTTTATTAAGGTTTCTTTTTACTTGATGTTAACATATTTGTGTTGACATAATTAGAGCTTGTGGTCATGGAATAACACTTATTTGGTTGAATATTCAGCATTTATTCAGTACATGTCCTGTTTCATTAACAAATTCTAACCAACAGTTCTTCCTCTCCAGTAACAGAAAGCAGAGTTCATGAAATTTGTAGTACATTTTCTGTGAATGAAATTCACTTAAAACATTAGGGGTTTTGTTAGCAACTTATTCCCTGAGGGAATTTCTGGGTGGTAGCCTTGGGTCTTTTACATATAAGCAAGACCGTTTTTGTTTTCAGTTAAAATTCACATCAGACTTTCTTCCCCGAAACAGAGATACATTGCATTATTTTCACACAAGGCTGCAGTTACGTACCATCAGGTCCATACAATTTCTAGCAATGACATCAGGCTTGTGTATTAAACACAATGTTCCGTGGGATAAATAGTCCAGTGTGGCACTGGTATAAGCCATGAGGACCTGCCCCGTCATGAGCAGAATGCAAAAAAATCTATTTCTGCAAAATACTTCCAAGAGTTACTCTTGTATGAAGCAGTTGCTTACTCATTAGTCACCTCCTTGTGTGGTGTAGGCGACCTACTGTAACAAGCTAACTTGTACCCAGACCCTTTTTTAGTTCTCTCACCTCCTTTCAATCTGCCTATCAGCTTTCAAGAGCTGGACATGTCCCCGTGCATATAAAAAAGCAAAAGCAGCACTTCATATCACCTAGGTGGGTATTTTTGGATTTTGAAAGATGGAGACAAAACTTGTATGGCTATAAGCACAGGAAGAGTTGAGTCTTCAGTGGGCAACTTGTTTAAGTTCCAGTGTAGGTGTGCTCAAATTAACGGGGGTCTGTGATTTTTGGCTCAGGTCTGTAAAAGGGAGAAAGAGAAACTATGATATAGAATAAGCTTCTGATTTAACAAAGTACACAACTCAGCATGAAAATTCACTTATGTTCCTCTAAGATAAACAAAACCTTAAATTAATTGGGAAGGAAAAAAAAATAGAACAGGCAACACAGCTTAACTGAGCTGTGAGATTGTGGTAGGGCACATCTACAGAGTATTTTTTCAAGCAGATTTGATCTCACACTTCCCATTCCCTGAGCCAACTGCAAACCCCAAATCTCTGTATTGGCAGACATGTAGCTGTAGTCCTCACAACACTCATTCTAAACTAATAAGTCTGGCAGAGGGAGAGAGTATATTAGCTCATTCTTAGTTCCAGCAGCTACCCAGAAGGCATTACAACACACTTGAGATATATCTCATACAAACTACTGATATGCCTGTGCTGCACAGAAGTGACTGCAGTGTGCTGTAGGGACAGCTCAGGCACCAGGAGTTCTGACAGCTCAAAGTGAGGTATTATACCTTACATCCCAGGCAGGTATTGCTGAGTTGAATCTGGTTTAGCTGTAACTCCCGTGGTTGAACCTATGAAAAGAGTCCAGTTTCTTCCAAAAATAAAAATAAAAAAAATCAGTATTCTCAGGGCAGTGTGCATGCTTTCTATTCATGAGCTCAGTAAGCACTATTTTAGCCTCAGGTACCTCTGAACATTTCCTGGGTGTAGAGTTTGTGTAATACAACTTCTAAAATGTGTCTTGCTTACGATGAGAAAAAACCATTGTAGGAGTGGGATGAGCTATGAGAAAGTATAACATATAGTCAGAAGAAAGAAATTGGCACTTTATTGTCCTTAGGATTGAGCTAAAGAAAACTGCACACTCAAGAAGAAAATAAGAATTATATATTTTTTTTTTTTCAGACCCCAAGTAGTATATCTGGAGCTGTCAGATGACTTCAGGGCAGAGCTCAGTATTCTGAGCTCTGCTTCAGAAGCAGGTGCTCAGCTGGGGGCCAACAAGGCCAACAGCATCTGGGGTTGTATCAAGAGCATCACCGTCAATGCATCAAAGGGAGCGATCTTTCTCCTTTTTTCAGCACTCCTCGGAGGGCACGTAGAGTACTGTGTCCAGTTTTGGGCCACCTGGTACAAGAAAGACATGGATCAAACAGGGCAAATTCAGTGGAGGCCCACCAAGATAGTCAGGGTCTGAAGCACTTGCCCCATAGAGGCTGAGGGACCTGGATTTGTTTGCCCTTGAGAAGGAAAAGCTCTGGGGGAATTAAGCAGGGTCTTCTAAGACCCATGAGGAGGATACCAAGAAGACAGAGCTGAGCTTCTCACAGCAGTATGTGGTGAGAGGAAAAACTACAGTGAGCATGCATTTAAATAAGAGGAACTGGGACAGCCCAGAAGTGGAAGAGGCAGTCTAGGGGCTCATGCAATCTTCACACTTGAAGGTTTGCAAGACCCAGCTGTATAAAGTCCTGAGCTATGTGATCTGATCTCATAGCTGAGCTGGTTGCTTTAAGCAAGAGGTTGGACTAAAGACCTCCAGAGGTCCCTGCCAATCTCAATGATGTTGTGAGCCTATTTCTCCAGCATTTTTTTTTTTGAAAGGTTATAGGCTACTTCACTAAAACATTTCCGTGCCCCAGACTGTTCATAAAGGCTCTCCTAAAGGCAATAACTGTAAGCAAACATGTTTTGATCAAAGCGTTAGCTGAAAAAAAACCCCATGTTTCTTTCAGGGTTTACTCTGAGGTGACACTAGACCTTTGCATGAGTTTCACATGCAAACTAATGCATGTGAAACTTCCTTCTACAGTAGATGTCTTTTTTTTTGCAGTCCTTCATCACTGCTTAGTTCCCCAACTGCATTTTCCTTCTCTTCTCAGATTTTTTCCTTTGTTGCCAAGCCCCTGCTACATGTAGATACAAATTCTCTTACTGAAATTTTTTGTAGTAGAACCTGATTCAAAAATACATGCAAGGGAAGGAATTAGGTGGATTCCAAACACCATCTGATCTGCAGCAACAAATTACGTACTCTCAGCCCACTGAAAACTTTGGAAGAAGCCTATTAGCTTATGTTTCTTAAATTTGTGTGTAAAATGAAGTCTTGCTTCACCCTTGCAATGAACAAGAGAGTGAGCACTGGTGTTTAGTAGATAAGCAGTAAAGCTTTAGGGCAAAATTTCTTGCTCTGTGTTTCTCGACTCTTCTTCTTTCAGGTTACTGTAGAGCACCTCTAAAGAAGCCAAACTGATATATATTCAACTCAGAATCAAGGAAGACAGTTCTCCTGACCTCAGTGTCTTCCTTGGTATGAAGGACAGTTGGTGGAATCAGCCTTATTAATTGGGATATTTATATACTTACAATTTATCTAACTTCATTTATCATGGCATGCTACTTTTGTGCATAATACTCTTGTGTGTATTGTAAAACATCAGAATAAGCTGTGTGTCAAATCTTTGAGTGTTCCATGTACAAGCTACTTTGAACATTCAGTTGTGTTAAAACTGTGAATAATTAGAGAAAGAAAACGGTAGTTTGACCTGAGGTAACGAGGGGGAAACTGACTTGATAAATGCTATGAGAGGCTGATCATTAAGTTATGCCCTATTTTAAAAAAAATAAGAATCATTAATTTCTACCAATATAACATTGGGAAAAAAATAGATGCTTTACGTGGACATCTTTCTTTCCTTAATCTACTCTAACATTTTTTCCTGTGTTGTCTAAAATATAGCTAAATACTTTCCCAGAACAGTTCTGGTTATCTGCAGTTGGCTATCAGTGGGACTTCATCACACCACCTTTATTCAGTATAAATCAAAACTGTCTCCAGACCCTGAAATTGATATTTTCAAATGAACTTGCAGGATTTAGGCATCTACAACCCTTCTACTTTTATTGGAAATAGCATTATTTAGTTTGGGTTTTTTTTCTTTTGAGAATTTCAGCTTGACTTCTCCAGTTCCCATAACATACCTGTGCTCAAAATAAGACAGCTTTTTGTTGTTGTTACATAACAATGAGTCATTATTACATTTAATTCCTAAGAACTGGCCATGCACCATGAAATGAACTTTTTCTTTGTTCTCAATTAAACCCACAGGTACAGACATTCGTCTTTAGACTGAGACGTTGGTTTATATTATTCCAGCCGCACAAATACATTTAGAGCCTTCTCATTTATCATTGGTCATTCCTATGCCTTTAGGTAACCAGTTAAATGTCGTTGAAGTCAAATTATCAGTTGACTGAGTGTCTTGATCTGGTGTACTAGCATAACTGAAAGGCTATATAATGCTGACTCTTTAGTCAGCTGGCCAAGTGGTATCATCTGTTATTTCTTGTGCTTCGATTTGGATGCAATGAACTGAATTTTATAATCAGGAAATTAAGTACGAAGATTACTGATGGGTCACTTGCAGAAGAGCTTAGCACAAGGAGGTCACCTGGGCTGCAACTTAATACTTGATACCATTGCTTGCGTGTAATTATGTCAGTAGGTTGAAAGTGCAGTTACAAGGTTGAAGTTGCAAAGTGGTGTTACTTCTGGATGACATCTTCAGTCTTTGTTTGAGCACTGTTGGTATAAAGCAGTTAAGAAGGAAACTAAATAGACTGAATTTTCCTTAATAAAAAGGACTACCTTAGAAAGAGTTATTTACTTCCACTCTCATTCAGTGATAAATTTAGCCATTACCAGCTGCTGGGAGAGTTTCTTAACTGCTTACTTTTACAGACCACGCTTTAGAGCAACCTATGGGTTGTTTTAAGCTGTGACAGCCTGACTTTCTTTGGCTTATGCTGAGCACTCCCCACCGATTGGCTTAGGTAGATCTTCACTGGTCTCACAGACTTACAGAGATATTATTCTGAAAAGCCTAATTATTCCCACTTGTGAAGGGCTAGGGCTAAGGAGTGAGACCTAGGTCATTTTCTTTGCCAAGCCTGTGACTGAAAGTCTTGAGGTGTGTTTAGTTGAAACAGCCTTGCTACTCTGTTTTCAACTGCAGGTAACCACTCTATAGCAAAGATGGCTGAGTACATCCTCTGAACATTTCTCAGGGGGTCACTTTGCACACAGGTGGACTTCCACATGCTTTAACTACACCCCTCAGTGTCAGTGCTTAGAAGATCTATATCTTACCTACTATGTCCGCTGTCAGTCAGGGTTTGTCTTAGTCTGAGTCTTGTAGTGAGACCTGAGATGTTGCGTGGACAAACCAAGAGGGAGAGATGGTAAAGGAATAGTCATCTGGCTTCTGTAGTGGAGTTCTGCAAAGTAAGTCACCCTTAAAAACACCTGTGAATGAGAAGGACAGGAAGATCCTTCCTGACAGTAGACTAAAACTTGTTTGTTAGGGTATTTTAAATTAGACAAACTTAGTCAAACTGAGACTTACCTCACATCAATATTCAAAGTGAGAAACAAGATGTGTTGTGCTGCCTTCAGACTGATGAAGCAATAAGGTATTCAGTGAAGTGAGTCTTAGAGTATCAAGCAAACAAGAAGGTACCTAAGAAAGCCACGGATCAGAGGTTTGATTGTTATCAGAGAATCTGTCTTTCAAGCTGCTTATCTGTGCTAAAAATTGGTTTGAGCACTTCAAATTGCAAGTGCCCAATCTGCACAAAGTGGAAGTAATATGCTGACAAAGTCCTGTACAGGTAGCAATCAACATTATCCTGGATGAGCTACAATATTGCTAAGATGTTTTAAGAAGGACCTGCCAGAGAAGCATTACAGTAATTAACCCTGATTGTCAGAACATTGGGCAGGCCTGAGTCTCAGGAGCTGAAGATTTCAAATAAATAAATAAAAGGTTACTTGATGTGCATCACTGCTTAGGGACTGCAAGTCTGAAACCAGCATCCTGAGTCCATAAAGATAATAGCTTGCTCACAATTGATATGAATGGAGGACAACAGGAACCTTTAAAAGCGATCTGCAAAGGCAGGGGGGGAAAAAAAAAAAGGGGGTTGCACCATTTTCACTTTTTTTTAACTACTAAAGAAGTCTTGAAAGCCTCTGTCTCTCCTCACATTTCACATCTGATCTCATCTGCTTTCCTGGATGATTCTACAACAGACTAGAGGGAAAGCATAATTATGATGCCTCATCATACCACGGAAATAATACTGAGTTAGGAGAGAAAAAGGAAATTTTTTTTTTTAAATTAAAGCCACCAAGCTCTTGGTAGCATTTTTTAAATGCGTATTTTCGTTGGCAACTAGGCAATTTTGAACTCCATTCTTAGACATTTCACTTCCCTTCCTTTCAAAATTCAATACTTCCAGTTCTACAAACAAATGCAGAAAAAAATGCTAAATCCATTTCTTTGTGTACTCCACAGATATCTCCCAGGAAATAAACTGAAAACTGATATTACCAGTGCTGGGTGTTAAAAAAAAAAAAAAAAAAAAAGAGTTTAAAATAAGTGTGAAGCTGCCGCTCTGTGTTGTCACACAGCAAAACAAGGAATGATAGTAAGTGACATAATGCCATTCTCTCTGCCATCTTTGAATCTGTAAATGCTGCAACATTAAAAGATGTGTGTTTAAGCTCTTAAATGAGATATCATGTAAATAGCATCAATATCTGACACATTAGCATGCAGAAGTTGCTACAGCAGCCTATTTAGCATGAGTAACTCAACAGGATTGAAAGAAACTTGGAGATAAAAATCACGTTCCAGAAAAAAAAAAGTACACTGCACAAAAATGCATAGGGCTGGGTTTTCCTGGCAAATTACATCAAGATTGGTTTGGGCGAGCTCTTTTGTAACTAATGTTATTGCTCAGCAACAGCGTTTATTGCCTGAGAGGGAGAAGGAATAATCAAAGCTGACCCAAACACTATAAGTAGATATTCCACATGGGAAAAAATTTTGAATGATTTATGATAGCCAAAGCATTCATTAAATCTCTCCGAAAATAAGCACAGATAGGGAAACAGTCACAGATGGCCAAAAGATCAATCAGAAAATAACCCACAGGAAGCTTAGTGCCAAAAGTAATTGACATAATCGTCAAATCAATTTCTGATGGTACAGACACTTTTGCATTCAGTTTGCTTCCCTATGCTGTAGATCATTTGGCTTGTCATTCTGATCACTGGCCCATGTTGTCCAATATAGGCTTGAAACAGTTTTGAGAAGTCCGGGTACTTTCTGGAGTTTTCTTTCCTCATGCTCACAAAGATGCCAGGTGAGGACCAGGTTATTGTTTCTGGTATGTGAGCATTTATACGATATTCACTTTTGAGATGTAGCTTTATCACCAGATATTTTCCATTTCATGTACAAAAATAGAGAGCCCTGGGACACTGTGGACCTTTGTCCAAGATGTTCCCTCACAATGATTACAGGAAGGGAAGAAGTGCACAAACCTGGTTGCTGACGAGCTTTTCAGGCCAAGCCTTTAGGTCACTGGTCAGAGCAGCAGCAGTGCCTTACACAGTTCAAAGATTACTGCACAAAGTCATAATGGAGAACACTGCTCAGGAGAAAAAATCTATTGTTTCATCATAACTAAAGCACTTTTCAAAATCTCAGAGGTTTAAAAATAAAAAAATTAGCATATTGTCATATGTGACGGGATAAAGCAGAGAGAAAGGAGTTCTACTGGGAGACACACACACCTAGGAACTGAATTGGAAATAGAGTTTAATGCTTCTTTCAGGCAGTAGATTGCCAACTGTGTAGGAACATATTTTGTTTAGTGGTGTGATCAGTAGAAATCACACATTAGTAATTTCCGCCTGCCTACCTGTCTGTAAAGTGCTTATCTGTGCACTACCCAGAAGTTTAAAGTTGTTCAGAAGCATAACAGTTGAAAAGTGTTTGAGGTATTGATGGATATTTATGTCTGCTCATCTGAGAAAACGAGTCCTCTACTTATTTCAATAGGCCTGAGCACAAAACTATAATATTTTTTGTGTGTTTGTGCAATATAAGAAACATACTGAGTGTCCTAATTTGTTGTACATCATTCAGAAAGATCTTGGCAATCTAGAAATCTATGTTTTGTAGCTAGTGGAGATTTCTGTCACTTTGGGGTTAGATTGGAGTTTTTGGACAAAAAGATAATTTCTGCATGTCATGAATGTTTGCTGCTCCTTTTTGGAATGAAGGTACAGACAGAAGAAGCAGGTGATTCTTCCGGAGGCACGCCAGGATGGGAAGAAACCTTCTATGTGTAAGAAAATAGGAGGCAACACACAGACAGCTAAATACAACAGCGATAGAGGGCAGACTGTCCTAACTAAGGTGATATCATTCGTCCTAACACATTTACAAAGACAGTACAAAGGGCCGAGGTCCCAGCATCCCACCGCAAGCCTGAGCACACTCACTACACGTAATAAATCTGTAATCTCAAACCTGAGTCTCCACAGCTCCTCAACAGTAACCCATATCTAGCCCAAGAGACAGACCCAAATATTTCCAGACCTAAAAGCATAGGTTCATGAGCGCTGAGCTAAAGAAAAAATGTTGCTGTGTGTTGCAACGCCGAAAGTTGTAATCTCCTGAGATACATATACGCTTTTATACATACACCTGAACATACATATAAAGTAGGCCACAACTGGTAGTTGACCTCCAGATATATCTATTTGCAATCAGGTAGCACAAGTAAACATTTTCAAGTCTTGTAATGTAAAGAAGAAAAATGAAGCTTTTGTAAAAAATGATAAAGAATGAAATTACATTTAAAATTAGATTTTCCAAAGAGATTTTTCTTTTTAACTTGCTCATACCACAGAACACTGAAAACTGACAGGAAACATGATTGAGATCCAAAGTCTCTGCTCCAAAGATAGAAATCATATTTGTACTACATAACTCCCAAATCGTTAGGGGTTAAAACAAATCAAATTGAGACATATAGAGATATCACATGGAAAGGCCTTTTCTATATTGTGAATGATGATGGATTCACGGAAAAAACAGACTTTCATAAAAAATAGAGTACAATTTGGGAATGCCTAAAGGAAGAAAGCAAGAAGTATCTAAAAGGGAGCTTTTTTGGGTGTTGGTTTTTCCCAAAATTTGTATCTATTACCAGAATAAAGAAATACACAATGGATATGATATATGCAGGCAAAGCAATAATGCAGTAAATAATATATAACCCTGGTCTATATTTCATTTTTGTGATTTCATTTGTATTTCAAGTCCAAGATGTTCAATGATGAGTACGGATTTTGGATGCACTAGATGAAATACTGTATTCAGTGTCTGAAATGCCAAATTGTCATGCTTTCCTCCACCCTCAACCCCCCAGCCGCTTTTCAGATTTCTTTCAAAAACAAGTCAATAGTTTCTTCTCACACCTCTTCATCTGCCGGTAAAGGTCTCTCTTTACATCCACTTTTTGCTGAGGGGATACCTCAGTTCACATCTCCTGGTGCAACAGGTCAGAACAGTTCCCTCAGAGTGACTGCAGTCTATTATTATGTCAGTATTGTTGCCTTGATGCAGTAAATATGAAACCTACATTTCTTGCAAGGAATTAGATTGTATGGTTTTTTTGCTGGATTTAGTGAATGAATTAACTCCCTCCTCTAGTAATAAATAGTAATAAAACCTTTTGCTGACATTTTAAAGAATAGTGCAGAATGCAGGTAAAACACCGCAGAATTGATTTTGCACTTATCAAACAAGAAGAAATGTAATTATATTACATTTTCCCAAGGATTATTTTCTATTATCTAGCCTCTTTATTCTAAAAAACATAAGAAATCAGTAGTCTTCTATGAAAGGCAGAAGGGTTCCACACCACTGCAATTCCTGTATTTTTCTTAGGGAGGCACATGCTCTTTAGATGGGCCAGTGTGGCTCTGTTTGTGACCTGTTATTTCAGAAAAAAAAAAAACTGGACCCAATTTTTCTGTGAAACTATGGGCTCTAAAGGGAAGACAGTTTCTGCTTTGCCCTTAGATCTCCTTTTACAACCTGCTACTTTGCAGAGCCTTGTGTCACTCTGCTAAGACAGGGCTAAGAAAATTTCCTCTTATTCAGCTCTTGATCAGGTAAGCTTCTTTTGCTATATTTTGGTCCACATGCACATAGGAATAACCTGTGTTTTACATTTATGTGGAAGATAATTTTGGTGTTATTAATTTTTTTAACTGCATTCTCTTCTTGGAATGAAATGGATGTGAAGGAGGAGCCCTCACTGATATGAGGTAATAAAAGAACAACAAAAAGAATTTCAGTTCCTATTACTATATGTAATTTCTCTGCCCTTCTGAATCCTGCCTCTGTCATACTGTCAGTTGTTGGTGTTAGCAAGGCATCTTGACCCTCAAAGAAGAGGTCTTTGCCTTTGAAATAGTGTTGGACTAGAAAGCCAAGCAAAATTCTTCATCTAAATAAAGGTGAGGATGGCTGACCTGTTGGAAACAAAGAAGTACTATTTCCAGGCTCTTCTCATTGATGCCAATCAATAGAACAAGAGGTTATGGGCAGAAACTCTTGCACAGGAAGTTCCACCTGAATGTGAGAAAGAACTTACTGTGTGAGTGACCATGTACTGGAACAGGTTGTCCAGGGAGGTTGTGGAGTCTCCCTCACTGGAGATATTCAAAAACCATCTGGACACAGTCCTGTGCCATGTGCTCTGGGATGACCCTGCTTGAGCACAGAGGTTGGACCATATGACCCACTGTGGCCCCTTCCAGATTCACCCACTCTGTGATTCTAAAACCATCTGGAAAGATAGCCACTGACCTCAGTGAGTGTTTGCTCTGGCCTGAGGAATACCCAAAGAAACTTTGATACTATCATGTTTCAAATAAAAACTCAAATACCAATCAATTCATGATTTAAAAGCATGAAAACTATTGCAAGCAGTTATCCCTTTTAGTACTGCTTTGCAGTTTCTTCAGCATCACAGAAATGGTCCAATGAGTGAAGTTTGAAAATAACAGATAATTTTAAAAGTCTTAAAAAAAAAAATCATTTAATTACTTTTCCTTTCCTCTACTTGCACTTGATAAATGAACATATTAAACTGTGAAGACTCAGGAGCCTCCAAAAGCCTTTGATGTGTATAAGAATAATCTAATAATTAACCTCAGGATTCACCAGCATGACTCACTGAGGTGAAGTGAAACAGTGCTTATGATGAAGGGAATTCCAGAACTGCCAGCCCCAAGGAACCAACCTGGCTTCATTCTCCTATGCTTTGTCATGGAGAGCTCTGAGCTCCCCTTGATCTACCTTTTTTTTTGCATTTCATTCTTGATGAGAGGATTTTTTTTCAATGCAGTGATGCTGGGTGCAACATTTTTAAAATGACAATGTTGAGAAGTAACATTTGGCTTACATAATACATATGCAACAGGAAGATATATTTTCTCTCTGGATTATTTTTGCCAGTACCTGATATTAGAGAACATTGTTCAGCCTGGGGTACCTATTAAATACTTTATATTGATGTGCTTACCTGAACTAAGCATGAGCCCTCTCTTTAAAGTGAGAAAACCTATGCTCACAACTTATCCTGCTTTGGCAATTACAGCATGAATACTAGTCTTACTTCTGCTCTAGAGAAGGACAGTACTTCAGCTCCTACAAGTGCCATTGAAGAGGTGGCTGTTTTGTGTTAATAAATTGCTCCCCTTGCCTTTAACTGCAAGCATAACAATTCATAATAATGCAACTTCATATTTGTACCAGGACCAGAAGTGGTTACTGATTTTACGTACTCAGAATAAGTAAGTACTTTCATCCTAATTTTGTAATGTACTGGAAAGCTTCAATGCCAATTGGACTGAATTGTAAACGAGGGCATCAGTAGCTCCCTGAAAATGAACACTCAAAACCTGGAATTGATTAAGGAGTGGACATTTAAAAACCTGGGCAGCAGTTTCTGTTGTCTGTGACTCTCTGAGTGCTTTTATAATATGGTATGGGAGCCAAGGTAGTCTCAGACTCACTGAAGATGGCCACAGTGATGATACAGTCCAGGAGGGAGAGCCTTGACAGAAATATCTGCAGATTTGTGCAGCAGCAATACTAAGAACAAAATCACGCAAGTCAATGTTTTAATCTACTGTTTGAAGACTACCTCTGTGCAAGCATACCCTGTCTTAGAGCTGCATTTCCAGAGTCCTTTCCAAAGCAAATCAAAATATTCCCTCGAACGAGACTCAGCGATACTATGTACAGTATGCTCCCATTTCACAGATTTTAGCTAAGTCTTCAGAGGGATGTCTAGGAGAAGTCAGGGTGAGGAAGAATTGCTCTTGTTGAATCAAGAAAGAACTAGTCAAGGAGGAAAAACTTTTGAGGTGTTCTGCCCCTTACCCTTGAACACCAAGTAGTAATTTCTCAATGTTAACAGAAGTTGTCTTAAACCTATAGTTGCAATGTTGCATCAGGGAAGGGGTAATATATGTAGTAATATGTTATTACAGAATCAAAGAATAGTTTGAGTTGGAAGAGTCCTTAAACATCATCTATTTCCATCTTCCCTGCCATGGGCAGGGACACTTTCCACTAGACCAGCTTGCTCAAAGCCCCTACAATTTCTGTGGATTTCCCATCCCTGGAAGTGTTCCAGTGCTTGGATTGCTCACAGACAGTTGTGTTGCTTTCCCAGCAGATATCTGGGTGGTTGAAATGTCCCATAAGGTTGAGAGCTTGTGAGCATGATGCATCCCATATCTGAAGGAAGAAGGCCTTATGGACAGGCTCCCCCAATAAGGCACCTGTAGTAGACATCAACAACAAAGTGCCCTTCGTTGGTCCTGTCCTTGATTTTTACCCAGAAATTCTCAACCTGTTCATAGCTGGTTTGTGCTTTTATTCTTTCTTCTTAGTCAAGGATTCACCAACAGTGACCAACACTTTCATTTGCAAAAAACTAATGAATTTTGTTGTGCCTTGAACTGAGGGTCAAAGTCTCACAAAAGCATCTGGAAGTCCTTCTCAAGAGAGAGGATAGATGCTTGCTTTCTCTCTCAGATAAACTGTATTAAATACATCTCCACTGTAAATCCACTACTTCCCAGTGCACATCCAAGTCCAGATCTTCAAGATCACTGATACACCAAATTAATCCATGTTTTTTTTCAACTTACAGGTTTCAAAGCATTTATATCTTTCAAAAACAATGCAGTTTATCTGAATTAAAGGTAGTATGTTTCCTCTGTTGAAGTGAAGCAACAGATTTATTTTAAATATTATTTGTATTAGGGCAACCTCAGATACAACTGCCTGGGTGAAATTTTCTTCCATCTGTAATAAGTTTAACTGAGTCATACTGATACTGAAGTTATAATTTATTTATTGCTGTCGAAGGAGCTCCCTTTCCTTTTAGTACTTCAATACAGTGAAAAGTCTTAGATGAACTGTAGTTAATAATAGTTTGTGGTCAACCTGGGAGGACACTCCAAGCAGTCATGTTTGCTTTTGACCATGTTCTGTTCAATACTGTCACTGCCGACGTGGCCAATGGAATAGGGGGATTGCCAACATTACTTAAGAGGTTCAGCATTTGAAAGACTACATAGGAGTCCAAAGCCAGGTGAACATCTTCAGTTTGGAAGCAGCAAAACAGGGATTTGGAAAAAATAAGTGGAGCCTGGGAACTGAGGATGAAGATTTTAAATGGGTCTGGGAGCAACTGTGTGGAAAAAATTCAAAGTTTACAATGTGCCACAATTGTGTATAAGGCTGCTGCAAAAGAACAAATGTCATTCTGGGATGCTTTAAGAGCATTGTTGGTTGTAAGACATAGGAATGAAATTATTCTGCTCTACTTGCCCCTGGAGAAGCCTCAGTGGAAGTCCTGTATCCAATTTAGGGCATTGCACTTACAGACAGATGTATACCAACTGGAGATAATCCAGAAGAAAGCATTAGGAATGATCAGCCAAGGAGGAAAGGCTGAATGAACTAGCCTTATTTTATTTAATATGAAGGAAAACAAGAAAGAAGGGTGATAAAAACCTCCCATTTTGTAAAAGTTTGCTCTAAAAAGGAGGTGTTCGGTTATCCGTCAAATCTAAGAGAGGGAGGCCTAGGAGAAATCAACTTTCTTCTCGACAAACTATATTTAAACTATATAAAAGGGACAAAAATCTAGTCACAACATTTATGAAAACCTTAGAGCAAGATGACAAGATACAGGTCAAATTTCAATTTTCAATTAATTAAAATTTTCTATTAAGCTAATTTAGGCTTAGGTGTAGTGGGTTAGGCATAACTGATCCTTATTCTTTAAAGGGGTATGAAGAAGATGACCTCTTGATATCCCTTCCAATACCGAAATTTCAGAAGGGTGAGTTCTACCCTCCTCCTCCTCTGTGCAAAGGTGTGAAATGGGAGTTCAGAGGTGGTGTTATGATGGCAAGTAAAAACAATCATTTAACTTTAAAACAAATTATCTTCTGCCATGTGTGCTTCAAATATTCTGTCCCATATCTTGACAGAGAATGACTAGAAATTTGGACCCGAAATAATAAATGCTGCAGAGTTAGGAGCTGGTAGAGATTTTTAATCCATATGCCTAGAATTTGAGAGTCTGAATTCCTCCTGATTGCCTAATGTCCATCTGAAACACTTAGTAGAAATGTATCCCAAATGTGTGTTGCCATGATGTTGCCTTTACAGTTCTGAATGGAAAAAAGAACAATGTCAGTTCTCTGTGAGAGGATCAGGACATGAACTGCATGAACTTTTAGACTGTTAGCTGAGATTACTTTTTTCCCCCACCATTCTTCTGATGGAATTATTGATTTTGAAAATTTTTCCTTGAGATTAAATCATTTTGTAATACAAAAATATATCTAATCAGAAAAAACCAGCCAGCTAAAATTCACAGGATTACTTTCTGCAGCAGGGATCTTCCACACAAATATCTCCGCCTTTCATAGTCTACAGGGCCACATGACTATGAAAAGACAAACCTGAAAATATTTCCCTTGTAATTATTCAGCAGGCAGATATGGAATTTCTGACTCAGCACAATAAAGCCTTTTCCCAATCAACACATACTAATGATTAGGAAGGCTTGGAAAGTGTTATGTAGGATTATTCTGGAAATTGCTGTCTGAGGCTGCCTTAATCAGGATATGACTGGTTTTGAATAAGGATGTGTAAGTCACTATCAGTTTTCATCAAGGTGGCCCAAGCCTGTTTATCCTTTTGCTGTATGTGATGACACGCATTGCAGCCTAGGTGAAAATGTCCTGTCCATCTCCTAGAAAAGCTTAATAATTTATTTGTAGCCCATCTCATGCCAGACTAGTGCACACTGTTCATTCTCTGCACTTCACAACTGTCTCTTAAAGCAGCAGTACTGCATGCTGCAAACAGCTTTGCCTGACACCCTCCTGTTTTTCATTATATGGCTAAGTTACGTTTCCAAACAATACAGAAGGGATAGTCGATATGGGGGATGTTTGGGAGAAATATCACGACCTTGGTTACAACTGGTACAATTCAGCAACCAAGCTGTGAAAGAAATTTCACCCCAGGACCATCAAGGTAAGGATATAGAGGAAAAAAGTTGCCCGCAACATAACTTCCCTATAGGGTGTTAGACTAAATATATACAGGGTGTTGCTAAACTAGCAGCAGTTCATTAGCTTTCTTCTCTTTTGTTGTGCTGAGCCTCTCTTTGCTGTGTGGTAATGCTTTTGGCATATGAAAACAATATTTCCCCTTTTTTCGCGTTCAGGGAGTTTATGGCTCTATTTTACCAGACCATATGATGCTGTGTTCCACCAAGAAATGGCTCACGTCACACCTGAAAACACAGTGGGCTGAAGGAGGTGAAGCCATGTAGTCTCACTTCTCAGGCTTTCTGTCGTTCTCTTCCTTGCTTTTCTGCCTGAGCAGGCAGTCCTATATTCAGCTTCAGGTCTACATCCAGATTTTTGAGGTCTGAGGGTACAGCTGGTCTGTGATTCAGCAGTTCTCCCTGCAGTAGTTTTGCAGGATCAGTTCCCTTAACGCTGTCACTGCAGCTGTCCTGTTTGTGCAGCTTCCACTAGCAGCCAGCTGCTGTGCTGCAGGGGATCCCATCACATGCATGATGCACTGCTACTGGTCAGAGGCCTCCTGAAATCTGAATTTATCAGAATTTCTGTCTTAATCCCCACCATCACTTTTAAAGCATATTTTTATACAATTTTGAGAAGTACTGCTCTCGCTCTCTGACCACTGCTGAAGACCTGGAAATCAGAAGCAGGTGAGTATACCTAAACTAGGCAAGATGGTCTGGGACTGTAAAACTGAGCTGCAGGGAGAAACATGCAGTCTCACACCCAAACTTCCCCCTTGTATCAAATGTAATTACTGAATGAAGGAAAAACCAGACCAACAGCTTCAATAACTGAAAGGCTACCCAGGGCTGGATAACTTTGCAATATCCAAGCAGAAAGCGGGTTTGCACTTTTCACATTATTAAGTTTTATTTATTTTATTTATTTATTAAGTTTTATTATTTTCTGACATCTGTGAGTTTCCCACTCTCTGTCTCAGCTTCTTTGCAGCAAACTACACTTCCACCAATCATCTGGGCATTTCCCCCCAATCACCTGGGCATCTCCTCCTCTTTCAGACCTTCAGTCATGGTAGTGTCCAGGTTCTCCCTTTCTGTGGCACACTTGGACTTTGAATGTTTTGATCTTCTGTACTAAAGGACTGCACATTCTGTAGTCTGCTGGGAAGGGTCTAGTGGCTTGGGACAGCTAGGGACATGTGATTAGATGTGGACATTAGATTTTGTCTGCAATTTATGAGAGTGGACTAGATGGCCATTTCTAGACTCCATGAGGTTACTTGTCACCCCACACCTCCCTCACTCTCCCCCTCAGTGTTTTCCTAACTTAATACTTGTCAGAACTGTGCATTTTTATGCCACTGTCTGGACTGATCATTGGTCTCTTCTGTAATGCAAAGTTAGAGAGCAAGCAATGGTAGAGAGCAATGGTACCCTGTACCATTATAGGGTAATAGGTTCTAACATTCAGAGAATCTATGCTACTTTTTTTTTCCCATGAATTTGACTGTTCTTTCAGACCCAGGCCCAGACAATGTTCTTGCTGATAAAGTGGTCAGGGCCACAGCTTTTTCTCTTCCCCTGAGTAGCCAGGCAAAAACATACCTATGTATTTTCTTACCCTCCAATATAGCCTGGAACTGTTCCCTGCAAATGATCTCTAGCCCATGCTGACTTCCAGCTGTGCCCAGCATTGCTGGTGAGAGACCCTGACCAAAACAGCAGCATGAGTTGTGCCAGTGACTTGATCGTATGGGCACCCACATGCCAGGTGGCTGTGTTCTGTGTCTGTCTGCTTTATTATTACAAACGTAGCCCGAGGGAGCCAGAAATGGCTGATCCTGAGGTATGCAAATATCAAGAGGCCGTCAAGAGAGATGAACCCACAGATTCTGAAGAAAGGTTGCATGTCTAAGTGAAAATGCAGACACACATCTGTTACACAGCTTGTATGAGTAATGGTAGCCATGGGCATACAGTGGCATGAGCACTAGCTTTGCTAGAAGCCAGAGGAGATACAGAGGATCCTCAGCAACAATATATTCTGATTTGCATTTTGTAGAGCCAGTGCTGTTGTGCTCTCAGTGCTCTTTTTACCTATACCAGTCTTGACAACCTAGCAGAATTATACTAGCTCATGCTCTAATTTAGCCCTCGTTTTGCTGCATGGACAGCACAAATGCTGGATTGCCTGCGGTGCAAACATGAGCAGCCTCATAAGCACATATTGGCTCAAAATGGAGGTCCCTTTAGCCCATTTCTGTGTCTCTCATAGTGGCTCATAGCAGATGCTCAGGGAGTAGCAGGGCATGCATCATATATCCCAAAGACAGCAGCTGAGCAAATCTGGGACAAGGAAGACGAATGAAAAAGCATGTTCATCATTTTCAGAGTTTGGGCGTCATCCATGTGCTCTGGCAAAGGGAAAGAGTTTTCTGTTTACATGCATCGCATCACTTCTGCCATAAAAACGAATGGCTCTTTCTGGCCTGTTGCAATGAACAGCAGAAGTGGTACCACCCAAAGCACATTCTGCTGTATATGCCTCCATAGTTCTGCCCCTCTACGTAAGCCTGACATAGCCCAGCTCCTCACAAGCCATTGAAACAAGAGAGAGGCCTTGCTTTTTGGTTGCTTTGTTACAAGATCTATAACAGAATTCAGATCTTGTGGCACCTTTGAATCTGGGGATCATCCAGTCCAAGTCAGGCTGGATAAAGAACATTCTTCTCCAACGTGCTTTTCCAGCAGCACAGCTGAAATAAGGAGCACTCTGTGCACACAGACATTTCTTTGCTCTTAGTTTGGGCCCCACAAATCTCTGTGAGGCCATGGAAAACCTTTCAGCCCTTGGCCCCTCTGCAGAAACACTGCTACCATCCTGTAAGTCACAGTTGCTTCATTGTTCTGGGGAGCTGTTGGTTGATGTCCCATCATGAGTGGAAGAGGGTACCTGGGATGGTCCATCCACTCTGAAAAATTCTGTTCTTTTCTCAGAAATCAGGACTAAACAAAGCAGATCGAATTGGCTTGCCTGAACAGACAAGGTGAATATACAAGCTTCAACTACTACTGTCTGAGCCCACCCCTAAGAAGAGCGTTCAATGAACAGAAGAGAAGCAGGCCCAAAGGTAGGTGAAGAAAAGGAAAAGAAGGAAGGTACTAATGTAATAAATGACAAGAGCACATTTACACAGGTAAATAGAAACTTTGCATATCCTCCTGTAATATGTCAGGCCCCCAAAACAGCCTCAGCAATTTAGTGGACTTTACTCTTTGTCTCACTTTTCCTCGTCTTTCCATACCAGCGATCCTCAAGCTTTACCAACAACATGTTAAAAGCCAGCCACAGCCCATGTAGAGGTAGCTCCTGTCCACACTCATATGGGTAGAGAGTGGTCACTGGAAGACTTGGGCTATAATAGCACAATTCTGAGCTTTATCTCAGCTTCAATAAGTGGAATGCTGCAAACCTTCAAAAACACCCTTGTTTTGAAGCTGCCTCTGCACCTAACTGATAGTTTCACTATCCCCCAACACAACATATTTACAAGAGCAGGTAGTTACAGGACAAGAGGGAATGGCTTCAAACTAAAAGACAGTGGGTTCAGATTAGATACTAGGAATAAATGATTTATTGAAATAGTGGTGAAGCATTGGAACAGGTTGTCCATAGAAGTTGTGGATGCCTCATCCCCAGAAGTGTTCAAGACTAGGTTGAACTCTAATCAACATGGTCTAGTGAAAAGTGTTCCTGCCTGTGGCTGGGGAGTTGGATCTTGATGGTCTTAAGGCAGACCATTCTGTGATTCTGTGAGCATTCCCACAGCCCTCATCATATACATAGCCGATGTTAGCTGCCTCATTATAACAAGACGGGCAAAACTAACACTGAAGAAAGCAGTGGAAATTACAGAAGGTAGCACTACAGCCTGCCAGCTGCAGCCTTGTATTTTATTTAGTCTCTCAGAGTCCCTCTGGCTGAGGAGGTGGCCAGACTTATGCTGAAGGCTTGCAAGCCCCAAGTGTGTGCCACATCAGTTTGCCCAGGCTTAAAGCAGAGAGCCATAAGCAATGGTTTGTCCTCATTGCCATTCCAAATAAAATACTTCAATACAGCCATGCTGATGATGCTTTTGTGTCAGAAGGCTCATATTGTGTATGTGCCCTACAGCTGGTCTTATTCACGCGACTGCCACTTCTGAGCACAGGCTGAGCATGGGGAGGGATAGCCTTTTGTGTGCCATTTCTTGCCAGCTTGGCCCTACAGCATGAAGCCATGATGCCTGCAGTTGTTTCACACCATCCCCTGCTGGCCTCAGGCTTCCTCCCCTGAAAGAAGTGCATGTCCTGGAAGAAAAGGGGGATGGACATCTGCTTAATATGAGTGCTTGACTGTGAGGACCCCTCTAAACACTGTCAGCATCACTCAACAAGGTTTGCCTCTGTACAGCCAGCATCTCTGTGCTCAGTCATTTTTGGTCTTCCCTATCTCCTGTGTTCTTTATGCTTTCAGGTGCCTTGACTTTCTTTTTTTTTTTCCCTGCCTTTCCCAATTTCTTTTCCCTTTGGGACTTGCTCTGCCTCTCCCCTTCAGGCTTCCTGTCTCCCCTCCAAGCCAGCACTTCCGACAGCAGGAATTTCAAGATATGGCATGCTCATACATTTTGTATTAGCTCTAGGGGCTCTTAAGCCTTTTGACATCATGGGGTTACACAAAGTAGCAAGCACTGCAGCCCAGGACCGTACCTGGAAGTAAGAGAAAAGGAAAGGGACTGGAAATTATATGCTTAGAAACAGGAATGCCACACTTTTGAAAATTTAACTAGCTGTTCATTCAATCTGAAAAGGTTGATGCATTAAGAATTCACATTAGAATTAAGGGTGGGGGGAGAAAAAACACGTGCTGGCAGAAGGCTGAGGATAAAGCCAGCATTTCTTTATCACTGCCTAGGGTAAAGAAAAACCTTAATCACAATACTTGTCTTTGAAAAATTTTTATGTCATAACAGCACATTTCTTAAATTCTGCATGAAAAGTGCATTAATATTTATTCATTTTCTACAGTCTTTAGATAATTCCTGATGATCTTATTTTGCTAGCATTGATGGTTGCTTACCTTTTATTCTCCTTCTGTACACTGGTCCAAAGCTTGATCACCATATATCAACATCTTGCTTGTCTTTGGAAACCGTTTCCTGTGACCCTGGTAAACAAAACTTGCTGACTTTGTTCTCAAGCCTCAAAATTAACTTCTAGGGCAGAGACCTTCTGCCATGGTAGATGCTGGTGGACCTCAGACTTAGTAAAGAAACTTATTCCTGTTGAAACTGGTAGGACTGGGAAACACTTCCAGTCACCCTTTTCACACTAGTTTTCCTTTCAGGCCCAAGTGTTTGCCATTCACTGATAAATGAATGGTGAACATTTTACAATTCGAATACACATCCTGCCTGCCTTACACAAGAGGGCTACTTTTCTACAGGAGTAAGACCACGTCCCTTTGATTTCATTATTTAATAACATGTATCTTTGCACCTCTAACACCTTAGAAATGCTTTCTACACTCTAAAAACTTCCTAAAAAACTTAAATACTTAAATATTTAACATACCTAGAATTCATCTTCACCCACTGACGTTCAAACATGAAGGGGGTTTGGTGAATTTTTATAATTTAAACAATAGGTAGGTGAACATTTTTTGGTCAATGTTAACATCACCTTTTCAAAATGTTTGGTTTCTAAGAAAATGTTAGTACTTTCAAATTACATAGATCTCTGTTGGTTTCCAGTTATAAAAACAGGGTAGAGAAGACTGAGTATCCAGACACTGGCACCTGGCCAGTTGATTTTGCAGAACTCATTTACAAATTGTATTTTAAGCAAAATTACTCTTGTATTAAAAAGTCAGAGCTAGATAAGATCATCATCCTCCAAACAGTTTACAGGCAAAGACAAATCTGTATTCCTTCACCTAATGTCTGTGTGCATACTTATATAAAGCCAGAGCACTCTAAATTTCTAGAAGCGAGCACATTTGAATGAGACCATGTCTCTTTCATTCTCTTTGGTACACCAAATACTAACTCCTAATCATACTGTTCAGTCTTTTGGGATAAAAATGCAATTCTGAGATGAGTGTAAATGCCCTTTCTGCAAAGAAAAGTCTCTTATCTGCAGTAATTTCGTGAGCAGGCTCTGTGATGATATCTGAAGTGCCGTGCTTCACCCACAGAAACTCTACCTCTACTTTTTGGATCAGTAATTTCCAAAAACTGGAGTGATAGCTAGGCAGAGAGATGCCAGCATGGGACATTTATTTGTATATCAGTGGATCACAGTCTCTTTTTCAGCTAAACAATTTAGAAAAACAAAAGACACTATCTTTCTGGATGGTTGTATTTCTTTCATAAACAATGTCAGTAGATAAGGGCATATTTTTGTTCTCAGCTAAGGAACATTTTATCATGCAAAGGTATCAAACTATTATCTAGTCATGCACTTGTCCCAGTGGAAAAAAAAAAAAGCTTTTCAAAACCTGAAAGAGAAAAATGCAACAGCTTTAGTATTCAAAAATCTCCTACTGACAATACGGGACAATAGTGACATGTTAAAAGTAAACACTGGCTTTGGTGTTTTTTTAAATACAAACGTTACAAATCATTGGATCAAAATTAATTTCAGCTACATTTACAAACCAAGAAGAATCCAGACTAGTTGTGATGATTCAATGAGGAATATTCAATGGGGCAAGAATAAAGGCCTTTTATGTAGAGCAGGCACTAGTTTTAAGCCTACTTCGTACTTTGTACATGTCCTTGGATTTATAATCTGATTTTCAGCTATTCTTAATATTCACAGGAGCTGGAGGATTTTCTTTAGAAACTGGAGTGGTCGCTGCTCCCACATCTTAGGCATCATATTGATCAAACCCATTTCCGAGACAGGAGTCCCAAATCCCTCCCAGAGCTTGGAGCCCAGATGCCTCAGAGCACTGAAATGATGGATCTCCTCCTGGCAGCGGATTACTAGTGCACAAACACCATGAACACCTCCCTAGTAGCATACCTGTCGCTGATGCCGTGAGTGGAAATGAATTCAATACATTTCATTTTTTCAGAGCATCTTGTTTCAAAGACAAAACACAAGATTGCTCCCTCCCATACATGAGAAACAATATTCTGGCTGACATAAATAAACATATTACATGGATAATGGGCAAAAATCTCACAATATTTGTCTCACTAGGAATAGTCACTGTCTCTTTGCTCCCAGGTAGCAATACCCTAACGAGAACCTACCTTGGTGATCAGCCAGGTATGATAAAGCATTGGGACCGAGAGCAGACATGCTTCACATTGTAGTTCAGGATGCAGTACAACCTTCCTTTCAATCATGCAGAAATCTAAATTCACAGCCACCATGAAGATTAAAGGGAAGTGAAAATCCATCATTAACCCATGCACTGACTTTCTCCTGGCTATATTGATGAAGAATAAACACAGCAACCTTGCCTAATATTTTATTTTAATTAGAGTAAAAAGTAAACTGCAATAAGTACACAACACAGGGAATTAACAGAAAATTAAACAAGCTCTATGCGTAAACCTGTGAAAACACTCTGAGGCAATTTGAATTCTTCATCAGGCTGGGGACTGTACATGTATTTCTTTCTTTATTTATTTTATTGAGTGCTCATGTTTCATTCCTGAGCAGGCCTGCTTGTATTGATTCGATCTCATGTTCAGTGAAGTGTGCGTGTGCAAATGTCTAATGGGAGCAAAGACCTGAAAGATAAAATGGTCTTTTTTTGACCATACCCTTGGAGATTTGTCTGGCCCAAAGAGGATGTTATTGCACAAATGGCACAACCTCTTTTTGAAGCCTAGAGGGGAACTCGTGAAGCAACATTTGTGCATTGCAGCTGAGAAAAGCTCTAATTTGTACTGCTTATCTGATCCACGCACAACAGATCTGAGAGGAGGATTTTGCCCTTAATTTGTTCCCTGGTGTCTACACATTTTGAGTGTGTTAGATCAATGAACAGTGTTATATTCCATATGTGCCACAACACACAGACCAAGCTAGGTACACTGAAGATGAAGAGGCAGTATCAACTTTGAACCTCCTGTTTGTAAAACAACTTTAAACGTTAGGCAGATGAGTTTGTAAAGTGAATTAATTAGCAATAAAGACCAAAGGCACATTCTGTGTGAATAAACAACATAGATTTAGATCTTAGTTAAAATTTAGTGACTGTCAGCTAATAAGGAGGTTTGTGGAGTCTGTCAGGCTTTGCAAATCCTTCTTTTCTGAAAGGAAAAGTATTAACTGCTCCTAGCAGAAAAGGCCTCTATAAGGTTTGAATCTCCATGGTGGAGTGAGACTTGAAGCTCCGAGATTCAGCATCTTTAGCTTTCTGTGAGAAGAGTCTTTTTATAGCTGTTTTTTATTTAGCTAGGGTTTTCTCTGGGGAGGGCAAGAGGGCGTTAGCTCAAGAATTCACTTGATAGATTTCAGATCAGCAGCTAATCTGTCACTTCAAGGGGTGACAATGACAGGAGGGAAAGACTTCCTAATTTATTCATAAAATACTTTATCTGTCGATTCCATTTATTTAGTTCATTCTTCATAGGTAAAAGTATTGAAAAAAGGAAATTAATCCTGACCTTGGAGGTGAGAAGCAGAATGCTGATAAACTTCAGCTCTGGGGGCATGAGTAGGCCAGGACTTTTTTCACCCATGAGTGTAAAAAACATGACAGACTGATATCTCATGCATTTTACCCCTTGAATTTTTGTTGATATCACAATACCACAGAGGCTTTACTGACTTATTAGCAACACTTACTGGAAGCTCATATTCAGTATGGCGAGCCACATACCTTGTTTATTATTTTGGCATAGCACAAAAATGCCTGTAGTACATTTTGGCTCTCATTGTGGACTTGCTGCCAGTGAGCAGATTATACCATGTCAGAATATTGCTAGAATTTTCTGAAGGAATTCTTAATGAAGTTTAAGAATTGATATATATTTTTCAGTGAGCTGCAGCTTATTTGTAAGTTCATCACAGCCTTGAAAGAATTATGTATGATTTACTGAGCAAAGACTCTGAGCAGCAAGAATTCATTCGGCAAACACCAATATAATTTTCTTCTTTTATAAGGGTTGAAAAAGCATTTAGAATTTAATTTCTCTAGGACTCTTGCATCCTTAAATCTTAGGTGATGCAGCATACTATTTATGGAGGGCGGTGTGATACCATGCAATTACATTTTTATTTCATAATGGTAATATGGAAGAGTGTTTTGTTGCTAAAAGTTAATTCTTCATAATAGAATAGAGTCTACTTGTTCAACCACACTGAGGTACTATAACTTTTCTTTTAATTGAAGATGTTCTCATCATCAAACCCCAGATGCAATGCTTATTATAAATTACAGGAATACTGAGTCTGTGAAAAATAAGGTGTGAAGATTCGAGAACTTGACCCTGTCTGAGCTAATGGAGTGAGCTTGATTGGGAACTGAACACCTTATTTACTGATCTACACTATCTTCTGAGGTGGAAGATGGCCCATCCCTGGAAACATCCAAGGTCAGGTTGAATGGGGCTCTGAACAATCTGATCTAGTTGAAGGTATCCTTGCTTATTGCAGGAGGAATTGGAGATCATCTTTAAAGGTCACTTCGGAATGAAACTATCCTATGGTTCTATAACTGTGCTTCACTTAAGATGGTTTTTGCAGACACTCTCAGTCTTTCTCTGCCAGATTTCAACCTTCAAAATTCAGATGGTTTGCAGTGAGGAACCATATATATTTTGGATAGTGTGTAGTTTTTTTGCAGCTACTCCAAAACTTATTGAAGGAGAAATCTCCAGGAAAATGAATCTCTAAAGAAACCCCAAGGTATACTTTTCAAAGGCATATAATTTGTCCAAGTTTGAGTTTGTTTTTCTGGGTCTTTTTAGCACATTCAGTAATGCATCTTGACATGAGAATGTTTTCCTGTCAGGCATCACAACTTTACACCAAAGAATGGAAATGTTAATATTTATCAAAATATGGCTGTGCAAATAGACATAACAGAATCCCTTTCCTTAATCTCATCCTTGGAATGGCAAATCAGTTTTTAACTAATGTATTAAAAAAAGAAAAAGAAAAAGGGGCGTAGCTACAGGCATGTATTTCTTGTAAAAAACATAGGTTTGCTTTGTTTAAATATAGCAAAAAATCATAACACCACCAAACAGAGAGCTACTATGAAAAACAAAGGATGCCACCATGGAAATTCAGACAAGTTCTTTAGTTGTGGAGATCTTCGTGTGTAAAGACATCTCTCTCAAGAAATATAGGAACAGAAAGCAACAGTACTTTAAATGGTTGGTACAGCTTGGCAGCACTAGGGACAAAGAGTTTTCTGTGAAAACTTCACATTTTTGTTGTGTGGCTTTCAGTTTTGTCCTTACACAAGGGCAGAACAGGGAGAGTAGTGCACAAGTTAGACTCATCCCAATATGCAGTTGGAATGCAGCTGAAGTGCAGAGTCGGACCTTTGTGCTGCTACCTGTTCCCTGGTCACATGGTTTAGATAGGAAAAGAAAGTCTTTATGTATTAGCCTTCAAAATTAGACCTCAGAGCTCTTCAGCCTTTTGTTTCCTTTTTCTTCATCCACCCTTGACCAGATTGAGTTTTCCAACTGTTTCCTCAATCTAGAATTTTTTTTCTAATTATTTGCCTTTAGTCTGTAATATCTGAAATTGCTAGATGGTCTCCAGTGCAAATATTTGTCAGGCCCAGTACTCCATAATATATAAACCACATGGGAACAAATGCACTCAATACTGCCAATATGACTTATGTTCAGCAAGTTCAGTACATAATGGTAACCAGGGTAGTGTAAGAAGACAATATTTATACCAAGGTTAAAAAAAAAAATATTGCTGGTTTAAAGAGGACACAAAGAAATGTCTATTTAAATGTAAGTCATGATTTAGTTATTGATTTATCAACTCAGTTATGCATGAATATATCATTAGGAGATGTTAAACCAGAATATCAGTGAAAGTTTTATCCTTTGAACTAAGCTAATGGTCACACTGACTTGAATGTATAATATGCAGGTTCATATATATATATATATATATATATACAGAATCACAAAATCACATGGGTTGGAATGGACCTCGGAGATCATCAAGTCCAACCCTCAATCCACTACCACCGTGGTTACTAGATCATGGCACTAAGTGCCTGACAGGGTTTGACTGGGGGGAAATGCTCTCCACCAGTAAGTCTCTCAGGTATAGGGCCGGGTGTCAGGAATCCTGGCTGCAGGATAACAGACAGCACACACACTCCACGAGTGCTGTGGCAAAGAGGGTTTATTCAAAGCAACCGGGGTTTATAAAGTCTTCAGGTAGTGAGATGTGATTGGGCAAGGCTCAGGGAGAAAGGGGGTGGCTTGAGCGCTCGGCTAGCCAATGGGGAAAGGGATGAGCCACATCCAATAGAAACCCAGGAATCAGGGAAGGACAAGTGAAACAGCCAATGGGATTAGGACAGAGGTGGGGCTAGTTCAGTGGGCAGGACAACATGGTTCTGTCCATGGAACCACGAGGTTTTACAACGTGGGGGGAAACAAAAGCTTTAGCAGGGACCCGTACAATAAAAACACAAAATCTTGAGTTTAAACTGTAAATGTCTGAGGTTTTGCAGGGCTGCTGCTGGGGTGAGTCTGTCTCTAAAGATGTTCTTTCCAGACTCGATAGCTAGAGCTTTCTCCCACAATTCCTCTGTTGTTATTTATTAATGAGACATAAACTTGAGTAGCGTTGCACAGAACAAGACCTTGAAAACACCGGGCTATGCATGGGAGGACACAAAGAATGATTAATAACACAAACAAACCTGAGAGTAGAAATAATAGGATTTTTTTTCAGCGGCAGTGAAAGTCCTTCTAGGGATGCCCAACCAAACATATTGTCCCAGCTAACTTCGTCTGATTTTAGGATCTGTTGAATGAGGGAGCTGAGTTCATTTGTGCGGGAATGGATGGATTGAGAATGGTCTGAGAAATTTAAACAGCGCAGACCTTCAGACACACTGCATCCATGTCCATTAACTAATACAGAAGTGCCATATCCAGTCTCATCTTAAAAACCTCCAGAGATGGAGAATCCACCACCCACATGGGCAGCCCATTCCAATGTCTGATTACTCTCTCTGTAGAGAATTTCTTCCTAATATCTAACCTAAACCTCCCCTGGCACAGCTTAAGACCATGTCCTCTTGTC
>VXAY01003149.1:1239440-1266404 GCA_013399855.1 Oxyruncus cristatus | reverse complement strand
AGGACCCGGCACTTGGCCTTGTTGAACCTCATCCCAGTGGAATCAGCCCAGCTCTCCAGTCTGTCCAGGTCCCTCTGCAGAGCCCTCTTGCTTTCCAGCAGATCAACAGTCCCCCCAGACTTTGTGTCATCTGCAAATTTACTAATGGTGCACTCTTTCCCCTCATCTAAATCATCAATAAAGATATGAAACAGGACTGGGCCCAACACTGATCCCTGGGGGACACCACTAGTGACCGGCCGCCAACTGGATGCAGCCCCGTTCACCACCACTCTCTGGGCCCGGCCCTCCAGCCAGTTCCTAACCCAGCACAGAGTGCCCCTGTCCAAGCCGTGGGCTGCCAGCTTTTCCAGGAGCGTGCTGTGGGAGACGGTGTTGAAGGCTTTGCTGAAGTCCAGATAGACACATCCACAGCCTTCCCCTCATCCACCAGGTGGGTCGCCTGGTCATAGAAGGAGATCGGGTTGATCAGACGGGACCTGCCCTTCCTAAACTCGTGCTGGCTGAGTCCATCCTGTAGGTGCTGTGTGATTGCATTTAGGATAATCTGCTCCATAACCTTGCACATGTATATATATATATACATACATATATATATATACATTTACATGCCCATGCATAAATATACGATCTATATATATATATAAAAACATAAACATTTACATACCCATGCATAAATGTACAATCAGAGATATGCAAGGTAATACATTATTGCATGTATGTACATGTATTTACAAATACATATGTGGAAAGCTAATGAAAGAGAAGCAAAGTACCTGAAATTACTTCTACATCTTCATTCACAGGTCTCTATGTGTCAGAATGGGCCACCACTACTGGCCTTGTGGCAAAAGCTGCTCCATGAGTGATCAGAGCTCCAAGGGCCCTCGTGTCACTAGAAACTAGAATTTTGGAGGAGCTTGCTATGACATTCAGGAATCAAGTTTCCATTAATCTGTGAGATGTTTAAGCAGGTAATGACCATTGCTGTTAATGCAAGTTATGTATGTAGCACCCTGTGAGACGCAGCTGGAGGAATGTACCTTAAAGAAAATGTATTTGCAGGCATAAGGATCACACCTGAATTTAAGTAATTAGGTTAATAAAATGGGGCATCACACCTCTTTTGCGGTAAAATTAAACTCTTTCTGTGGGAAAATTAATGTTAGAATCCTAAAAATGGGGAAAAACTCAGAAAATGCCTGGATAGAGAAGGGAGAAATACAAGGGGTAGAGGGTGGATTTTTGCAGTAGCAAACATTGGGTTGCTTTTTCACTGGTTTTGTCCTCTGGCTTCTTCAAAACAAATGGATGTGAGTTCCAGCTATGCCACCTTTCTTCTACATCTCTTCTTTGCAAAGTATATTGCGGTGGAGAGCTCCTCCGTCTGAGCAATGTAGGATACCAGGCAGAGCTGTACAAATGGTTATGATTTATCTATTTTGAGGCTATTCAGCAGCACCTTTTTGCATTGTATTGGGTCTGGCTGAGATGGAGTTAATTTCCCCATAGCAGCCCTCACAGTGTTGTGCTTTGCATTTTTAGCTAGAAACATGTTGATAACACACCAGTGTTTTGGCTACTGCTGAGCAGTGCTGGCACAGCATCAGCACTGCCTCCCCAACATTCCCCACCATCAGTAGGCTGGGGGTGGGCAAGGTCCTGGGAGGGGACAAAACCAGGTCAGCTGACCCAAATTAACCAAAGAGATATTCCATACCATATGACATCATCTCAGATACTAAAGCTAAGGGAAGGAGGAGGAAGGGGAGGGGCATTCATGATTTACTATGTTTGCCTCCTGGAGCAGCCGCTCTGCATGCTGAAGCTTTGCTTCCCGGGAAATGGCTGGACGTTGCTTGCTGATGTGGAGTAGAGATTAAAATTATTGTTTTTTCGCTTTGCGTGTGCGCACGCAAACTTTCATTTTTGCTTTAGTAAGCTGTCTTATCTCAACCTATGAGTTGTTTTCCATCTTTCTCTCTCTCTCTCCTGTGCAACTGGGAAGGAGGAGTGACAGACTGGCTTGGTGGGAACCTGGAGTCCACCAAGGTCAACCCATCATACATAAATAGCACACAGACCTGATCACAGATATCCTTTGACTGCTGACAGTTTGCCAGAGAAGAGCATCTTTTTGCAGAGTGAAGTTAAAAATGGTGGCTTGTGTTTTCTCGGGATTTATTCCTAGATGTTTCTGCTCCTCTTTTGTGACTGGATCTGTAGGAAGGACTGAGAAAAGACGAGCACAGTTCAGAAAATAAAAGCAAGGGATAATGAATATAATTTGTAATTTCAGATTTACTAAGGATATGGATGTGTCAGGATCTACTTTGTCCCTACCTACAGATCTTTGGCCATGAGACAATTCAGAGAAGAGAGTTACTTGGGAGTGTGAGAACACACATGCTGCATGCAGAAAATGGATAACTCTCAAAATGTAACATGGATCCAAAATTGGGATGATTTCTAGGTACTGAGGAGCTCCATTAGATGTCCCACTTTGCTTTCTAAAATTCTTTGCTCCTGCTTGCAATGGAAACTTAACTTTTAAAAAGACTAGTTAACCCAAGTCACATTTTGAGTCATAGAATAATTATAGTCAATTTTTTCTACTGAATCATCCTAAGAGTTGATTCCTTTGTATTGGCTGAAGAATGTTACTCTTTGACCACTTTAGAAATACACTATTAGCTGTACCTCGCCGAAAAAATACAAAATACTTGCCATGATATGGGAGTAGGTCTAAGAAACTGAAGAATAAATTCAGTAATGAGAGATACAAGTAGGACAGGTGATTTGGTTAAACACAGAAATAATGGATTGTGCTGGATTTTCATTTTCCTTGTTAGGGAGCTGCATGATTGTGCCAAAAATAATTGTTATTTTTAAATTAGATAAATAAAACCCCATTCAATTTTGCTTTCAAAATAAAAGTATTTCACCACTTGTATTTGTATTCATTGAATTCCAGGGTTAAATTTCAGAAACAGCAGGAAACTCACTTTGATGCTGGGATTAGAAAAATGTCCACTCTTATTTTTTCCAACACTGAATTGAACACAAAATGCTTTCTGAAAATCAGTTGGGCTTTTTCAGCCAAAATTTCTTAAGCATGCCTGTTCATTGTAGAACTGAGGAAATGAGGAGAGGACGAAGACTGCTGAGGGTTGTTTTTTTCTGTGTCTGCAAAGCATTTTTTGTCATTTTCCTTTGAAGTCTCTGCAAGTTATCTGGTGTTTGTGTTAACTTTTTGTATGAAATGAGAAACTGATTTATCCTCCTAGGAGCCATTTTAAATATCAGAGTAAGTGAAGAGCAGGAACGAAATCCACCTGACAAAGCCCAGCACAGAAAGCTCAGCCATTGTAAGGATTTGTTCTAAATTCTGACTTGACTCCTGCAATAGTGCTATCCAAATTCACCTCCTAAATAAGTGAACAGTGCAGCTCCCCTGGTGATGCATGAAATTTCTCTCTGCATGCCTCAAGGTCCCTTCTGACTTATAACCACTAGATTTCAGAGCAAGCATCCATGGGGTAAAATAAAATAAAAAAAAAATGCTGAAAATACAGGTAGGAACAGTGTTTATAGTAGTTCTACAACTGTTCCTCTGTCTGGTCCTGTAAGGGAACACAATGCACAAGTTAGTTTTGCTCTCACTGGAAGTTATCCCTCTCTTATTTCAGCCTTTAACACAGGACATCCCAACAAGTTTATTTTAGGATCTCTAAGATTTTTTTGGCCCTAAAACCAAGGCAAAGATAATTGAGTGTATGGGGTTTAGTTTCTGCAGCTCAGATGTCACAAAGTGATAAAAGTCCCAACCTTCTGTGCTTGATTTCCTGATGAGGTATGACACATATGTCTGCTTAATTTAGTGCTTATTAAATGAATAATGTTAATGGTTAAGGACTATGAAGTCTTAATTAGATTTTGCAAGCAGCTAACTACTGTAGCAAAGAGCCCTTTATTCTGTATTTACCACAAGCATACCAGGATGTCACCAATATAATCTGAGAAGACTAAAGTCAATACAGAAGATGCAACCATTGTTAAAAACTGATGTGTTATACATAATTTTAAAAATTTGATTTTGATTTTATCCACAGGTGGAGATTTATTTTTTATTGAGTCTTGAAAATGACTAATTATGGGAGACTTTAGATGTAAAAGAACCAATTAACAAGGACACTCAGGATCAATTCAGCAGTTTAGAAACACTTCTCAATTTGAGCTGCTCTACATCTTTTAAAGAGGTTGCATTAGTTTATGTGTTTACTTCAGAGTTAGAGGTAGTAGAATGATGCAAGAAATACTCTTGCAATTTAATCACAAATTGATGACCATAGATTTACTGCTACCAACATAACGGAAGATATTTCCAAATATCTGTGCCACAGTATTCAAAACACTGTCTGTGATTCTGTAATACTGTCCAAATTTGTACCTAAAGTGCATTGTTCATTGCACTGTTCATTATTTGTTAGTCATAACTCATTATCTTTTGTTAAAGTTTCAGTCAGCTAATCAAGAAACAGAAAATATACTGTATGACCAATAACATCCCACAAATAATGATTAATCAAAATGAGCAGTTCCTGAACAACACAGTGACTAAAAATCATTCAGCTGAACCAGTTATCAAAGACATAAAATACTCATGTATTGACACAAATCAAGAGTAGTTTGTGAACGTGTCATGAACCAAAACTCAGTTTAATTTGGGGGTCCTAATAGCACCAACAAATGTGTGTTTTGACATAAAATACTATGTTTGAGCATTGCATTTCCCTTTCTTTAAATACTACCTCTGCATGCCTTATCAGAGTGAACTGGGCAATCTCAGATGACTGTAGAATTGCCACTGTCTGTAGTGGGAGAAGGATTAGTTACTGTATGTGTTTTATTGAGATCACCTGCTAGTTAATGCTTCCTTATCTTGTTTTCTCTGTATCTTTGTGTTTCCATGGCTCTTTTCCTGGGTCTCACTTACCTTTTGTCATTTTCTCATACTATTTTAGCAGAAACTCTATTTTTTTAATTGAATGATGCAAACAGGCATTTCTGGGACTGAGCATGTGACCCTACATCATAGTTCTAGTCACACATTTAAATTGACCATTTCTGTATCAGTTCAAACTAAAGAATAATTTTGCTATCCTTTATTTCAGCACTCTATGCCTCAGCATTTTGAATGATCAGAATTTCCTGAGTTAAGGTAGTTCCAGTATATTATGCATTAATATGTTGAATGTATTATCCACTTCAAATTAGGCTCCAGTAATTCATGACCAAATTACATACCACATCTGAAAAGAAATTGGTTAAATTTAAAGATGTTTTGAAAAGACTGAGGAAAATTTAAAGACACAGGGTTTACCTTGGAACTCTCCAAGACCTTACTAACATCACCGAATTATGTGACTTTTGGAGCCCCAGTTTGATTAGATGCAATTCCATTTATTACAAATGACAGTGGGAAGATATCGTTTCAACCAATTATATTTACTTACTTTTCCTGAGGAAGCTGATCATGATCCATTGTGCAGTTCCCTTTCTAGAACAGCTACACTGAGATGTTCTGAGATTCCTCTTCCAGTTGATAAATCCAGAGATGACAATTTGCATCAGCCAGGAGGGCTCGTTAACTCAGAATTGCTAGAGTAAGAAAAACCAAGAGCTTTTAGCATTGCCTAAACAGATTGTACCATTCTTTACCTGAAGAGAGTATTCTTATTTTTAGATCATATCTGGAGAGCTGTAGGAATACAAGGCCATAAACATAATCAAATTTAGGGTCAGAGGAGGAAAACACCTGCTGTTATCTTTGCATGATATCTACTAAGATCCTGAAGAAAAGCCTCCAGCTTTACATGTGAATATACATTATTATTGTCATATTTTATGTGAACACACATTTTCCACAATAATTAATTAAACATATTTTTGCAGGAAAATACTGATATTTTTAAGTAGCTTCTTCAAAGAAAAAACAAAGAACAGAATATTTATTTATAGCCATAAGCTACATGTGGTGTGTTGCAATGCATTTGCAATGTAATAAGTGTCCTTTAAAGAAAAAAATAAGAACAGTAATACTAAGTGAAGGTTTGCAAATCATAAACAATGCGCCTGGTACCTAAATCTGAAGGAAAAAAGAAATCCTTTGCATAGATATGCACTGCATTTGTCAAACCCGGTCAGAGTAACTGTTCTAATGGACAGTTCTTTCCCATAGGGATTGGAGATGTTGATTCTGCAGTGTAATTCCCCTCAATTTTTCCCCCTCTCTGAGCTGTACTGCGATCATACAGAGCTATTCACTGGAGAAATTGCCATTTTTTCCCATTACAGGAAACTGGTTATCCTTCTAGCTTTCCTAATTTCATGTTGCAGATGATACCATGCATTTAAGAGAGCTCAGAGTGACCTTTTGGGCATGATTTTGATGCTTTTTATTGAGAAATGCTTCACTCACAAACATCCTTTAAAGAAGCACAAATGTTCATACACAAACAAGAAAAAAGCCACTTAGAAGCTAAAGCATGTTGGTGGTTTTAATTCTTTAATTTATATGGCAATTAGTTTTGAAGATTATCTACTAATGTCCTACTTCTGATATTTTGGATGTCTTTTGTTTTGCTAACTGTTTTCATCCATGTTTTCACATGAAAATAGTGGAACAAGACTAGAAAAAAACCCTGTGAAATAGGATGTATTTTTTTAACATAATATTAACAGCTTCTACTGCATAATTGTTTAAGAATGGAGAGGTGAATACAAAGAGCAAGAGCAGAAACGAAAGTGCACAGTGTATGATGAGAAAATCCATGATCATTGGCTTGCAGAGCAAATAAGTATCTAATCTTCACACATGGGAACACTTCCTCGTTACTTGAGAAAACATAAATTTTAAGGATTTATAAAAGCTCTCCTTCAATTCTCTAGCCTCAAATTTATGCTCCAAACAAAATTTCAAGTGCTGTGACTACATATACGTTAACTAGGCTTGAAGGGATAAACTCAGATGTTTAGAATAAGAATTTTCCCAATACATAGTGGTAATATCTGGTGATTTCAGAGTTTTTGCTGGTTAACTCCAGATAAAAGAGAAATTGCTTTTAAATCAATGAAATTATATCATTTACACACCATATCACTCCAATCAGATCAAAGGAGTTTGCAAAGTCCTATTAAATATAAATAGGTCTATCTCATCCTTACTTCTGTTTTTATGGTATTTATTTCTCTGTGCTTTCTACTCACAAGGGTGAAGAGATCTCAGCTACTGAAGAGATTTTTGTTGCTTTTGCAATGGGTTTGTTCTTTTACTGTTTTGTCTTATATGTTAGTGGCAGTACTGGAGTGTGCTGTACTGAACTATGTGTTGCTGTACATTCAGAGCAGCAGCAGGAGGTCCTAGATGATTGTCTTCTTTGCTAGATAAATAGTAAATATTCATTTATGCCAGCTATGCCACATAGTATAAACCAGTGCCTTCACTAGCTGGGCATGTTATGGAAGGCTAGGGAAGTCTCCTGCTTGAACCAATTCTGCATTTTTCCATGTTTCCCTAAAAAGTAAGGAAAATAACTCTGATTACATTCAAGTTTTAAGGGTCTTAGAAAGAGGACACATGCAAATGAACTACAAAAGCATGCCTGGCATATGACAGTCTTTTCTCCATAAAAACATGAACAGCTTCCATTCACAAGTATAGAAATCCCTCTTGTTTGTGCAGTGGAGTAAGACTGGTTTGAGGTCTGCTGTCAGTTCTAAAGCATACATTAAAGATTTGTCACTGTGGGATCTAACTGTGATCTCAGAGATTCACAGAAACTTGCATTGGGTGTGACTGTGCAGAAGCTGACCCCTGTGAATCCGAAGAAGTGTTGATAAAACAGATAGTTGCAAGGAATATGTTTTGGTGTTAAGATTTCCAAACATTGGTAATAAACAATAAGGCATCATTTTTGGCTCAGAATTGGAGCCAGAATCTTTTCCATTTGAATGTGACTTGTGATTTTTCAAGATCAAGGTCAAAAATGCAGTGTCTAAAACAAAACAAAACAAAATATCTGTATCCACTTTCCTTAACTGGGCATTGATATTTCTTTTTCCTGGTCCTTTCTATAATGAAACAGCTCATTTATAGAAATGTGTATTTATAGCAATATAATCCCAAATCATTGCTCTAATGAAAATCATTGGAAGTATTTTACCCTTCTGTTGACACTTTGGGAGTAAAATATGAATTTCTAACAGTACAGAACTTTCTGGCTTTGTTGTCATTGAGAGACCAGGCTGTCAATGTACAGAGGTTTTAGAGCTTAATTCAAATACGTTTTCCATTTTGAAGTTATAATGATTAAGTACACCTGCTTCCTTAAAAATTATTTGTTAGTTGGGTAGTTTTCAATAGCTTAATCATCATTTGGTTGTCTCAGTTTGTATTGTAGGCAGTTCACCTGCTCTTCATCTAAACTTAAATGTTTCCTGTTTACACATCAGAAAATATGGAAAGATGGTAATATTTAGAAAACAAAGAGAAAAATGAAGGCTGTGTTCAAACACATTATTTATATAATTATCCTATAATTAAAATAATTATAGTTTGTGATGAAAAATAGTCTTTATTTTTTTGAGACATTTGCAGGTTTCTTGAAGGGTGTTTACTTATCATCACAGAGAAGTGACATGAAAAATACTCAGAGATGTTCTCATTTCTGTGAAAGATTTAAGCTGCATAAGACATGTTCTTCATGAAACAACCAGGCATCTTTACAGTCCATTAATTGACAGGCCTGTATGAAAGGGAAACAGACTGATATTCAAAGACATTTGTGAGTTTTTCTAATTTTAATTACAGCCACAGCTACTCTGCGTATGAATTTTCAGAATAAGAGAGGATTTCTAAAACACAACATTGCAAGCAGTAAAATATGGCGTAAATGAAGGATTTATTGCCATGTGGTATTTTTGAACATCTAGGTTTAATTTGCTTTCCTTTATAGAACCAGGAAATTCAGAAAGTTATAAAGTGAAAGTTTAGGTGGCCGTGAAACTACCTGAACCTAGGAGCAGTTGTTTGAAAAAGACTCACTGACTGTCAAAAATACCTACCTGAGACTGAGAATATGAGGCTGTCACTCAAAAAGCCAAACCAAATAGTATTTTTACCTTTCACTTTTAGACAGTCTATCACTGGCATTAGAATGAGGGAGAACAGGACCAGGAACCATCTCAGAGTACTTCCACCATGGAGGAGTGCCTGGGCTGCAGCAGCGTTACTCACTTAGCAGCACATCCCCTTCCCCACAAAGCAGCCTTCACACAGACACTTTGGATGGCTGGGAGATGACTGAGAGTCCTTCTGCTGTATGGCTGTGGAGGAGGGTTTCTCATGCAATCATCCTGGACTTTTAATCCTGGATTCATTGTTTTTCACCTCACAAGCCATGTTTCACTTCTTCACGGAGCTACACAAGAAAAATTATGGTCAGATTAATCATAGAAACAAGTCACATACTTCAAATAACATACACGTGGGTCATATTCAGCAAGAAATACTAGTCAACTACAACTTTTGTTTGATTACATTTGTGTAAATATCGATATGTGCACAATCAATATCTGCCAGGACTGTGGAAAATTAGGAAAACTATAACTCTCATAACATGACATTTTTTGTTATTGTACAGCTAAAGGGAAGTGTGTATTGACTTGATCTCCAAAGAAAGCATCTGTTTATTATTTGAAATGAACTATGTCAAAGGACAAGATGAATATTTCTACAATTATAATAGAAAAAGTAGAATTTGTTTGAGAAATTTGGTTTTTCTTTTTTAAATGTGATCCTCAGGAAAATATAATCTGTTTTATTGGTTTTTTTTCTCTATCCAGTCTCATGATCAGGATCTAAGAAACAGTGAGTATACAGGGGTTTTAAAATAAAGCTTATAAAAAACTTCATCCATCACAGCCTCCAACAACTTTCTCTAGTTTCCAGAGTATAATGTGCTTGCGCAAGTTCATGCCTGCTATCATCATAATCATCATACATGACCACTTTCCATGCAGGTTGGAGAATCTCAGCTAAGCACAGTTTTTAGTGTGCACAAGAAAATGTCTTTTTCTCTGAGGGACATTAGAGGGAATCTCTAAAAAAAATTACAAAACTTCCATCTGTGTAAATTGTACAACATTTACCTGAATAAATTTTTTCTTTGGAGACTTATGAGTTCGTGCCTTTGCTTTGGCCCTTTGGTTGTGGTCCACAGGCAACTCCTGCTATATATTCCACAATCTGTAAATGGAGGCAACTCTCTGCAAGCAACCAGTGGCTCCCAATCCATCAGCTTGTAAGGCACAGATAAACAGTTTCCTATGAAGTCATGACACTAACCTTATTAGCTTTAATATCCTAGAACAAATTACTTGGCAATTCATGTTTGCACATATAACCAGTTCCAGGTGAACTGAGAGTAACTGCTTTTATGCAAAATATCAGGTATCAAGACCTCTGCAACTTTGAAGAATAAAGCAGCTTTCCAAGACTGCCTGTTTAGGATCTAAGGAATAAATTAAATAAGATGAGAGGTGCGTATCAGCTGATGTTCTTAAGAAATATTGAAAGAAGTTAAGAGGTTTGGGCATGCAGTGCTGAAAAGACCCTGGAGCTTAAACAAGGCTGGGTTCTTGAAAGACTCATTGCTCATTGTACCTGCCCTATTAGTCAACTGTTCATAACACTCGGAAAAAAAAAATCCATTACCAAATATTTCTTGACTATTTGTCAATAGTTTAAATAATATGACAATAGTTAAGAGATTTCATAGTCTCATAGCAAGAGAGACTTCATGGATTTTTTATACTCAATACTTCTACATGTCAAAATACTAATTTTGCTAGGCCTGTCTCTTCCTAAAACTGCAGCCATCTTGGGCAGTCACTTCTATTTATAACTAACTCTGCTTTAGAAATGTTTCCCTAGAATTTAAAATATGTCTTCCTTTCAAGATGGACTTAACAAAAAAATCTGTGAAATAAGTCAGAAAGCATTCTTCCAGCATTTCACAAGTACACTTTTACCACCATATTGGCATTTAATAACAGTTTAAAAATATTGTATTCCTAAGGATAACATTAGTTTTGGGGCAGCGAAATTACAGAATATATAGTCCATCTTTCTTATTCTTCTGAAGAGTTATTTTTATGGTTAAAATGGTTGTTAACCAGAGGAGTTCAGACTGGTAGTTGTGTTAGACTGGCAATTTACACGTTCAGTAGAAGATTTGGGAAAACTACACTGTTTTGTCATGTTTCTTTTACTTTGCTTTTTTATTTGACTTAATGGATTACCTCCTTTGTTTTAATTTTTTATGTTCTGAAGGAGGTTTAAGATGCACTTTCTTAAAGTGTTGATTTTCACGGAATTGCAGAATATGCTGAGTTGGAAGGGACCCACAAGGATCACTGAATCCAACTCCTGGCCCTGCATGGGACCATCCCCAAGAGTCACACCAGGTGCCTGAAAGTATGGTCCAAACGCTTCTTGAACTCTGTCAGATTTGGTGCTGTGACCACTGCCCTGGGGAACCTGTTCCAGTGCCAACCTTTTTCTAATATCCAACCTAAACCTCCCCTGGCACAACTTCAGGCCATTCCCTCAGGTTCTGTCACTGGTCACCACAGAGAAGAGATCAGTGTCATCAGATGACATCAGAAAACACAAAATCTGATTACAGATACGCTTTAATCTTTGTCTAATTCTGTCTAACAGTCTGATCACTGAGCTCCTGAGTTCACCACACAGCTGACAGCTGATGTCTGAGGACCTTCCTTCCGAGTCAAAGCCCTTTGCAGAATTGGTTTCTATAGATATGACATAACAGGTCTGGCGTCATAACAGGTATCAATACACAAATAAACACTGACATGTTGGGTTGCTCTAATTATCAATAAAATGGTAAAATATTTTCATTTCAATTCTTTCTTAGGCTAACAATATAGCACATTAACATCTTAAGTGTATTTGAAATATGGTTAAAGAGATGAAAATAATAATAAGAGATGAATGACAAGAGGAGAGATGCTCTGAGGGACCTTAAAACCTAGCAGACACTTCTGGAGAAGCTGAGCTCTTTAGACAGGCACAGAGTTTTCACACAAGAAGATTCAGGAAGGAGTAACAGTCAGAGTATCTGCTGCTTTGGGACCTGCCCTGGTTAATAAAGTGTCCGTCACTTTCTGTTATAATGGTTCCTTATTAAGCTTATCTGCTATCTGCATAATAAAATCATCTGTCAACAATAATTGAGTCTGCTTTTTATTCAGATTGCAGCAGTGTAGTGTCTGCACATTACACCATGCTTCCAAACTTTCCAACTCATACTTCTGTGGTGTATCCCAAATCACATAAGGCGCAATGCAGCTCCTGAAAGGAGCACTTGCCCGGGTCTCTGTAGAACGACTAAGGTGTCCAGTGAAACAAGAATTATTCTGTCCTACTAGAGAAAATCTCCTTAGTAATTTCTTATTTTTCAAGAAAAAGGATCTGAAGATCTGAATCTTATAATCTAAGTGTAAAAAAAGTAATTTTTAGGTGCCTCCAAAGTCTTTTGAATGGTGTATGAAAGATAACCCACATTTTTAAACACTGGCTCAAATTATACCTCCTCTTGTATATGCTGTGGAATTTGCGTGGATGATTCATTTCTATTTTGCAGTGGGATGATTATTCAAAGATCTCAATTCTTCAGAAAAACACCTTTTTTTTAATCATTACAGTTCTTTAACTAAGTTCGGAGGAGTTACTTGTGACCACCATAAGTTTGTGCCCAAAGAGGCAGAGTTCAGCCTTAAACTTTGAAGGACTGATATCAAGGGGAACTCTAACAAGGTATACAATAATAGCAGGATGTCTATCTTTTAAACCCTGAAACAGTCTCTGGTTATTTGGCTGAGACCTCAGAACCAAACAGAACTGATCAGAAACCTTGTATACTATTTGAACCGATTTTTACCAATTAATTTTCTTTTCTTCTGCTCAGCCTTTATAAGAGTTTAAATAACTCATCTTAAGTTGAACTTCATGAGAATATATCCAATAAATCTTTAACTTCTCCAAAATCCCTGTGGGTTTTTTGTTTCCTTTTAGTTAATCATCACCAACATCTGCAGCCATGTGTAATTTCAGAGCATCTTTTCAGCAGACAAAAGCTTCAAAATTATTGAATCTTTCCTTGTGTCACTGTAATTAGAGGCACAGATTCAAGGAATTGTTCCAAGCTGCTTGCAACCTACTTCCTCTTCTCTTATGTATTCATCACCTCAAACCTTGGAGGAGAAAGAAGTCACAAGAAGTTATGCTACCAGCAACTATTCTATTTCCATAAAGAAATTAGTGAAAATATGGAGAATAATTTTCACAGCAGTCAACTTATTTCATTAACTTCCTAAGAAGATACACAGTAAGAATATAAAAGTTTTTTTTTTACTTTAACCTTTTTTTTTTTTCTTAGGGAAGTTTGGTCTAGTCAGAATGAACTAAAGGTTTGAGGATCAGGAGATCTCAAGTGATATTGCCACTGATTTGCTGAATCATTTAGAAATACTCTCTTTGTCTCAGCACAACCATTTTTCTGATGAAAAGAGTGATCTGATGTTTATCAACTTGAAAAATGGGGGGTTGTGACTAGCACACTGATTTAACCATAAGTAGTACTTCACTGCCTTAAGTACTATGGTTGCAAGTTTTATGCATGATATTATCATTATACTTTCTTGTTATTGTTATGGAACAGACTTTACTTCACAGTTCCTAGTAAATGTATTTTCTACAGTGCAAGCAAAACACTTCTTACAAGAGTTGCCTTTAAAATGTACGCAGTGGTGCACATGAAATTATAAATATCTAATCTGAAAAAAAATTCCCTATTCTATTAAAAATGAATTAAATTAGAGCAAACAAATTGCATTTTCCTCAAAAGACAAAACTATAACTATGCATAATTATGCAAATATTAGAAGAAAGATGCTGTACTCTGCAGAAAAATAATAAGGAATTTCTGAATGTATAAACTAACCTGATTTTAACTTTAAGAGCAGGACAATGGTCAAGTTCAGGGAAATTTTTAGGTCTCACTTGAAAATTGAAGTCCTTCATTGGGAGTTATGAAGAAGCCTGATTACATATTTTTCGAGGTAAAATTATGACTCATTTATTTTATTGTATGATCCCAAGATGTCTTTGCCATACAACATTTTAAAACAAATGGACTGGATTTTTTTTCTCCAAAATATGAATTAGTCCATTGTAATAATTTCATAGATTCTATGGAATGGTTAGGGTTGGAAGGGACCTTAAAGATCATCTATTTCCAACCCCCATGCCTTAGGCAGGGATGCCTTTCACTAGACCAAGTTGCTCAGACCCCCATCCATCCTGGCCTTGAATGCCTTCAGGGATGGGGAATCCACAACCCTGTGCAACATGTTTCAGTGCCTCACCACACTCGCAGTAAAAAATTTCTTCCTGATATCTGATCTAAACCTATTCTCAGTTTAAACCTATTCCTCTTTGTCCTGTCAACACATGCCATTGCAATAAGTACCTCTCTATCTTTCTTGTAGGCTCCCTTTGGGTACTGGAAGCAATTAAGTTGCCTTGAAACCTTCTCTTTTNCAGTTCTTTAACTAAGTTCGGAGGAGTTACTTGTGACCACCATAAGTTTGTGCCCAAAGAGGCAGAGTTCAGCCTTAAACTTTGAAGGACTGATATCAAGGGGAACTCTAACAAGGTATACAATAATAGCAGGATGTCTATCTTTTAAACCCTGAAACAGTCTCTGGTTATTTGGCTGAGACCTCAGAACCAAACAGAACTGATCAGAAACCTTGTATACTATTTGAACCGATTTTTACCAATTAATTTTCTTTTCTTCTGCTCAGCCTTTATAAGAGTTTAAATAACTCATCTTAAGTTGAACTTCATAAGAATATATCCAATAAATCTTTAACTTCTCCAAAATCCCTGTGGGTTTTTTGTTTCCTTTTAGTTAATCATCACCAACATCTGCAGCCATGTGTAATTTCAGAGCATCTTTTCAGCAGACAAAAGCTTCAAAATTATTGAATCTTTCCTTGTGTCACTGTAATTAGAGGCACAGATTCAAGGAATTGTTCCAAGCTGCTTGCAACCTACTTCCTCTTCTCTTATGTATTCATCACCTCAAACCTTGGAGGAGAAAGAAGTCACAAGAAGTTATGCTACCAGCAACTATTCTATTTCCATAAAGAAATTAGTGAAAATATGGAGAATAATTTTCACAGCAGTCAACTTATTTCATTAACTTCCTAAGAAGATACACAGTAAGAATATAAAAGTTTTTTTTTTACTTTAACCTTTTTTTTTTTTTCTTAGGGAAGTTTGGTCTAGTCAGAATGAACTAAAGGTTTGAGGATCAGGAGATCTCAAGTGATATTGCCACTGATTTGCTGAATCATTTAGAAATACTCTCTTTGTCTCAGCACAACCATTTTTCTGATGAAAAGAGTGATCTGATGTTTATCAACTTGAAAAATGGGGGGTTGTGACTAGCACACTGATTTAACCATAAGTAGTACTTCACTGCCTTAAGTACTATGGTTGCAAGTTTTATGCATGATATTATCATTATACTTTCTTGTTATTGTTATGGAACAGACTTTACTTCACAGTTCCTAGTAAATGTATTTTCTACAGTGCAAGCAAAACACTTCTTACAAGAGTTGCCTTTAAAATGTACGCAGTGGTGCACATGAAATTATAAATATCTAATCTGAAAAAAAATTCCCTATTCTATTAAAAATGAATTAAATTAGAGCAAACAAATTGCATTTTCCTCAAAAGACAAAACTATAACTATGCATAATTATGCAAATATTAGAAGAAAGATGCTGTACTCTGCAGAAAAATAATAAGGAATTTCTGAATGTATAAACTAACCTGATTTTAACTTTAAGAGCAGGACAATGGTCAAGTTCAGGGAAATTTTTAGGTCTCACTTGAAAATTGAAGTCCTTCATTGGGAGTTATGAAGAAGCCTGATTACATATTTTTCGAGGTAAAATTATGACTCATTTATTTTATTGTATGATCCCAAGATGTCTTTGCCATACAACATTTTAAAACAAATGGACTGGATTTTTTTTCTCCAAAATATGAATTAGTCCATTGTAATAATTTCATAGATTCTATGGAATGGTTAGGGTTGGAAGGGACCTTAAAGATCATCTATTTCCAACCCCCATGCCTTAGGCAGGGATGCCTTTCACTAGACCAAGTTGCTCAGACCCCCATCCATCCTGGCCTTGAATGCCTTCAGGGATGGGGAATCCACAACCCTGTGCAACATGTTTCAGTGCCTCACCACACTCGCAGTAAAAAATTTCTTCCTGATATCTGATCTAAACCTATTCTCAGTTTAAACCTATTCCTCTTTGTCCTGTCAACACATGCCACTGCAATAAGTACCTCTCTATCTTTCTTGTAGGCTCCCTTTGGGTACTGGAAGCAATTAAGTTGCCTTGAAACCTTCTCTTTTCCAGGCTAATAATCCCACTTCTCTTAGCCTGTCTTCATAAGAGAGGTGTTTCATTCATCTAACCATCTTTGTGGCCTCCTCTGGACTCATTCCAACAAATCAATGTCCTTCCCTTGCTGGGAATACCGTACTTGATTTCGTCAAGGTATTGTTGTGATGTGGTAGTTTTTCAGGAAATAAAAGAGATTCAACATTCCTATGGTAAAGAGAATGACAAGAATTAGAATAACAAGAGGCAGAAAATGTTTAAGGATGACACTGAAGACATAGATATTAATTGCCTCAGCCAATATATGATTTTCTGTAGCACCTGCAGGAGTCACACAAACACATAGATTTAATACAGAAAGAATATACTAATTGTAAACAATCAGATTAATAAAGTGCATCAGGTCTATCATGACAGGAAATATTTCAAGGGTTTTAAATACTGTCTGTTCCTTTCTGCACATTTAGTCATGCTCACCTATCCCACCCAATTGAACGGGACTACCCGTATTCTTGGAGGAAAGCATGTATGTCAACATATCCGTGAAAAGCCTGAGTTTCTCTTCCTAGGGAAATTAATCAAGGTGACATGTCATGTGTCCCACTCTCTTTGAAGATGTTCATGGTGACAAGTGGACATATCTTGTTTTCTATGGGAGAGGAATAAGAGTAGGAAACAGGAAAGGAATAGGAAACAGCACAAGATGTCTGTAATATCAATTTAGCAATTACGGCTTTAACCTGTCAAATGCAGGTAATTTGGCCAATTCAGAAAGGTCCATATTTACAAGACATCATCTCTGAACATCTCTGATATTGAAAATTTCAAGGCTGGGTCTCTCAGTGTGGTGCAAAAAAATCCCATTAGCTACTAACAGGATTTGTGCCCTTGTGTCTCATGCATCACTTTGAAAATTCACTCTCAGACATCAGGAAGCAAGGTAATACGCCCGGCATTCAAGATTGCATCATTCAAATACAGACAAGAAGCTTAATTGCTATCACATACAAAATATTAGAAGCATAAAGAATTGCTTATGGCTAAATATTTTATTTCAAGCTTGGATTTTTCCACTGGGCCTATCTGTACATGAGTCTTTAACCCAAAAAATTACTGGATCTTTAGTCATTTGTCAGTCATAACTCAACTCTACAGTTAGTTAGAAATTGTTTCCAATATCAAAAACACAAAGTTATCTAGAGATCAAAGAATTGTAAAAAAATTTACTAATAAAATGTGAACAGTTCAGTTACACAAAAAAACCCAAACCCAACCAAATACACATATGCATGTGCAAACAGCAAATTTACACATACCAATCCAAAAGTATGTTATGTTAATGATAGTCCAAATAGGTCTTCATGTTTTTAAATTTGTACAATTTCATTCACATAATCAGATTTTTATTGCAGTGGAAATTCCTTGGTTTTCTCTTGAAATATTTTCTCTTGAAATTTTCTCTTTGGATAAACAAGTCAGTGACAAACACAATTTGCACTGTAACTTGTGTGTTCTGCTAGCTGTAGCAATAGTTCTTATTTTTTACCTCACATCAAGAAGCAAAATTGGAACATGCCTAGCAGAGACCATCAAACTGCATTCCCTCCATGAATTCGTAGCAATGATTGACTCAAGTAAAAACAATTCATGCCAGGTCTTCTACCTACATAAATCTCTACCACCAGGTCTTTTAGTCTACAAAAATGTAAGTGGACAGCCAGGGGTACTAGCTTAATTAACTGTACCAAATGCACTAAATATCTTGACTCTAAAACTGTGAAAGAAAACGACTTTCAGGAGATTCCTTAGAGAACTCTTCTGTTTACCAGTGGCAAGCTCTTTTCCCCAGTCTTAGAAAAATAAGTGACATAGTTGGTGAGCACTCAAGAGATAAGAAGATTCTAATCATGATGTGTTTGAATTTATAATCATAATCCTTCGTATAGTTGAATATGAAGAGTTTATCAGTATATCTTCTAGTGAGATGAAATAGTGTGTTACAGTAAATGTTATCATTTCAAATAAGATCACTACATGCATGAAGTAGTGATGAGTAATACCTGAGAAAAACAAATATTTAAATGAGAAATACATTGGTTCTGTGTCAGGATGTTTGGCAGGGCTTTTCTGGCAGTCATTGCATAATCTACCAAAATCTTGTTCATCATACTGGAAGTCCTTCTGATAAAATTGTACTACCTTTCCTCCAAAACAGTGCCTGAAGCTGTCCCTGTGCTTTAATGTGCAGACCAGTAAAAAAGAAAAATAGCTTTCCAGTGGTTTACATTGCAAAAGATCAAGTTTTCCAGAAGTTAGCCATTTTAGATAGTAGGTAGTTATTTTTCAGAGTTCTTTGCATTTTAAGTAAAACCAAAGCAATATCTCCAACTTCTCTATTTTTTCCTAAAGTACCCACAGGCATTAAAGATCTTTAGGCAATGCATTGTAGGACATAGAGTGTTAGAACAAAACACAAAACACCTCATGAAGCTAAGCAGAGAAGACACAGTGTCAGATACATGTGCAGACTGTGTAATGTGTGATGCTTGAGGTCTGCCAGTTCAAAATTCTAAGCAAGAGGATATGGTTTCTGGTTATTCAGGATTGTGGAGAGGTATGTAATTCCATCCGTCCTCCTCAAGGTAGGGAGATACCTGTTTTCATTCAAGAACTGACTTCTGTAATTACAATGCAACATCAGGACAAGGCAGGGCAATTTTTAACTCTTCTTCCACAGTCCAGCCTTATGGTTCATGCTCAAGTGAATAGAAGAGAGTCAGGTTTGATCCTCTTCTTCACCTGAAGAAGAGTCAGCCAGCAGTGTTATCAGGCTAAACAGAGCTACTGCTGGTGTAATGGTGTTGTAGGGAGGAGAGATACTGGAGTGGAACACACTCCTTCCTCTCTGTTCAACCTAATCTGCTTCACAGAAAATAAGAGTCATAGGGTCAGAAAGCCTGGGAACACAGTCTAACCCCTGCTTCAAAGACAGTTCCTATATATTGTGTTCCATAGATGGTAAAAATGCATTAGTAATCCTGAAAGCAGTTTTCAGACTCAAGTTTTGACCTGCTGGGTGCTCTTGCAACTCTGATATAAAGTCATGCCCCATCTTTGCAGTGCATTTCAATATTCTTATCGTAAGACTGAATATGGTTATTCTTTTACATATCAAGGCCCTTTTACAGAGCCCTGGGTAGTGAAGTCTTGGTTAAATGAAAACTGCCCTCAGCTTTTAGCCTTTCCAAAAAGTTTTGCAGCCCACCTGAGGTATTTTAAGTGGAAATTATGTAGCCTGAATATTTCATATTACTAATTATCTCCCCCAAATCCTTGCTGTGTCCTCAGATAGTTAAGTCTGTTGTAATTGCTCCACTGCAATTTACAAAAGGTGAGAGAGTGAGTTCACTGTTTCAAAATCCTTTGCCATCACAAATTATTCTTTCATTCTAATAGCAATTTAGACCACTGCTGGATAAGTTTTCTTCCTTAACTGTTTGAAATAACCCATAATAGTTATTACAGGTCAGAAGCTTCTGCTGAATATAACTGTGCGTATATAATCATACAACTGTTGGACTCAAAACTAACAAATAAATGTGCTGATCAGAGAATCATAGAATATATGGAGTTGGAAGGGACCTGCAAGGAGTGGGTCTACTTCATGTAGCGTACAACAGTTCTTTCCTTCTTTCTTTCTGAGTTGTGGACACAAAATTGGTTCCCCTGATATGTAGTCAATTTTAGATTTTTGTGATAGAGACTTATCCAATTTAAACCCATTTTAGCCTCTGGCTGGGATTTACAGAACATGGAATTCATAGTAAATTACCATGTTTCTACTGTCTCATCGGTAGCTTCAATAATACAATAAACAGTTTTGTACTGTTTTTAAGGGATATGCAGAAGACATGGCAATTGTGTTTGGATTCTAATTGTTAACTGCTTGACAGTATTCTTTTCCCATAATGTATTCATCACAAGATACATTGGTTATGCAATAAAGTATTCTTTAATTGCTAGCTTTAGAAATATTTAAATACCCAATTATTTTTATCTAAAGGACTATTATGGAAAAAAAGGGAAAAGTTAAAAGTACATAGGGCCATGGCTAGACAAGGATTATGAGTTGCACAGCAAGAGCACTGAGCCTTTGATGAAGTGTATAAATAATTAGTAACGCACTTTAAGACATCTTTCTCTTGATTCATAGTACCTGTGCTCATTTAATTCCAGCTGAAAATATGCCCATTCGTTCACAGGGAAGGACAGATCAATTGTTGACCAAGTGTCATGATTTAGGAATGGCACTCCCCAATTTAGTGCAATGACCCCACCTGCAAGACTCTCCCAAACCAGACACTGCTCACTCACTTGCCCCCCTTTCCTCCCTCCCCCTCCCACATCCTGCTCCTGGGATGGAATTGAGAATTGAAGGCACAAGAAGGTGAAAATTATGGATTGAGATAAGAATAATTTACTGGAAATGGCAATGAGATAATAAAACAAACATTAACAGCAACAATATTAATAACAGAAGTGTACAAAAAGAGAGAATTACTCACATACAAAAATGCTCACTGCAGAGCCTGACCTGACCCAACTGCAACCACATTTTCCTGACCAGAATAAAGGGAACTTCTTCCCAGAAGTGAGAGTAAAGGGTCCCTTTCCCCAGCCCCCGGGCAATGATGTAAGATGGTGTTGAACAACATTAGAGCCTTGGCCGTACCCGCCCAGCACAGCGCACTGCAGCCCAGCACTCCTGGGCTCCAGCATCCCACAGGCTCAGGGCAGCTGGGACTACAAGTGTGCACCACTGTGCCCAGCTACTGTAAAAAAAATTAACTCTGTCCTGGCCAGAACTAGGTCTCCAAGTCAATGAGAAAAGTGTTTGATGTTGAAGCACCTAAGACCAAATATTTTCTGTGCATATACAGATCAGACTCTTGTTGAGAGGTTAGGCACCAACACATATTTATCCTGTCCAAGCAAAAGATCACAGGGGCATGAGATAGACATGTATGTGGCAGACTAGTGCCCATAAATAAAGGCATGTGATATGTGTAATAATTTTAACAACTAGTTGTCATGTGAATGATTTTTAGTAACATGGATGAGAGGTTAACAACAACAACTAACACTCCATAAATAGGCTGTCTCATTTTTGCTTTTTTTTTATAAAGTTACATGAACACCCAAGTATTCTTTTTTTGTTCTTTTCCCACAAACACTGATGGGAACTCTCCCCTCTTGGTCAACTTCACTGGACTTCACCAAACTGCATCTTGAAAACCTTCACAGAAGTATTTTCACATTTGAGGAAGTATTTGGAGACCTAAAGATGCAAACGGGATGCCCAATGTAAGTTCAGTACTTAATAACTAAAGATAAATGTCTAAGTTCCATTAAGTTCTCACATCACTTTGGAATTCTGGTCTTAGTATGCATATACTTCTTTCAAGGAGGAACAGAAAAAGATCTCAGGAGACATAATCAGACAGCTGTTTGCTCATTTCAAGCAGTTCACTGGAGAACAGTTCCACACCAGTCTGTTGGTTTGCAGAATTCCCTAAAATATTAAACAAATAAAAAATAAATATGAAGCCAAGGGAGAATGCTTGCTAACTTTGCTTCTTGTTTTAGTGATTTACTTCTGCAAAGTTTGTCCCCTCAAAGTTCCTCACATAATTAATACAAAATCAATTACTCTTACTAGTGTATCTGCAGTTAGCATAGTCACATGAGGAGTTTTTTACGTAACTCAGTATAGATGTCAGCTCCACCTGCGATGCTTGCCTCTTAAGTGAATTACTTTAACTGGGATGAAGTGGTTCCATTAAGAGATGTTGTATTGGGTCTGGCTGAGCTGGAGTTCATTTCCCCACAGTAGACCTCACAGTGCTGTGCTTTGCATTGGTAGCTAGAAGGGTATTGATAACAAGTCGGTGTTTTGGCTACTGCTGAGCACAGCATCAGTGCTATAACATTCCTTCCCTAATCAAGGACATTCCTAATTCTGGGAGGGAACACAAGAAGGCCAGCGGACCCAAACTAACCAAAGCGATATTCCATACCATATGACATAATCCAGATATAAAAGCTGCTAGAGGAACTCCTTGCTGGATGTGGTCCACATTTGCAGCATATTGACTTGACCTTTCCCTTACACATGTGCTTACCAAGCAACCCACGCGCTAAATGTGTGTTGGCCAGGCCAACAGGTACAAGTGGACATGCTTCTATGGTCAACACATAGCATTCCAGGCTGAGAGGTGATAATCTTGACCGCAGGGTGACAGTACAATGCCCCTCAAACTCACAGGAGAAGAAGCAGTTCACACCTCACTCACTATCTGCAGTCTCCTCAAAGGGAAAAATGTAATTTTAACCCATTCTTGGAGGCACCTCCACACACTACTGCTACACTTTTCTCCATCATATGGCATGATGTAATATGGATATGCAGTGAGATTTGTTTTTTGGTTGTTTGTTTTTTGGGGTTTTTTTAATTATTATTTTTTTATTATTTTATTTTTTTATTTCATTGGGCAGAAAAGAATTCACAACTCTTTAATAGATTATTTTTTTTAATGGAAAATATATATTTTTACATTTGTTTCCATTTGAACAGTGCTTTCCATTGGAGAACCCCACAGATTTTGGCTATACCTAATTAATAAGTTCTGATGAGACCTATATAGCAGTCCTGAGTTCAGCCAGACAAATTATTTATGAAATGTTTCTGTAGTTGGGCCTCTGTGGCCCAAAGCTGGCTGACTTCTAAGAAGTCTCCTGTAACATATCAGCTCTTCAATGGCTCTGAATTTTCCTGTGATTTATCAATCACTAGAATGTACTCTAAGAAACCACGTATAAATGTAAGATAGTAACTGAAACCATATGCAGAAAATCCGTGGATTCTAGGTGTTGATTTGAAATTTCTTCATCACTGAATATTACAGTGTATGAGATTGCTGTTTCAGGATCTGAGGTATACTTCATTCAGATCAGGGGTAGCAAAGAGCAATTTCAATGGTTTTTACTCAGGTGGGCAAGATAAACAATGAAAGATGGGGAGCTGGTATGCCTTTGGTATGGGAGGAAGATTAATATAAAGCACAACGGGTGCTGAGGTTTTCGAAAAGCCCCAAAGTCTGACACATCTGGGAAGAGAAGCGCTATCAGCATTTCTTTTGGTTGAGTTGAGGGAGGGCTTATTGAATAAGAAAGAGAGTTAATTGAAAGTTTGAAAAAATTACATAATTCCCGGTCCAAAGGCCTTGGAAATACAGTAGGACACCATTCACTTATCCAGAATATTCAAATATTATAAGTTATGGTCTATCAGCTTATGTTTTAAGAGTTTTCCAGTTTACAACATCTCAGGAGACCTGGGTCAGAGAAAGCTGCAGAGCTCATAAAGCTCTCTAAGGGGAAGCAGGGCTCTAATCCAAATATAGAGAGAGGGAGCTTCTGGCTGTGCAATAGCAGGTTAAAGTGAAGTTGACTTGCAGCTCCTCCAGAATGTCACTCTGAGAAATATACATCAGACACCAACATCTAATTCAAAATCCTATTCCTATCCTTTCCTGACACAAGAAAATTTTCTCTTCTGAATTTTCATTCAGGGATGCTTTTAAGAGTGAGTTTTATGAGATACTTTCATCAAACAATAGATTTTTTTCTTAACTAAAATAAGGATATATTTTTATGCATTCACTAAAAGACGACTCTTAATGTATTCTAGTGCCCTGAACACATTGTTATGTTGAACTCATAGAAGATTTGAATTTTAAAGGTAAAAATGCTATGTATCCTCATTATATATGAACCAGTAAGGTCAGATACACCTTTACCATATGTAGAGTTTAGAAAACCTCAAGTACATACAGCTCTTGAGATTCCTTGAGCAACAAATAAGGGCACAGCTGTTAAAATATAGCACCTCTTCAAATTTCTTATATTTTCCTAAATTATAATCTGTGGAAATTTAACACTATAGAGCAAAAAAATGAACTTTTCTTGGTGTTTCCAAAATGTCATTTGTTGTTTGTGTAGCTCCAGAAATAACTAAAGAAATTGGGTTAAAAAAATGTAGGTACTTTATACCGTATATTCGTGCAGGGTTTTTTTAAAGTATTTGAAGGGAAAAAACATCACAATGAGTTTTACTAGTTATGCACACCGAAACTCTTTGCTACCTCTGGCAAATTTAAAAAGACAACAAAATGCAAGTTATGGAAAAATTTTTTGAAAGCTTACCTTTAAACAATGGTGATTGCATGGATTATACAAGACAAAGGAAGATTTTTTTCTTGAATTCCATTTTTTTGCATCTCACCTTTATAATAAATAATCTGCTCATTTATATTTCAAGTGAAAGCAGTGCTAGGCCTATGTAAGAAAAAAAGTACATTTCATTTGTAACTTAATTTAACACTTTTAACTGATTTTTGCCTTTGAAAATATATTTTTATTGCACAAGATAATATATAAGTGGCATAAAATTCCTCCTTGGCTTTTATTTAAAATATTTACAGTACTCCATAAATATGTCAGCTACTTTATAAGAGTTTAGTACTGAATGGATTGATTAACTAGTTAGCTGGATACATAATTAATATCTCAAAGTCCCTTTTCAAGCTTGAGTATAACAGCCAATGAGAAGTGATGTGGCTGCTTTGGGATGAGAAAAGCTTTTAAATGTTACCCTTCAACCCACACAGCAGTCTCCCTTCACAGAACTATGTTCTCATCTATAATTTTAAGGGCCTTTGTAAATGGTGTAAGCAGCAGGACCTTTGGTTCAGCAGTGATGATTTTTTACAGTTAAATGTGTAATTCTCCAAACGGAAGGACAGATTCTTTGGAGACATCATTATGCTTCACCTATCTGCCAGAAACTACAGAGAATCTAGCTGGTTTAGTTGCAGTCCTTTTATCTTCAGTCTGATTTCTACGATTTTTCAAATAGATCCACAATGTATTCATCACACCATGAGCAGGAATTTCAGCTCCAGCATCACCAGTTATATAAGTTCTGAGCTGAGTAAACTAATTTCCCCTGATTTCAAGTCATGTGAAGCGGTGGGTGGAAAGGTCACGCTCATTAGTGGGGAGATATGCTGCTGCCCTGGTGGCCAACTGGCTTTGCACTCTTTTAGTTATTGATCTGGGAACATACAGAAGCAGGCAATGGCTGCAGGGCAAAGCTCGGCTCCCTCTTCTTGAGGGTCTCCTAGGAAAGCTACCAAAGGTTTCCTTCTACATCTTGGATCTATGCTATGGGTAATTAAGGTTAGACAAGTGAAATAAGTAAAACCAAAACATTCAGATTACTAATTCCTCCTGGAAAAAAGATTTCAAGACAGCAAATCCAGGTAAAATTTTCCTGGCATAGCAGAACCCCATCAGGTTAAAGTGACTCAACATTTAGTTTTCAGGAAAAAAAATCCTTTTGCAACCAAAGCATATGAAAATGTTTAATTTCTACCATTTCATTGTGTACTTCCTGTTCCTGACCTTGAATGGGGATTGGGACCATAATGCCGATGAAACTGCAGAGGCAGTAACACCATTTCTTCTAGAGGGGTTATCCTGCTGCCTGAGATCTTACCAGTGAACATGATTGAGGTAAATCAAAAAATTAAATTAAAGAACAGCTTCAGCATCCAAAGAAAAATCAGTTAACGTCAGAGACAGGAGGTAAAGCATTGTCTCAAAGCTTAAGCCATGCATGTCCAAGCCAGCACGGGTTGAGGAAGGGCAGGTCCTCTCTGACCAACCTGATCTCCTTCTATGACCAGGCGACCCACCTGGTGGATGAGGGGAAGGCTGTGGATTTGGTCTACCTGGACTTTAGCAAAGCCTTCAACACTGTCTCCCACAGCATTCTCCTGGAAAAGCTGGCAGCCCACGGCTTGGACAGGGGCACTCTGTGCTGGGTTAGGAACTGGCTGGAGGGCCGGGCCCAGAGAGTGGTGATGAACGGGGCTGCATCCAGTTGGCAGCCGGTCACTAGTGGTGTCCCCCAGGGATCAGTGTTGGGCCCAGTCCGGTTTCATATCTTTATTGATGATCTGGATGAGGAGATTGAGTGCACCATTGGTAAATTTGCAGATGACACCAAGTTGGAGGGGAGTGTTGATCAGCTGGAAGGCAGGAAGGCTCTGCAGAGGGACCTGGACAGGCTGGAGAGTTGGGCTGATTCCAGTGGGATGAGGTTCAACAAAGCCAGGTGCCGGGTCCTGCACTTTGGCCGCAACAACCCCCTGCAGCGCTACAGGCTGGGCACAGAGTGGCTGGAGAGCAGCCAGGCAGAAAGGGATCTGGGGGTGCTGATTGACAGGAAGCTGAACATGAGCCAGCAGTGTGCCCAGGTGG
>VXAY01003149.1:1201541-1217965 GCA_013399855.1 Oxyruncus cristatus | reverse complement strand
AGTGGTGGTGGTGGGTTTAGTATGTTAATTAAGAATTACTTAAATTTGTTGCAAAAATATCATTTCTCCCCCATAATTCTCCAATGAAACTTAGTGGGCATCTCCAAACAATATAACAAGGATCTGTAACAGCTCTGTATTTACTTTTTTTCATCTGAATTCTGCTCTAGATTCTGCCTTATTTTCTTCTGACCATTTTTATTCCTAAGGGCATCCTAATTATTTCTTCCATCCTTACATGGCAGAGTTATGATCTCAGAGCTTGCATCCTTGGTTTTATTCTTTGTGATATAATCAGTTAGCTCACATTCAAGATCTTACAATCAAAGAAGAAACTGTTTACAGGGGTAGATATGGTTTTTTTTGGAATCCTTTTTTTTTGGAGAAGGAATATTTTCCTTGTGAAGTTCTGTTTCCCTGCATGCAGTGGGGATCAAAAAATAAAATGTTTTTACTCTGCCAAAATTTTCCAAATTTTTTTCCAGGCATAGACTCTCTTTAGTTTTCACTCTTGTCTTTCTCTTTGCCTTATGCCACCTCTGTGTTATTAATGTTGGAATGCTAACACAAATGTAACAAGAAAATTCAATTAGCAGGAGGTGTATTTATTGGTGAATAAAAATTATTCAACTGTAAAGAAAGAAAAAGTTCTTTTGCTTGATTTCATCAGTTAAGGTGAAGGCATACCTTGAAAAACATATTATCTATGTTATATATTATCTACTGTATCAAAATCTGATTTATACAGAATATGTGTAAGGTGAAAGCATTTTGTTGGTGCTACAAATTCTTCTTGAACCACGTGTTGTTTTTTTTCTTTCCTGCATGTGGTCATGAATAAAAATGAACCTACAAGCCAAATTCCATCAACTTTGCAATTGCATGTGTTATCTTTATACAGAATGGTCACATTTGAACTAACTTAACAATTTTAACTAAATATGTTAGCAAGTAGGATTTCAGCTTGATCATGGACCTGTATTGTTGTAGAAATAAGCAATCAAAATGAAATCCAACTCGCATTCCAAAATATGCTCTCTCTTTAGAAAAGAAAAATTAAATTATTAAAGGCTATTCGTGCAACTCGAGAAGGTCGAGAAAAATTTCAATAATGATTGCTTTCTATTTAGCTAGATCACAATAATTCCATAAACTTAGTGTGAACAAAGACCTCTGTGTTAAATCCAGAATAAATAAACTAGCTGAATTCAAAAGGTTCTGCAGTAAGAGTTATTTCAATGTAATAGTTTTATGCTGGTCTCTTGGTACTCAGGGATTTAGTACTTTGTAAAAGAATTGGCATAGCAATCAGTGAAGTGAATGATGTCATTTCCCAAAAGGACAATTCAGGTTCTCCTTTTCCAGATAGATACTGCATACTCCAATTTTGTTCTTTATTAAACAGAGACACGTAAACCTCAAGAAGATATTAATTTCAAACTTTCAAGTAGAGTTAATACTTGAATTTCATAATTCTAAGGTTAAATCTTCTCTATGAGTCTGATCTGGCTGAGCAGACAAGGTAAAAAGAACAGTTAAAACCCCCCTATAATCTCCTGCCTACTCCAACATTTTGCTTTGGCTTTATTCATCTCTCCCTTTTCATTTAAATTTTTCTTTCATTCTGTTTATGACCATTCTGCTTTTCAGGTAGATTCACAGACCTTGCAGCTGTTCTTTGGTTGAAACGAAACAGAAAGGTAGCTTTGAAGAATTCTCTTGGCAAATTTCATTATTTTCTCCTTCTCTGAATCACTGTTGACAAAGATGAGATTTAAGGTTTAACATTAATTGATGACTCATCTTAGTTGAGGTACAAGAACAATGAAGATACTTCAAATTGTGTTGTCCTGTGTGTTGAATTAAATATTAAATGTAATACAGTATAGATGTATACATACACACGCACATATATGTGTGTGTGTGTGTGTGTGTGTGTATTACTATAATAAACATGTAGTATATGGCTCCAGATCAGGAATTCAAAGTATTTAACTATTTTTTTTCTCTTTCAGAGAATCTCAGAGCACTCTAGCCAAGATCTACAGAGGGATGCCAGGTTCGACAGTATTTTTATATGATCTATAAATTCAGATTTGAAATATGTGGTGAAAAGAGATGAATAATTAAAAAGCTTCATCGTTACCATAGTACTTGTAATTGGTTTAATTTCATTAATTTATTTGGTGCTAATTTGATTTTCTTTATCTTCTCCTCCGTGGCCTGGATCAGTTCCACTGCACATTAGTCTGTTCATCCTAAGATATGCTTCTAAGAGCAGTCAGATGAATCATCCTGTGGAGGTAACTGCTTTTTCCTTTAGCTATTGAGGTAGCCAAGACAACTCACTTGAACTAGGTGAAACTCCATTTGTTGCATAAAAGGACCATTGCCCAGCTTTGTAATGCTATCATCTGCTGCTCATGAAAACAAATTTTGTATGCTGGGACCAGGTCTGTTCCTAAGCTAACCATTAATTTCCAGGAAAATTGCTTTCTAGGGTGAATGCATGCATATGTGAAAGTACCGATATTATGTGTTCCCTGGACATAGAGTAACCACTAGAGAAGCACACCTTTCCTGCCAATAAAATAAAGGGTTTATTGAAGTCTGGTGAGGTCCTCAAAAAGACAAAAGCCTTAGCATTTTTTTCATATTTTACTTTGAATTTGAAGAAACCATGGGAAGTGGGGCTCACACAAATTTACAATGGCCCATACATCTACTCACACGGAAGGGGTGTCAACTTTGGGTATGTTCCCACTAAATGTAGAGACTGGGGACCACTACAGTGAGCAAAATATTTTGCAGCTGAAATTGCTTTGTTGAAACTATGTGCATTCAAATACAGAAATATAAGAATGTGGTCATTGTTGATGCTCTTAATTATTATCTAGTGCTTGGTAACACCGTGTGGTCATAAAATAACCACTGATTGCAGGCCTTCCCTCTCTTTTTTTTTTTTGCTATATTATGTTACGTATTTGTTATGTTAACAAGTTGTTGACGTCATGGTGAGGAAAGTGTCAGTGATGACACAACAAAAGGCAAAAATTGCAACAGTGAGTATGATAAGTGATGGAAAACTTTAGTTGGATGTTCTGATAGCTTATTGTACCACTCATTTAAATTTCAATTCTCTTTTTTTTTCATTCAGAGCTAGCATCGGCATATTCAATTCATATATACTCTTAATATAAAATTCTAGCTTTTTACTATGAGATTATTTATGTTAGTGCAAGAGTTTTCCTTTAATAAAGTGACAAATAGCTACTTGTGAGGTTGAGAGTTGGCTTTTGACTAGTGATAAAGCTGGGGAAGTAGAGGAAATTCAGAAGAATAATGCTATGCAGCAACTTAGCATCAGAGCAGGCTAGTTTTCAACTAGCCAATCTTAGTTACATATTGAGCTTCGTGTACACTCCTTAACTGTGTTGCTGGTCCCCAAGTAGCAGAAGATTTTGAAACACACACACGCACAGTGTGTGTTCAAGCTGCAGAGGGGTTCTTCCCCTAGACTTGACCCCATAATTTCAAAAAATTATGAAAGTAATTTCATAATTTATAAATTTCAAAGTTATGATGGTGGGCAGCTCAGTGTTATTGGAAGAATGCCCATCTGTAATACCAGATGAGTGTCAGGCTTACATGAGGACAAAGGACCAAGCCATACAAAAATATAAGTGTTATCCACTTATATCACCATGTCTATGGAATGACATGAGGAAGATGCCATGTGGGTTCCATTTGGTACCACCTTTGGAAGGACATTACAGGGCAATGGCCCAAGAGGAGAACACGTATCTGGATTATAAATTACTTAGGGGGAGCTACAACTATACACAGCATTTTGCAAACGATTTGGAAAGCAAATTACTTTCCCGAGAAGGGTTCATTTGAGCTAGTGATCTCTGTTTATGGAAAAATAAGACTAAGTTATGTACTACATATATTCTTTGTAAAATTTTGAGAATTTAGTATCCATTAGAGGATGGTAAGGTGAACATAATTAGATTTAAACAGAGAAAAGAGGTCTTTGCTCCTATATTTTGAGTAATTTTCAGAAGAAAGTAAAGCAGGAAATTTATTTCATTTTTATTGGAAATATAATTAATTTGTATTATTTATTCTTTATATAACTATACAATAAAATAAACAGTAAAACCTTTTTTTAATCACACATTAAATTTTATTTTTAATGGTTGTTCTCTTTATATTTTCCTTTCAGAAAATATTATTGTAAAATAAAGCTCCAGGTCTCAACACAAAATTACAACTGAACTATAGTTATTATAGTGAAACCACTGTAATTATTCTGTAGTTTATTAAAACTATAGTAAATCAGTCCTAATAATAATAAGATTACAGCAATCATATTGAATAATAGCTGCAAGTTATTATCTCTATATTTACTATACTATTATAATAATTACAGTTTGACTATATGTTTTTATTTAATACAAAACCCAAATTTACCATGGTAACGTTATTCAAGTTTCTTCCTCTACATATTTCCTGGAATACAACAAATATAACTTCTGGTTTGAACTATGAAAGCTTCATTTCTATTTTTAAAAACTGTCATTAAAAGAATTAATAATTAGACAATATAGTTTAAAATTTATGAATTTGCAGCTTTTTGAATGAAAGAAAAACTTCCTTTTACTGTGGTACATGGAATTTTTGCAATGTGATGAAACTAATTTGTGAGCATGAAACAGAAAGTGTACTATATGTTTAAAAATATTTGATAGATTTATTTTCTTTAAAATTTTCCAAATATTTATTAAAGTGGCAGACAGATGAAACAGTCTCTTTTTCTATACTATCTGTGGCAGTAATATAAAAGTTGCACAATGAAACTGGACTGAAAACTGGGTAGGTTCTGCATGTGTCGATGTGTACATATACAGGAGGTTGTACAATTGTACAAGAATATTGTAATTCTTGTGCTTTAATGGGGAGCAATGTCACTTGTTTTGAGAGCTGTATGTGTCTCTGTGTTAGGCATTCCAGTTTCACACATTCAGAGTCTCATGACTCTCTGTAAGACCATTTGCTTTTCTCATATTTAGCTTCCATATTCTTACAGTTCTTGCCAAAAGGCCACTGACACTATTTTTGTACGTCCCTCTTCTTCCTGGAATATTTCCTGCATGTTGCCCATTACAGGCTGTTTTTCAGAATGTGTTGAAGCTATCTATAATGGCCTGCTCTCCGATCAGACAGAAAACATCTCTCAGTCTATGAGTATCTCTTGAGACTTTCAAACTGATGATTTAGAAAATAGTTAGTTCATTGCTGTCTTGCTAAGTATGATTCATAAGAATGTCCACCCACAACCTGTCTCCCGTAGGCCCAGTGGTTAAGCTGTCAGGGCTGTGTAGGTCTTCCCCACCTGAGCTTGGAGAGTTAAAGTTATAGAAGCAAGAAAGCTTTTAAAATTCCTGGGCTAGAACCAGACTATTTATGATCTCTCTCTTCTGAAGATGGATGAGGTAAACAAGCAAATAAAGACGGAAGAAGTTCACACAAATGCCTAAGTGCAGGCCATTTCATAACTCAGGGGATGAAGGCAAGGCCCTTTCTTCAATTAGTACACAAGTCAGACAGAAATCTACTTTTCCTAAATGTTTTAGTTGTGTCAGGGAGAATAGGGTATTTGTTTATGTCTTCTATCTCTTACACATACACAAATATCACTACACAGCCAGCCTGTGACATATCCTTTCTTACTGTAAAGAGGGAACTTATACTACGAAGAGAGGAAAAACAGTTTAAGCTTGCCCACCACAAGCAAACAGGACTTAAAGGTTAACCAGATACCCTATTAATCAAGGATTTAGCTTTTAAGCTAAGACTAGCAATGAGACTATATGGTGAGTCATATGTAACTGCAATTGCCATCACTTCCAGAGAACCTAAGTCTGGTAGAAACGGAAGTTATCTACAGTTTCGCAAAATGTAGTAAAAATAAGTTTCAGAACATCTCCTACAAACCTCTAATACACACCTCTATGTGAAAACAAATTATCCTTGAAAGATAAAAGTCTTTTTTTGTATAATTTAATGGGAAAGAAAATGCATAATTTGTTAGATAGGAAAATTTTTTCAGGTCTAAGATTCATGGGTGTCTAAAACTATTTGTTAACATGGGCAAATAATAAATAAAATACTATGAACTGATACATACATTGAAAAAAAATTGAAATTTATTGTGTTCATATCCTGAATTGCCTACCATTCAAGTTCTCTCAGTTTAAATATTGAGTGGATTTTTTTTTTTTTTACTTAGCACAGAAAACCACTTTTTTGTATATATCAAATTATGGGAAATTTAGTCAGTAGCTGTACGTATGGGATAAACAGCTCCTGGTTAGAAATGCACGCACATGCAAAGGTAATCAATGTCAACATGATGGGAAAGAACAAGAAGTGGAGCTGTAGGGAGTTCTGACTCACAAAGAAGGAAGATGAAAATATGGCTATGAACAGTCTGATTAAGACTATGAGAAAGAGTTCACTCTACCATGACAAAAGAAATCACAGGGGAACATGATGCTTGCCAGCACAATGAAATCTAGCAACAGGCAGGAGGTGAAAGTCAAGAACTGATGTGTATGAGGGGTCTAAAATAAATTTCATTCAGAAAGAGACAGGAAACTTCCCCCAAGAGGAGACCTTTGTTTTACGTTATCACAGAACAAGCAGAGACACAACTGAAGGGGTTATTGCTGTGTTTGCCAACTGGAGGCCAGTCACCAGAGCAGACTCAATCATTAAACAGGATCCTCCACCCACTGGCAGGCTCTGATGGACCAAATTCTTAAAAAACACCTCGTGATTGTGTGTTCAACCAAGGGTGCAGCTCTGAAAGATCAGCCAGCTGCACGGCATAATATTATGATGAAGATTACTTATTTATTAATTAGATGGCAGTAGCAGACATAAACCTCCACACAGATGAACCCCCCTTTCTGCACAGGGCTCTAGAAGCCCACAGGGTCTCAGGGCGGGCCCTGAGGAGCACGCGGCATTTAAGAGGCCTCCTCAGGGTGTGCTAGTTCACAGGACAGATGCAAAAGTGCAGACATGAAAACAGAGATGTAGCTTTATAAAAACAAATTTGTTAAAGGATGGCAATATGAGCAGCTGCCCTCTGCTGTGCTAAACAAAGGAGGTTGTTGCTTTCTGCATGTTTCATTCCCCTTCTACACCTGCAGCGGCACATGGGATTGGGGTTTGACACCTGGTACTCTTTGAGTACCGGTACAGCCTATTATTCTTCCAGATAAATCAAAAGTATCCAGTCCCTGCCCATGCCAGCAGCATTAACTTGCCTGAACTGGAAGTTGTTCCTTATTAAAACGGCAACTCACAAGGAATGCTGAAGGCTGCAATGTGTAACCTTGAAGGCCACAGTGGCAGACAGTGGAGTGGCTGTGCCATGGCATTGTCCTTCCAGCAGACTAAAAACACTGCTTCAATGGAATTCCTTCCTACCTGGTTTGCTGTGCCAAGGCACTCATGCTATATACGGTAGTCCTCCTTTCTGAATTTGGGAAGATCTTGTACACAGGTAGGGTAACGTGTAGTAAGGCAGTTTATAAAATACTTGATACTCTGCACCAGCTCTCTGAAAAGCATGTTGAACTAAATGTTCAAGGCCTTAAATTACCTCTTAGTTTACTGAACATATTAAAAGAATAACAACATTCAATGTGGCATGAAGAATGTAGAGGAAAAAGACTGGGATAGCTGGAAATTCCCCTGTCACAAATATTTCTGTTAGGGCTCCCTTCCAGCCAGTGGCCATCCACGCAGACAGCAGGAGGAAGGAAGAAACTGATTTTCCAGCTTCAAAATGACAGAATGTCAGCAGTAAATCACATTTCTTGTTTAAAAAAAAAAAAAACAAACAAACAAAAAAAAAGGATTTTATAGTGCAGTTTGGGTATCATATTTTCTAGAAAGCTATTGAAAATGTTTTATCGCATCAGTGTTAGCAGTCAAGTCTTTTTACATGAGAATGTAACAACGGCTGTTCTTGGTCAGATGAAGGGTTTATCTAACCCAGGTATCTTGTCTTTAACAGTGGCCAATACCAAATGCCTAGGGAGAAATATAAGAGCAAGACACACAGTGATGCTCCCTGGGTGTGTGCTTTCAGCCACCAGAAAATCCGCAGCTCAGGGACATCCTGACCCAGAGGTGTTATCTCTATGTTTAGTAGCCTTTGGTAGGTTTTCTTCTATGAATTTGTCTAATAGCTTTCTGACCCCCTGTCAGCTTTTGGCATTTTAGTACTAGAAAAACAGTAAAGCAAAGGGAAAACCAGATGTGAAAACATTTGGATAAAAGGCTCTTCTTTTTAGCAGAGACAAGAACCAAAAGACTGAGCAACAATGAGAGGCAACCTCATGTTCAAAACCACAGTTTTGAATTTAACAGTTTGTGAGCCACCCCAGAGTTCCAGGTCACTGCTTAGGATTCTTGAGAACCCAAATCTTCGGGACTGAACCAACAGACAACATATAACCATTATTGTAACTGAGTCACAAGCAAGAACAACAGTGAAAAACCCCTAAACACATCAGGCCAAACTGATTCATTTTGAAAGCGGAGGGATTCATTGAGAAAAACAGTTTTTCCTGAAATTTCATAAGGAACAGAGTGCATTTAAGGTAAATGGACATTTTTGTGGGCACCAGATTCAATCCTAAGGTTATCATGTCTGTTAATTGAGTATCTAGGTTCTTGATATTCAACAGTTGTATCACAAATAAAGGCAATTCTTGCCTTCTGAAATGAATGTTTTTAAACAACATTGGAGAAAATTTGTCTTCTACAAAGAGATCAGGCCAAATTCATCCTTCTAGTAAAACTTTGGCCTTCAAAGAAGGTAATTAGGAACATTTAAACATAGTTAAATGCTTTTCTACAGCTTTTCTGGCATGCACAGGAATGACCAGAAGAGTCTCCTGATCTACAGTGCATGTTCTAACACCACCATCAGTGCTCTGTCTCAAATATAATATACCTGTAGGTCTCTGTCATCTATAAGTAGCTTTTCCTTTGAATGTAATGCTGGGCATCTAACTGGTTTTTTAACCAATGCAGAGTTCTAAATGGCCCAGAAACGAATAATACAGAATTATAGTTACCTTTTTAATCAGAAATCAAATGCCCACAAAATCCACAGCATTCCACATGACACTAAAAATATAAGTCTTGTAATGTTGAGCAGCTGCACATGAAGTCACTAGAAATTTGTTCGCTTTAGAAGAGATAGAGTTAGAATCAGACCAGGAGCATCAGCAAGCATATTTCTTATATGGGAGTCAAGAAAAGAGACAAATAAGCCAGCAAGCCGAGGGGGACACAGGAAATCCAAATATCCCTATATCATATTCAAAAAATAAATAATTCAGTTGAGTCCCACCACGTCATTTTCTCAGTGGATTTAGTGATCTCCCATGCAATAATGCGCCACTGTACATTTCGAACTGCACCAAAATTAATAGTCAGCCACTTTATGAAATATTATTTTTGTTAGCTTTACCACTAACAAAAATACACTTTCAATTCTTCACATTCACATAGCACATCTATTAAAGCAATCTGGGAAATTAGTTTGAGATAAACTGTGCAGCAATTTTATTCATAGCCTCCCTGTATCTCACACTGTTAATCTGCATCACAGCTCACTAAATAGTGCCTAATGTTTATTGCATTTAACTGAATGTATACGATTCTGAGGGTACGCCAGGGACCGATTATCATAATTATACATGTTTCTATGGAAACCCACAAGTCTATCAGTTTTGATTCATTATATTGTTATACCTTCTAGCACTTTCTAATTATTAGGTGCCCATAAAAAAGTCTCAGTCTTGCTGTTACTATAGAAATGAGCTATAGACAGGCCTCAATTGTTAACCCTTGCAGGGCGGGAATGAAAAAAAGGAAGAAACACAGCGCTGGAGAGAGAGTAGGTGCTTCAATAGGATAAAATATAAACTATTTTAATCCACAGTCTTAACTTTCTGTAGTGGCTTCACTGAACTTCCTCATTTGTTGGGAAAAAAAAAATCCAGCTAGGAAAACAGAAAAAACATGGCTGTTTGCACACAGTCCTGGACTTGGGTTGCTATAGTCGTGCTCTGTAAATGCTCCTCAGCATGAATGCAAGAGTCCCTTGAAAGATGCAAATGTCATTAACAGACCAGGAAAAACACTGTAGTTTGGTCATTAGAAATCTATACAAAGTTTGTTAAACTTAACAGGAATATTTGCACTCTTCTCATTGGTATTCAGGCTCAACATGGCCTGAAGTGACCCTGGTGATTGAGTGGAGGTTTGGTTTCAATGCTAGAACTACAAGTGAGTTCACTGGGAAATCACAAGAAGTCAAGATTTCCTCAGGTCTCTCCCAAAAAGCAAGACTAATCCAGGACAATATGAGTTATAATGAAAATAATGAAAACACTTAATTTTGATATGGTTATTTTAGTCTAAGTTAATGCTATTGCTTACTTTGACATATAATAACCCCATTTTCCTCCTCTTGCTGTACCTTCTATCATAGCCCCACTGTTTTCCTAACCCTCCTACTATTACAGTTTTCAATTAGAAGTGCCTTTTAATTTAGATCAGCAAAGCTCTCCCAAAGTGACAGCTTGTCCTTCACACTGCATATCTATTTATTTCGGAAATCAACACACCATTCAATAACCTGAGAACAGACCTCATTTCTATGCTAATAGTATTCAGAAATATGTTGACACCAATTGAAACAAGTAAACTAGGACTAATTCATAAAGTCAATAATAAAAGAGAAGGGGAAACATTCCTACTTTTACTTCTTTAGCTGAAATTTTACCTTGCAAGTTTCTGTCTTCTCAGAGAAATGGCCACAGCACAGTTCACACACTCAAATTAGATTTCACTTAATACCTCAGCGTTCCTATCTGGAGCTGTCTTTATGAGGTACAATTAAAAAAAATGAGAAAAAGAGAGGAAGCAGAGAAACAATATCACCACATATTCATGACATTGTGTGATGGTCATGGCACAGCACTTTTCAGCTCAAAGTTATATAATTTTTCTTCTGAATTAGGGGAAAAAGCTGGGAATTTTAAATATATTCCCATATTTTAAAAACCCCACATTGTGTATTTAGCTGTAATCTACATATTAAGTTCCAAATCAGAGCTAAATCATGTTACATACAACAATGAAAGAAATGTACATTTGCATTTATAAGAATTAGCATCAAAGAAAGTGAACAGAGTGTCATTCTATATAAAGGTCTCAGATTTATACTATATTTTCTAGGACTCTTCTGTTCAACTCTTATTTTACTATTACCATGGAAAAACTAGATTTGCTGCTAAACAAACTAAGCAGTTAAAGAGAAAATTTAATCAGATAATTAAAAAAAAATCCACTAATTGGTATATTAATATGCAATTTATAATATATAATATATTCTGCCAGTTTAAAATAAAAATCAAACAGCAGAGAATATGAATATTTACACAACTTAGCTTTTCCAAATAATATGACAAGTCACAGGGCCAGATCCTCAGCTAAGTTAAATGGAACTTTGCCAACCTACACAAGCTGAAGACTTTGCATAATATCTACTTATTCAATTCAGTTGCTCATGACTATGCTGCCTAATTGTCATGTACTACAGGTTACAATAGCATGACTGTGTGTCCAACAGTGTGCTGATGTGGGGAATGAACATGACTGACAGTGTGAGCCACTCACACCTCCCCCAGCAGAGCCACCCCTGCCCCCCCAAACAGTCCCATATTTCTAAGCTGATTTGATCATTCCTCTCCTGTTTGCTTTAAGTTGAGTAACAGTCCTTCTCAGAAATATACAAAATATAAGGATCACTTCCACCTTGCAGGTGAAATTGGACCTCCCACGTGTTCTCAGGGCCTTTGTGACAGTGGGGTGCAGTATTGCTCACAGTATTGTTCTGGACATACAGTCAAGTCCCACTGACCTTTATTTTCAGAGATTTATAGTGCTGAAAATGAGTCCATTAAAATTAATTCAAATGAATGAATTAATAAATCAATCAATTAATGAATGATATAATTAATTATTAGCTATTAGGTAGTTCATTATTCAAGAAAATGTCATTCAGCATTTATCATATACACAGTCTAGGGTTGCAGGATTATGTTATATTTGCTACCTGATATAAACCTTTCTTAGTACAATGTTAAATATCATTTCATAAGCCACTGAAAAAGGCTGTACTTTGTTATTTCTGTTCCATCTAAAGTCAGATTCTTCTAAGAAACATAAAAGCTGTTCTTGCATTGATATGAATGGAGAATGCCTAATAGCTGGTACACCTGTGGCACCAAAAAGGTGGCTCATGTCATTGCTGTTTAGAGTAGCATTTTTGTGCCATCACAAATTAGAAGGAATTCCTTGAATCTACGTAAAAACTTGTGTTTTATGAGGTTTTCTTGACTGCAAAATATTTCCTATATAATGAATTAAATTAAAACACCATAAAATCAGGTATATAACGATACAAGAAAAAAGCAAGGGGAAAAAATCAAGGGTAGAAAAAAAATTGGATGTAACAGTTGCAAATGTTAGATTATCACAGACACTGAAAATTATACAGAACCACTTGACAGAATACTTATTCATTTTCAAAGGTGTTGAGTTTACAGACACAAAGTTTGAAGTTGTTTTTAGAAGTTAGCTGAGGCTAGCTAAAGCTACTTACCTGAAATTGCTTTAGAAAAGATTTTTACTTATGAATATGTATGTTATCTTGTACAAAATACTTTACCAACTGCAGGAATATTAGTATGAACATACTCCCATCAATTCAAGTCTTTCGCTTCAGTAGCTGGTTGAATTGGTTTTGTACTGTAAACTCCTCAGGGCAGGAATCTTGTCTGCTCCGATGTCGGTACAGACCATGATGTGACTTTCCCTCTCCTACCTTATCATGTTCATTGAATAGAGCTCTGAAAATCATACAGACCTGTGTTTTTTTGCTTGTTTGTTTTTGTTTGTTTCTGACTAGTAGTAGTACTAGTAGTAGTAGCAGCAGCAGTAGTAGTAGTAGTGATGGTGGTGGTGATTTAGAGAAGCTAGTGCTCAAAAATGATTTTTTGCTTAGTTACATGGATTTGGTTCAGCTGTTATTTTACAGCATTTGTTATTTGAAAGAATTTCATAATCAAAGGAGGGAAAATTTTAGCTAAATAGTGATGTCCTTTCCAACAAAAAGACATTTGGGTATTAAATGCTCAAAATTTAATGCTCAAAATTTCACCTCCTCTACATCTGATATGACTGATTAAGTTATTATTCTGTTTTATTTTTCTCTGGACAGCTGTTGTCTTGACCTGGAGTTTCAGAATATGGAAGTTTCCTTACTATTGATCTCCTAGAGTTTGGCTGGATACCTAATGGCAGCTTCAATATCCTTTTCAACAATTTCCTTAATTCTGACAGTTTTTGATAACTCTGAGTTCCTCTTCAAATGACAACATAAAGCAAAAGAAATTCAACCATAAACTACATGGACTGTAAGTGAGATTTTTAAACCCATGAACACTGAGATTTTCCTAAATATATCAATTATCAAATGACTAGTATTTATATAAGTTTATATTAATGGTTTTCCTGGAATATGTGTAACTTTTTTACTTAAAATTACTCAGTGTGTTTGTGCTGGTGAAGTACAGCACTTGCACCAACATTGGTGGTTGGATAAAAGTGTGAAAATTCATCAGTTGCTGCAGTTTTTTAGTAAGATTCAATGAAAAGAGAACAAAATTAAATTCCAAGTTTTCATGTTCTTACAGTAACTAAATAAAGACAGGCCATTTACTCATGAATCTTTTATCTCTCTGTAACTGGCAATTGACTCAAGCTGTGATGGCAAGGGCCATAATTCTGTGGCAGAACTGTTTGTGTACATGGAGACCTCTGTGCATGGGGATATTTGCATGAGGCTGACATCATCCTCTTTTTTGCGCAGTATGTTAAAAAAAGATGTTTACCTCTGAACCATGTCTTCTGCTACAAGCAAGGAGCCACAGTCTGAGGACAGTCAAAGTGAAAGAAGAGTTCAGGATGCTCAAATGTCTCACCTGTCTATATGTGTATAGGGGGGTGAGCGGGTGTGCTTAAGTGTACTTACACTTGTGTGATGAATGAAATTTTCAGTTTCAGAACTTTTGGATGTTATTGACCCACAGACAATTGTCAGGCATAAAAAGAGGGATATTTGTCATATCGGCATACAACCCTTGCACTCCAGGTTAGATTTCACCCCTAAGCCTTTAAAACTAAAAACATGTTAAAAGTGGAAGACAGTGTGAATAATGATTTGTACAGTTGGTAAGAGTTATGATCGTTTGCACCCTAACTTCATGTTAAACATCCAAAGAAGATTCAAAACTAAACCTTGAAGAAGAGACAACTACTGTGAACCTAAGACCAAGGGACAGGCACTTGAGAGGAAGATGTATGGTGCTCACCAAACATACTAGCTCTTCTTTTAAGGGGAAGATAGACATTCTTGCACTCTTTTGTAAGCAGGACAAAGACAGGATGTGCACATCCCTAGCAGAAGCCTTTGGTAGCTCTAGGTTCATGCTGTGTTTCCAATATACATTGCCCTCTTTTGCAGTGGTCACCTGCAGCTGCCCTGCTGGCCGCCTGCTTGCTCCCCCATGCCTTTACCACATGCACATTTCCTTGTTTAAGTCTGTTTTTCCCTGAGCTCTTGGCACTCTTTGAGGGCCCAAGGCTAACTGCTCCTTTCTAAGCCCTCCATTGTCTGCCACATAACAAAACTCCTTCTCCTACAAGCCCTACAGATCTCTTTCTGCCTTTGTTTCTAGTTGTAAGTCTACTTAACTCATTCTTCCAAGTCTCTCTCCCCCTCTCTCTCTCATGGATTTCTTTCAGGCTGTTCTTTGCTTTAGGCCTCATTCTTGCACAGTGTGGTCTCTGCCTAATCAGCCGTGTGGCTCATTACATTCAGGTGCCCTTTGTTATCTGTTTGGGTTTATATAAAGTCTCCTGTCACCATGGTATCTTACTGTATTCTCACAACTGTGTCCACTTGCTATTTTTTGTATATTCATACATAAGCGCAAATTATAATCCTTTGCACAAGTATTACAGTACAAACAAGCAAAATTTGCTTGGGATATTTGTCCTTCTAGACCCTTCCCAATTTCTTGTGACGGTATGGATAAAGCTCTGCCATCCACGCATGCATTTTGAATCTTCATTAATGTCAGTTCTTCATTTTTGCTCCCCTTGTCATCAACATTCATCCGTCCTCATCCAGGAGTTAAGAGAGCATTTTAGAATGAAGGAATTGTAAAACTATTAATTATAGCAGCAGGCAGAATGACAGCATAATTAATAAAGGGGTTCAAGTGAAATATTTAAAATAATTTTTGTTGGATAATTTGGTCTTTGTTGTTTTGACAAAACACTCTACAGGAGTGCCACTTTACCTCGGATTGCTATTATTGCTTCTTAGGTGGATTTACTTCTTCTGTACCCATCCCCTTGCCCTCCCCCACTTGATTCCTTCCTGTTTGCTCTGCAACCATGGCAACTCTTTACCACTACTGAAGGTTGGACATTTGGCCACTATCATTAGCTCTGCTCCACTGAATCAGCAGTTACAGTCAGGCAGAGAGGGAAGCTCACATCTGGATGGCCTTCCCTTTTACGCGCATGTATGTCTGCTTTACTAAACTCTGTAATCCCTGGAAGACCAAAAGGGAAAAGACCTTTCTCTCTTTCCTTCACTTTCCTTCTGTCACTCCATCGCAGGAATCCAGAGTATCTGGCTTGTGAAAATTCTTTAGGCTGCTTCAAAATTTAGTGAATAACAGTTAAAAGATAATTCCTTCTTTGGCGTATGTCATTTCTAAGGGGAGATAAAAGACAATCATTAGCTTAAAAAGGGTCATGTTTTTGAAAGCATCCATACAACTTTTCACTGAAGGATCTTTAAATAATTTCTATGCAATTAACTAAGTCTCACAACACTGCCCTGGAGCTGATGTTATTGTACAGATGAAGAAACTAAAGGGGATTAAGTGACTTATACATTGTTATGTAAATCTATGGCAGAGCCAGTCACAGAACAATTTTCTTTAAAGTCATGTGACATTTTATTTACATTTGTAAATTTAGCATTCTTCTCCAGGACTTCATTCATAAAGTTCAGTTTAAGATTTTACTGCTCTTCTTTAACTAATTGTCTTCCTATTCAACATGGCACTTGAGCACATACTCCTATTCAAGCATGGAAGTTGACCTGGTTAAGAGATTTTTGTTCTAGTTATTCCACTAAAACATTTGATCTAAAGAAAATTATCCACCTTTCAAAAAAAAAA